>JALMQS010000153.1:6153322-6653261 GCA_024734495.1 Forficula auricularia | reverse complement strand
ACTCAATGGGAGATGAGAATGTCAATATTGGGATGCCTACGCAGACAGTAACGCGGGCTCTTGTTGCCGGAAAGCGAAAACGACCTCCAACGACTCTTACATAAATTTGCACTTTCCTGCGAAAAATTCCAACTCAAGATATCTTCGAAAAAGACGAAAACTCTCACAATAGCGAGAGAACCAGTACGTTGTAAGCTACAACTTTATAACACCATAGTAGAACAAGTGTCATCCTTCAATTATCTCGGCATTCAGATTACCAGCTCCGAAAGCGTTAGCGAGGAAGTCAGGCTCCAATCTATTAAGGCGTCCAAAATATCAGGATGCCTGAATGAAATGGAATGGAAATGAAAATGAAAATGAAAAAATGAAACGGTTTGGTCAAACCCAGTTTCTGGGAACGGAAGCCAAAGTTCGCATATATAAGACCGTTGTGCGACCAATTTTGACATATGCGGCCGAAACAAGAACTGACACCGAAAAACAAGAAAAATATTGGAAGTTTGTGAGATGAAAACGCTACACAGAATTGCGGGTAAAACAAGGATGGACAGTGGTAAAAAATGAAGATATTAGGGAAAGTGCAATATACAAAATGTCAACGTATAACCAAAAGGAGAAGAAAAAATGGAGTGGACACGTATTGCGAATGAATGAAGACCGGGTGGTGAGGAAGGTACATGACAACATCCCTACTGGGAAAAGAAGACGGGGCCGTCCAAGAAAACGATGGAAAGACGCTTTGGAGTAAACAGGCTTTTAGCCTAACAATAAGAAGAAGAAGAAGAAGAAGAAGAATTTTAAAACCCACTAATAGGTTATAGCAAATATTATTATATTATGTTAAAATTAGGAATTTTTTGTTTGGAGGAGGGGGAGAGGAGGGTGAGATCCAATCGACTTGATTGGGGAATAATGGAATTGAAATAATTATCGGAAAAGAGGTTTTTATCTAATTAGATTTTTTCCTCTTATTAAAAACAAGGACTAAAGATAAATAAGGACACTCGATGGTGGAGAAGCAATCTCCGGAATCGAAGCTAAAATACATGGTATACATTAATTAATGTAAAATAATTGGTTTAATAAAATTTATAAAAAAAAAAAAAAAAAAAAAAAAAAAAAATTTTTGTTCGTGTTTTAATTAACAGGTGTCTAAATCATAACATTACAGGTGTATTTACAAATAAAGTGGTCAAGTGGCTTTTTTTATATATAACTTGGAAACAAATCTTATTTAAATTTTATGTTTCTATTTCAGATCCTTTACGATTATTTTTTTTATTATTATTTTCCTATTTATTTTGTTGAAGTAGCGAATCTCGGTTAAGAAAACTGAAACGAAGGTTGGTAGATGTGCGTTGAGCTAACCACTTGACCCTCGGTACTTGTTTCCAATTAGGACAGCAACCAATTCAGTAGGCCAAGACCCATGAAGGGTTGTCGAGCCAGAGATTTTTTTTTTTTTTTTTTTTTTTTTATTTATTTTTTTATAATGTTTATCAATATGAACGAATGTGGGCAAATTGGTGTACGAGTAAACAAATATACACATAATATGTGTGGACCATTAGAAAGCTAGAAATGGAAAAACTGGGTGAGGGGTGGGGTGGTTGTGGAAGGTACAGGAGGTGGGGTGCAGTTGTGGGGAATCTGGGGGTGGGGGTGCAGTGGTGGGGTCGCGGTGCGTGGTTTCGGGGGGGGGGGGGGGGCAGGTGGCGTGTACTATATATATTTGAATTTTTTACTTTACCATGCAGGTATGGACAAGTATTGTAATCGAGGATGACAAAAGTGGTTTTTTCCTTCTTTTTTTCGAAATATCTCAAAAACGGCTGAAACTATTTTGATTAAAAAATTTGAGAGAAACCATGACATTTCGCTCTACAAAAAAGCCCTAATAAGTGAACATCGGAAAAATTATATTTTTCGAGATAATAATTGTTTTGTCAAAATCTCTGTTAGGTAGTTAGTCTGTTAGTTAATCAGTTAGTCTGTGCGTTACCAAATTTTTGTGGACGAGCTAGCTCAAAAACTAGTATGAATATCGAAACCAAATTTCAAACGTAGTTTTGGTCCATTGAGATTAAGAGCTGATTAGATTTTGGTGAATATCGACCCAAAATTAAGGGGGGTGGAAGGGGGTCAAAAAATGAAAATCTAGGGCCCTTGTACCAAACTCAACCAAATTTTGTATACATAATCAGTGTCACCCCAGAAGTCTAAAAATGCAAAAACTAACCCCCTCCCCTACATGATTATAAATAATTTTATTAAATATTAAATATAAGTGAGGGGCCAGGTTGTATGGTAAAGTCAAGTGGATGACCACATCAGAACACGTCAGCTTATTTTAGTTTGGTTACCGTGCATTGCTCGGTAGCTCCAGGTACTTAATAATTAATAGAGATTGTGGTGTTGTTGCAAGGTGAAACATCGTTAATAAAGATACAAGTAAATAAATATTTTATGAAATATTCATTTACTATGAGTTAGCTTTTCTAGGTCACTTATTTCATGTTAAAAATTAAAAAAATAAAAGAGGTAAGTAAATTTTTTCAATATATATATTTCGGGCTTTCAACCCATCTTCAGGAAAATATAGAAAGTAATTGAAAACAGTTACCTCGAAATTTTTAGACTTTTTCCAGTTTTTAGATTATAACTCGAAAATGGTCCATATTTTGTAAATAACCGTCCTATAGTAAATTGAAGAGGACCAAATTTCGGGTCGATTAAAAAAAATGATAGAGTAGTTCGATTTTTAAAGAGATCCAAAAAACAGCCATCCAGGTCACTTTTGAATATCCCAAAAACTCTAACTTTTTTTTTTATTTTTTCCCATTTTGACTATGAAGAAGCACGTTTTCGACAAAGACCACTCTATACATTTTTAAACTATATTAAATTTGATACAATTCAATTAAATATTTATTTTAATTGGGTATTAGTAACCTGTGTCGCAATAAGGTTGAAGTTTTGAAAATCTCCAATTTTTTGCAAAAATTGCCAGATTTTCCTTTATAAAATGAAAAACACTCATCCTAGAAATTTGATTTCTATCTCATTCTCTAGTACAGGGCTTCTTAAACTGTGGGTCGCGACCCCCAGGGGGTCGCGAGACTACTGAAAGGGGGTCGCAAAGATCTGATACTTTTTAATCATTATAAATAAAATTTTAAAATTAGTATACACACTACGTACAAATATAAATACAAATAAAAATCATACAAAATACTATTGTAGTTTTATTATAACTATTTTTTGAAAAAAGTGGCAATGCAAAACTGTTATGTAGGGCCTATAAATGAAAATATGGAAGTAGCATTTAAAATAATAAATACAACGCGCTCCTCGATTTTCAACTGAACGTTCGACATTGATGTCTGGCCGCCAGCTTCTTTTTCGGCGTCTTTGTGATACGGTGCCTTTGTGCGCTGCACACTTTGAACACGCCGGCGCGTCGGGGTTGATCTGATCGTAATTTGTTGTCATTGCACTGGTAAAGATTCGAGTGTAGTTATTTTTCTGTTTGTACTTCAGTTTGGACTCAGCTTTGTCTTCGTAGTGACATGTGTGTATTTACTGTGTAATTTTCAGTTGGTGTTTTTAATTATTACGTTAAAGTTCAACTACATTTTGTTTAATTATTTATTATTATTTAACCATCATGGATAAATGGCTAATTAAAATTCCAACTAATAAGTCTACCACGCCGTCACAACCAAGTTGCAGTGCTTCAAATCCGACTTCTAGCAAAACAAAAAAAATAAAATATGACGAATCATATTTGCAGTATGGCTTCACATGCTCTTCTCACAACAATGAAGAACAACCAGTGTGCTTAATTTGCAAAGAAGTTTTGGCTGCAGAAAGCATGAAACCGTCAAAACTGCAACGACATTTGAATACTAAACATGCAACGTTATCAAAAAAGCCAATAGAATATTTTGAGCGTCTTTTGCAAACATCAAATAAAGAAAAGAACACTTTGGAGAAGTATGTTACTTTGAATGATAAATATCTATTGGCATCGTATGAAGTTTCGTATTTGATAGCAAAAACGAAAAGCCTTTTACTATTGGAGAGCAACTTTTACTACCTGCAGCTATAAGAATGTCTGAAATTGTTGATGGAAAACAGTATGCTGCTGAAATTAGTAAAATTCCATTATCAAATGACACTGTGTCCAAAAGAATTTCAGACATTAGCAATGATCAATTTCAACAGCTTCTTATGAGGCTTAAAGACAGCTCAAAGTTTGCAATACAACTGGACGAGTCGACAGACATTTCGTAAAATGGCACAGTTGTTACTTTTGCAGATATAGTATTTTATGAGGTAGCTATTCTGCTTGAAGATATAACTGTTTTGTCGTCCTCTGGAAGGTCATACTCCGTGGAAAAGATATATATAAAAAAGTAAATGAGTTTTTTGAAAAAAAGGATTAAACTGGAAAAATTGTGTTGGTGTGTGCACGGACGGTGCTGCAGCAATGACCGGACAAGATCTTGGTTTTGCAGTATGTTACAGCTGGAAATGATCACCTTCTATTGCACATTGTATGATTCACCGAGAGGCACTTGTTGTTAAAAAAATTGCACCAGTAATTAAACACTGTGTTTTTTGATGCAGTCAAAATCATTAATCTTTATTAAAAGCTGAGCACTCGTGGTCCGATTGTTTAAAAAAATTTGTGCATTGATGATGGATTCGGATTATACAAGTTTATTAAGCTGCCATGCCGAAGTTAGGTATGCATCAAGAGGGTCGAGAGTTGAAACGATTATTAACTTTAAAAGATGAAGTTCTTATATTTCTAACAGAGCAAAAATTCTAATTTGGCCGATTATTTTCAATGATAATTTATGGCTTCTCAAGCTATGCTATTTGGCAGATATTTTTGATAAAATCAATGATATAATTTATCAATGCAGGGAGTCTGCGTTACATGTGCATGTTAAAAAATAAACTGAGGCCTTTGTTAAAAAATTCTTATATGGAAGAACAGAGTGGAAAGTGGATCGCTCGAAATGTTTCCATTTACTGACGAGTATATAATTAGTAATAATATTTCAAAAAAAGATACTCCTATAACAAAAATTATATTGTAGTTAATCATTTGAAGGATATGGATTTACATGCATAGGTATTTTCCCAATGATATCGATACACAACAATGGATTTTGCTATCCATTTTCAATTGAAATGGAAGAAATTAATTTTTTAAACTTAAAAGCACAAGAAGAATTTGCCGAATTAACGAGTGATACTACCTTGGCGACTCAGATTTTCTCAAGTGCCTGTGCATGAATTTTGGATAGAAATCAAATCAGAATATCGGAAATGGCAATGAACAAATTACTGCCATTTTGTACAATATATTTATGTGAATCAGCCTTTTCCACATTAACTTACATAAAATAAAAATACCGTTCAACTTTAATAAACGTTGAAAATTTATTACGATCTGCACTAACTCAAATTGAGCCTAGATTTAATTATTTGTAAAATAAACAATCACATCCGTCACATTAATATTGCTTTGATGTTAATAATATGTTTTTATTAAAAAAATTGTTACAAAGTTTATTTTTTCAATTGAATAAATATATATATAGTTTTATGTCATTCTATTTATTGTGTTTTATTACGACCGATATCCTGTCAACGTTTCCAATTATATATATGTGAAATGAATGGGTACGTATTCTTTAATCCTTATTTTATTTACACTGTAAAATAGTGCGATATTACATCTACATCTACGGTTAATATATATTTCATTATATGGAGAGGGGGTCGTTTAAAATTTCCTAAGTTTAGTAAATGCTATATAAAAAAGTTTAAGAAGCCCTGCTCTAGTAAACTTTATTGACTTGAACGTTTACTTGGACCACGTTTGGTTGAAAACTATACCACATGTTAGATTGTAAAGAGGTATGGTTTAGCTTAGAACCCGGGCTTGTAAGCAGGGGCAACTTTTATTATATTCTCCCTAAATTCTTGGCCTTCCAGGCAAACAAAAGATTAAAAGGGTCCACCCTTAAAATTTCCATCTTTTCTTAGCTATTTCCCTAAGCAAAAAGGTCGCCTATTGTTACTGGCTTAGCCTACCTTTGTTACTGGCCACGGAATTTCTTTTATTCAAATTGTTTGTCAAATAACAATGAAAGCAAACTCCTCCATTCATAAGCAGATGCTTCTATTGGCTGTTTCAGATGAATGGCAGAAATTCCTTCCTCAAAAATTGACCATTCCTCAAGTTTCCCAAGTATATTGAATTCATTCAAAAAACCTTTTGCTGCTCTCATTGTGTTTAAAAATGTCCGAAACATGAAGATAAATAAATCATTTTCAACTATATTTATCCCCCATAACTTAAGGACAGAAAGCTCCTATTAAGTTCGTTCTAGTGCCAAAATATTTATATTTAAAATAATTTTTATAAAAAAAAAATAAAACCGACTTCAAAAAAATTAAATGTAACAAATAAAATAATAAGAACTTAAAAATAAAATAAAATACACTAAATGGTATAAAATAATTATCTTATTTAGTTACAATTAAACAATGGAATTGTCAAGGGAGACAGGAAGTAATTATGAATTGTTATACTTTCATTGACTTTTCGTTGTAAATAGATCTATAATTCTTGTTTTATTTTGTATGTGTTATTTTATTTTTTATATATTATGAATGACATATGAAAATCCCAATACTAATTATTGTTCGTCTTCCCCTCAATTATATAGACCCTGAAGAAGGAGAGAATAAATCTCCGAAACGTCGGTTTTAACAAATAAATGTAAAATAATAAAACCTCTATAGTCTTATTTTTTTTACAACCACCGTGGACTGCTTTCATCAACATCCAATTGCATATTTATACCAGTCCGTCTCCTAAAGAAAAACTCTATCAAATAATTAAGAAACCCTTCTTACCATTGGTATAAAAAACTAAACCAACATTAAACAATAACCAATACATGTTTTAAGACAATTTTAATACATAGTTACATCAGTTTCTGATATAATAATGAATAAATAATGAAAAATGTATAATGAAAAATTTACACTAAAAACAAGCTGGCAACAGAGCATTTATTTAACCAGCGAAAGATGCCCGCGCTAGATTTTTTCAAAATTATAATTTTCATAAGGTGTAACGTAGGCCTTGATTACATTTGTTAAAAAATAACAAAACGATTTTTATAGAAATTTAAAATGTATTTTATCTGTCATTTTAATATAAAAATACCGGGAGCCACCGAGCGATGTACGGTAACCACCTGAGCGATGCACGGTAACCCCTGACCCCCCCCCACGGATCCCCCACCTCCCACATTCACCCCACCCCGCACCCAGTTTTTGCATTCTAGTGGTCCACATATTATGTGTATATTTGTTTACTCGTACACCAATTTGCCCACATTCGTTCATATTGATAAACATTATAAAAAATAAATAAGAAAATAATAATAAAAAAAATAATCGTATAGGATCTGAAATAAAAACATAAAATTAAATAAGATTTGTTTTCAAGTTATATAAAAACAAAGCCACTTCAACCACTTTATTTGTAAACACACCTGTAATGTTATGATTTAGACACCTGTTAATTAAAAACAAACAAAAAACTCCTAATTTTAATATAATATATTAATATTTGCTATAACCTATTAGTGGGTTTTAAAATTAAAAACCAATTAAAAATAAAAGATAATTGAAAAAATGTAAACAAACTTTTTTATTGAGATTTTCATCTATCAATAATTACTTTTAATTAAGAAAAGATCAATTAAGATTAAATTTGTCGAGGTCCAGACCTAGCCAGATCGCTTTCTCATCCTCAAAACGTGTTAATAGAGTTGGTTACATCAAAATCGGTAGAGCCGTTTTCAAAATAGAACTAAGATACAAACAAATATATATACAAACAATTTTTGCTCGTTTAATAAGAGTAGATATTCAATCTCTTACAATGGTGCCAAATCTGTCAAACGAGCACGGGATTGGCTAGTAGTGGTACATAAACAGCAAAAAGTTTTGGGCTTATGAACTATGAATTCTTATTGTCTGTTCTATACACTCTAGCATAAACTTTTCGCTAGTATTGTCGCTACCTTAATGAAATTTTCTGACTTCAGATATTAATCAGGAAAAATTTCTCAAGGAAACGTTTTTTTTTTTACATAACAGGGTAATTAAAAAAAATGGGTTACATGTTTAGATGAATGGTATTAATAGTAATAATATGTGGTAATGCAGTGATGAGGAGGCGAGGTTAACTGGCCTGGACGGATTCCAGGAAAAGAGTGAGCTCTGGGAGCTGCTGCCCGGGCAGCAGATGAGCCCCTGGTCATTGGGGGATGCTCTCCCTTCTCCCTCCAAACTCCTTTATCCCCACCACTTAGCCAGAGAGGGGAGAGCTAATGCTGCCCTTGCCCTTGCCATAGACAATGAGAACTGAACCTCTTCTGAGGGCCAGTTTTAGAAATCACTAAACCAGAACATTTTCCAAACAATTCTAATCAAATAGTCTAGCTGGAGTTTTTGTAACTGCTATTACTCTCATTAAATTCAGAATTAATACTACACTGAAAAAACAATTTCTTTATAATAAATATATTGATATGACTTGAGCATTTTTAATGAGCTCTTATTTATTCCAAAGATATTTTATTAATAATCAAGATATATCGAAATCATTCCAAATATGACCAAATTTTTAGGTATTTAATCCAAATCTATATATATAAAATTAAGGTTTTGTCTGTACATTGGTTCAAATCACGCCAAATTTTGGTTGCACACGTTTCAAGCAAAGTTATGAACGAAAACACCTCAACAAAATTCCTGTCTGTATGTCTGTATGTAGTTCTCTTGGGCCAAACTCAACTAAATTTTGTATACATAATCTTTCGGTAACTAGAAGTCTAGAAATGAAAAAAACTGGGTGCGGGAGTGGAATGGGGTTTGCGTGAGGAGTTAGGCGGAGTAGGGTGTGGGTGCAGGGGGTGGTGCGGGATGGAGTTCAGGGCGCTAGACGGGGGTGTGGTGCGCAGGGCACAGGGTGGGGTCCAGGTTGGATGGGGTGCGGGGTCCGAGGTGAGTGGGGTGCGGGCGGGGGTTGGGAACGGGTGCATGGTGCTGGTGTGGGAGTGGGGGGGGGGTCCAGGGGGCGTGCCCTCTGGCTAGCAAGAAGGCGGGCCTTGCAGCTAGTACATTATATAACTGAGTGATCTATTTTATTCTATTAGTTATCTCTTAATATCAAATGAATGTCTTGTTTACTTCTAGTGAAACCTTTTAGGGCCAGTTGTATGTCGGTTGGTAAACTTTTTTAAATGTTGGCAAAGGGTAAAAAGCTCAGATGACAGGCACTTGCATCTGATTGGCCATCCCACCCGGCACATGGTGAATTTTAAGGTTTTTCCCTTTGCCAACGTTTAAAAAGAGTTTACCAACCGACATTAACGTGGCCCTTATTATATCTAAACAAATGTATTTTTATCATAAAACGACTTAGATTTTCAGCAAATAGTGATATCTTAATAATTAAGATATTTTTAAAAAATTAACAAACAATTTGTTTATATTATTAATTGATTTTTTTTTTAATTTTAAAACCCACCATAAGATTATAAGATATATTAATAATTAATTCAACCAAATGAATAATTAAATAAAATTTCATTCATTTGAATATAGATTCTACATCAAATGTATATAAATGATATAAGCTTGAATATTTTTTATTTAAAATAAAAAATATTCATGTTTATATCATTTCTTGTCGTAATTACAAATTATTTCATTTAAATACCCAACTATTAAATTTTACTATCCACTCAAATAACAATATATTCATAATTTACTTATTGGTGCTTGGTTCAAATAGCGGCATCTTAATGATTAATATATCTAGAGCTCCTCCAAAAATGAGAATACTTAAATAAGTATGTAAAGAATTGAGTATCTATTTGAGAAAGAAAGATTGAGTTTTTCTCAAAATCAACTTGTGACATGAATCAATTAATTTTATGAACATGTTTTGGTCATTTATCAAAGATATTAATAGATAAGTTTATATTGCATGTAGGAGGGTTTTGTCCCCTCGGGAGTCGAACCCAAGCACTAGTATGCTTTCCGGGCAACTAGTAAGGAGGTAAGTGTCTCAAGGGTCTGGACTAGTTGCCCGGAAAGCATACTAGTGCTTGGGTTCGACTCCCGAGGGGACAAAACCCTCCTACATGCAATATAAACTTATCTATTAATATCTTTGATAAATGACCAAAACATGTTCATAAAATTAAATAAGTATATCATTTATTCAAAATGAACAGAGATCGATTTAGCCAGAATTAACTTAACCATCTATTCATATCAAATATAATTTATTAACTATAAATTTATAGTTTTTTCAGTGTATAATAAACGATGATTTGAGAATTTTTTCAATTTTATTTTTAAACAATTTTTTTGAAAAATGTTTTATTCACTTGAAATTGTCGATTTTTGTTGAATATAACAACAACATAGGTTACATTTTTTAAAAATTTGTTTATTATTATAGGCTGGGATGGCCAATCAGATGAAAGTGCCTGCCAATCAGATGACAGGCACTTTCATCTGATTAACCATCCCACTACCTCTTTGCCAACGGTTAAAAAGAGTGTATGTTCAATTGAATTTTCATTCTATATTGCTTGAAAACAACCAACAGAAATAATACATAGTTATTTATTTTTAACATTCTACACTTTTTTCCAATTTTATTATTAATAATCCGGTCAAATTCTGTTTTTATCAGGAAACTTTTCGGGTGGTTTTAATTTTTTGCATATGTAGGATATGATTTAGATGATGAATGAAGATGAGTTTTTGACTCGAAAGGCTAGATGGAAAGATATCGGTGGAGCTCCGGTGTCGGCGATTTTCTTCAGAGGTGAAAACCTCTCTTGGTGGCGTATAGCCGAGAAATTTGCTTTATCAAAATAAGAATTTGCCCGGAGGCCGTGAAAAATGCTTTCTTCAAAATAAGAAGTTGCCCTGAGGCAGTGAAAAATGCTTTCCTCAAAATAAACGGCACAAGGCCCGTAGTTTATTACTTCTTCGTGGTTACAGGATTTCGTAATGAGACAGCTTTGTCCCTTCAATCGTTCCAAAGTCGTCAGGCGAACTTTTGGAGAGTGTATAAGCAGCACTTCACACAGTGAGAGCTGGATATCAACTGAATTCGTTAATTACGGCTTGGCTTCTTTTATAGCTCTTGATTTAACACTCCGTCGGGCGCGGCCGTTCAAATTGATACAGCGCTCCTATTTTCTTCCCCCCTATCTTTAAATGCACACTTATGAATGTGCATGTCATAGTAGCTTCCTAACTTTTATCCCGCTGTACAGTGCTAGTAGTTAGTATTTGATCAGACGTCTGAGAGACAAGCCAGGTCAAGATTGATCATTCTGATACACGGCGCCCGTTCCCGTTATAATTCAATATTGTTAAATTTTGTTGTTTACATATTTTGGTGAGTACCGAATACTGTATTAGAGTATATAAAATCCGTATTATTTAGTTATAAAATTATTTAGACGTTATTTTGGAAGAAATATCAAACTGATACACCGCGCCCGTTGATGGTTCTAATTATGTTTTTTATGTTTTACATAAATTTCAGCACCTAATTATGGCCAAATCCTCAAAAACTTACGATTTATTCAACGAGAGGGATGTTGAAGAGATACGGCAATTGCTTTTAGAAGAGGACAACGACGAATTATCGGAAGATTTTTTAGATGGTAGCGATACGGATGGTGAAGACCACGTAGAAATTCAAGAAGATTCAGAAGAACAAGAAGAGGATCTGCAGCAAGGAAGATTGGCTTCTTATTCAGGTCCAAGCGATTTTACAAACCCCACAACTTCTCACCATCTACAAGGCCCAAATCCGCCCTGTCTCGAATACGGCTCTCATCTGTGGAGAGGAGCCTCAAAATATTCTCTTGCTACCCTTGATGCAATTCAGAAACGAGCCGTCAGGCTAATTGACGATTCTACCCTCACCGACTCCCTCGACTCGCTGGCTCATCGAAGAGATGTCTCCGCCCTTTCCCTTTTCTATAGATACTATCACGGCAGGTGCTCTGATGAGATAAAATCAATAATTCCCCCCAAAGCATGCTTTGCACGCAGCACACGTTTTGCCGACTCCCAACACTCTTTCGCGGTCAAATTAGAAAAGTGCCGGACCACTTCATTCGCGAATTCATATATCCCCATGACTTCAAGGAACTGGAACTCTCTCCCAACCTCTATCTTTCCCAGCACCTATGATCTTCAAACCTTCAAAACCAGGGTGCATAGACACCTACGTCTACACCCTCTCACTTAAACAACTTTCCCTTCTCTTCGGTAATGCAAGGGTCTTTCGAGATCCATAGGGGCTACATCTTTACTGGTGCACCCCTTCTTGCATTCGATTGCATTAAAAAAAAAAAAAAAAAAGGAAACGGTATCTGAAGATGAAAGCAGAACTGATAATTATTTTTTAGGAAAGAATAAAGAAACTAAGTGGAACAAAAATCCCTTTTCGCAAAGGGTACGTCACCAAAGGGATAATATTATAAAGAAATTGCTAAGCACAATACAGACAGCAAGAATCGCCAAAACCCCGCTTGAATGCTGGAACTGCATTTTTTCTGATGTTATTATGAACATTATTGTTCAAATACTAATAAATATATCGAAAGTATACAAGGATCCTTTGAACGTGATCGGGACGCAAAACCGATAGACCCCATTGAACTAAAAGCCTACATAGGGCTCCTAATTCTGGCCGGACTCAACAGGAGTAACAGACAGAGCTTGGAAGATGGAGATGGAGATTGAAAAATTCCTTCTTGTAATAAAAATAAAACGTTTCAAATATATCACAAGATGTCTTAGGTTTGACAACATAAACACACGGAACGAAAGGAAACAAACAGACAAGTTTGCCCATGTTCGGGAAATATTTACAATTTTTGTTCAAAACTGCCAAAAGTCTTATTCACTAGAAGAATGAATTAGATCCCGAAAGTACGGATAAAAAAGCCTTCAATTATTACATATTATAATCAGACAAAAATAGGGGTTGACATTACTGATAAATTATGTGCATCCTATAATGTAGCAAGAAACGTGCGACGTTGGCCAATGGTTATATTTTTTGCACTGATTAATATGAGCGAAATCTACTCTCAGGTCATCTACTTGAGGAACAACGCTCATGAAAAAAATTTCAGAAGAAGAACCTTTTTGAAAAAATTGTCCCACGAGCTAGTTTTACCACATATCGTTAGAAGAAGTGAAAACACTTTAGGCTTACATCATGAACTCGTTCAGAGACTCAGCAATTATAAACCGACAAATTTAACTGATGACATAGTAGAGGACAACATGCGAGATGAACAGCGTGGAACAAAAAGAAAAAGGTGCATGGTATGCACTACAAAAAAGAGACTAACTAAATATAATTGTAAAAAATGCAAGGATTCAGTTTGCTTGATGCATATTGAAACTTTTTGTTCAAAATGCAGCGATTTTTTGCAGAATTTTCAGTGGCAGGACGATAACTATAACAATAATTAACTGATGCTAATTACAATTATATTCGTTTTGGAATATTGTATTATTTAGTTTTTCATGTTATCTTATTTCCTTGTAAGAAATTATTATGAGTTATATTGAGTAAAGCAAAAATGTGGATTTTGTTTTTTAATTTAAATATACATACGTTATTTCACGTTTTTCATGCTCTAATAATTATTTTCTCCTAATCTCTTTTAATTTCCTTCTAATTCACTCTTTTTAATTGTTTCTTAACATTATTAATCATCAAAAATATAGCTTAAAACTCAAATTTTCTAAGAGTGATCATTTTGATACACCGCGCCCGTTCTCGTTACGTCAGACCCCGCGCCCGACGGAGTGTTAATTGCCAATTAAGATGATTGGTTAATAATTTTACCTAGATCGCGCTTGGATAATTATAAAAGGGCGTGGCTTCTATTTTTCGCTAATTAGTCTTTCACGAGACACGGACCGATAAACATCGAAAATTAATTTACATTTCTAATTGAAAAAAAGCAGAAAATCAATTCCTACACATATATATGTTTTTTGGTGCGCTGAATCCAAATCTGAGATCTCCCACCAAAATTTCGTTACGCATCATTGTAGAAAATGCAAAAAAAATGTGAAAATTTCCATTTTTATGGTGTTTTTTTTGCTTATAACTCGAAAACTATCAACTTTTCGTAAATAACCTTCCTATTCAAAATAAAAGTTCATAAAACTTCCTACAAATTTCATTATTTAGGTTTTATTTCCGACCAATAGTTCGGTTGAGCCCGAGTGAAGCGCTAGTTGAAAATTCAAGTATTTCTGTTTCGGCAAATCCCAAAAACTCGCAATTTTTTTGATATTTTCCCATTTTGACCATGAAGGAGCACGTTTTCGACAAAGACCACTCTATACATTTTTAAACTAGATTAAATTTGCTAAAATTTAAACAAAGTTTCATCTTAATTGTATAAATGGTAATCCGTGACCCAATGAAGTTGAAGTTTTGAAAAACTACAATTTTTTGCAAAAAATCACAGTTTTTTCTTTATAAAATGAAAACCACTCATTCTAGAAATTTGATTCTTATCTCATTCTCTATGTAATTTTGTTGACTTGGACGTTTATCTGTACCACTTTTTTGTTAAAACTCTTATATTTATAGATATCCAGCATTTTCCAGTTGATATTTTTCGAATTATAAGCGAAAAAGCACCAAAAAATGGAATTTTTCACCTGTTTTTGTATTTTTTACAATGTTGCGTAACGAAATTTTGGTGGGAGACTTCAGATTTAGATTCAGCGCCCCAAAAAACATATATAAGCAAAAAATCAGAACTACCCCAAAACTTTCCAAATAGGGGCCCTTTTGAGATAATTCGACTGGACTATAAAGAAAATATCAAATGTATTTTAGAATTATCAATTGATTATTAGAAAATCTCACTTGTATTTCAGAAAATATCAATTGTCATTTTCTGAAATACAATAATTGAGGTATCGGAAATTGAATTGAGACTTATCGAAAAAAATGGTCTTGCTGAGAATAACCAAGTTGTTAATTATTAAGAGTAAATCAAATTGGATACCGTATGTTTGATGCAAATAAACAATAATATATATTATCACTAGCTGCAAGGCGGGGCGCGCCCCCTGGACCATCCCCCCGAAACCCACCCAGCACCCCTACCCCCGCCCCCACACCACCACCCCAACACTCCATTACGCACCCTAACCCACTAAACCCCCTCACCTCCAAAACCCCTCCAGCACCGCACCCCTGCACCATGCACCCATTCACAACCCACGCCCCCACACCACCACCCCACCCACCTCGGACCACACCCCGTGCCCTCCAAACCTGCACCCCCTAGCCCCCCCGCTATGCCACCTGGACTCCACCCCTGCACCCCCACCTTACTCCGCCTCACTCCTCACCCCACCCCGCACCCAGTTTTTGCATTTCTAGCCTTCTAGTGACCCACAGATTATGTATACAAAATTTGGTTGAGTTTTGCCCAAGAGAAAGAATTTTCATTTTTTGACCCTCCCCCGCTTTTTGGGTGTTTTTTGGGGGAAATTTTTTAAACAAAAGTTGTCAGAAATCACATCCCCTACAACTTTTTTGATCATAAAATTTGCCGTAGGGTTAATAGTTTAGGAGTTATATGATAATTTTCTTTCGTGCTCCCCCTCCCCAAACCCCCTTCTCAAAATATCAAAACGTTATATAGCTAAAAACGTAAGTTAGAAGACATCTGATGTAAATATGAAATTTCATAATAATCCCTTCAGCCGTTTTTACGTGAATCATGAGCAACTTTTCGGAAACCACTGAAACAGACATACAGACATACAGACAT
Source organism: Forficula auricularia (assembly GCA_024734495.1). Taxonomy (NCBI): domain Eukaryota; kingdom Metazoa; phylum Arthropoda; class Insecta; order Dermaptera; family Forficulidae; genus Forficula; species Forficula auricularia. Next base: position 6,637,290 of record JALMQS010000153.1, on the reverse strand, counting down.
TAATTTTGTTGAGGGTGTTTTCGTTCATAGCTTTGCTTGAAACGTGTGCAACCAAAATTTGGCGTGATTTGGACCAATGTACAGACAAAACCTTAATTTTATATATATAGATATGAAAATACAGGCCAAATTGTATTGTGGGCCTGCTGAAAAAAAGAAACCCTATCGACGATAGTCCTATCACACAAATTTCCATGTTTTTCATTTCTTTCAACGAGGTCAAAGGCTCATCATATTAATTAATATTTAAATAATAAATAATATTTTATTTATTTTTATGTGAAACTCACCTCGCAATTTTATCTAATTTGTTTATTATTAAACCTTGAACCAACACCTATTACCTTAAAAGTTATTAATATTTTATTATTGTTTAAGTATACAGAATTCGACTTTCGCTTATCCTTGATTTTTTAACGTGTTTACCGCACATCACCAATCGATTTTCATTTAATTTTTTACACATTTTTCGACTAGTACTTTATATTTTCCAAAATACTTGAAATATCCAATTCGTTCTTATATGTAGTTGAAAAAGAGAGAATAGGTGAATTTGTGTTTGTGTTTTTTTTATTATAATTTAAGTTTTTAATTGAATTGATTGAGCTTTACATAAATCACCTAAAAACTGCCACTTTTGGTAAATCTCACACACCGTCATTTTTATCGAAATAGAATAATAATAATAATAATAATTAAAGTTGTTATAGGGAAATAAGGACGATATTTTTTTATGCAGATAATTTTTATTTTATTGCTAACGTTTCTTCAGGGCTCTAAAAAGTGATAAGGCATCATTTAATACAGATTATAATATTTTCAAATCAAAATCAAAATTGATCTCAAAAACCACTTCAATACATACAAAAAACTACTTAATATACATATAAAACTCATTTTACATACAAAATAGTTAACTTAACTGAATATTTATTATTTTTATCATTATTCTTTCTTAAATAAGCTGACGTGTTCTGATGTGGCCATCCACTTGATTTTTTCATACAACCTAGGCCCTCAATTACATTAATATTTAATAAAATTATTTATAATCATGAAGGGGAGTGGGTTAGTTTTTCAATTTTTAGACTCCTAGGGGCACACTGATTATGTATACAAAATTTGGTTGAGTTTGGTAAAGGCCAAGATTTTCATTTTTTGACCCCCCCCTACCCCATTTTGGGGGGTTAGTTTTTGCATTTTTAGACTTCTGGGACCCACTCATTATGTATACAAAATTTGGTTGAGTTTAGTAAAGGCCAAGATTTTCATTTTTTGACCCTTCAACCCCCTCCCCCATTTTGGGAGGTTAGTTTTTGCATCTTTAGACTTCTGGGACCCACTGATTATGTATACAAAATTTGGTTGAGTTTGGTAAAGGCCAAGATTTTCATTTTTTGACCCCCCCCTCCCCCATTTTGGGAGGTTAGTTTTTGCATCTTTAGACTTCTGGGACCCACTGATTATGTATACAAAATTTGGTTGAGTTTAGTAAAGGCCAAGATTTTCATTTTTTGACTCCCCCTACCCCATTTTGGGGGTTAGTTTTTGCATTTTTAGACTTCTGGGACCCACTGATTATGTATACAAAATTTGGTTGAGTTTAGTAAAGGCCAAAATTTTCATTTTTTGACCCTTCAACCCCCCTCCCCCATTTTGGGAGGTTAGTTTTTGCATCTTTAGACTTCTGAGACCCACTGATTATGTATACAAAATTTGGTTGTTTGGTAAAGGCCAAGATTTTCATTTTTTGACCCTTCAACCCCCCCTCCCCCATTTTGGGAGGTTAGTTTTTGCATCTTTAGACTTCTGGGACCCACTGATTATGTATACAAAATTTGGTTGTTTGGTAAAGGCCAAGATTTTCATTTTTTGACCCTTCAACCCCCTCCCCCATTTTGGGAGGGTAGTTTTTGCATCTTTAGACTTCTGGGACCCACTGATTATGTATACAAAATTTGGTTGTTTGGTAAAGGCCAAGATTTTCATTTTTTGACCCTTCAACCCCTCCCCCATTTTGGGAGGTTAGTTTTTGCATCTTTAGACTTCTGGGACCCACTGATTATGTATACAAAATTTGGTTGTTTGGTAAAGGCCAAGATTTTCATTTTTTGACCCTTCAACCCCTCCCCCATTTTGGGAGGGTAGTTTTTGCATCTTTAGACTTCTGGGACCCACTGATTATGTATACAAAATTTGGTTGAGTTTGGTAAAGGCCAAGATTTTCATTTTTTGACCCCCTCCCCCATTTTGGGAGGTTAGTTTTTGCATTTTTAGACTTCTGGGACCCACTGATTATGTATACAAAATTTGGTTGAGTTTAGTAAAGGCCAAGATTTTCATTTTTTGACTCCCCCTACCCCATTTTGGGGGGTTAGTTTTTGCATTTTTAGACTTCTGGGACCCACTGATTATGTATACAAAATTTGGTTGAGTTTAGTAAAGGCCAAGATTTTCATTTTTTGACCCTTCAACCCCCCCTCCCCCATTTTGGGAGGTTAGTTTTTGCATCTTTAGACTTCTGAGACCCACTGATTATGTATACAAAATTTGGTTGTTTGGTAAAGGCCAAGATTTTCATTTTTTGACCCTTCAACCCCCCCTCCCCCATTTTGGGAGGTTAGTTTTTGCATCTTTAGACTTCTGGGACCCACTGATTATGTATACAAAATTTGGTTGTTTGGTAAAGGCCAAGATTTTCATTTTTTGACCCTTCAACCCCCCCTCCCCCATTTTGGGAGGTTAGTTTTTGCATCTTTAGACTTCTGGGACCCACTGATTATGTATACAAAATTTGGTTGAGTTTGGTAAATGGCCAAGATTTTCATTTTTTGACCCTTCGACCCCCCTCCCCCATTTTGGGAGGTTAGTTTTTGCATTTTTGGACTTCTGGGACCCACTGATTATGTATACAAAATTTGGTTGAGTTTGGTAAATGGCCAAGATTTTCATTTTTTGACCCTTCGACCCCTCCCCCATTTTGGGAGGTTAGTTTTTGCATTTTTGGACTTCTGGGACCCACTGATTATGTATACAAAATTTGGTTGAGTTTGGTAAATGGCCAAGATTTTCATTTTTTGACCCTTCAACCCCCTCCCCATTTTGGGAGGTTAGTTTTTGCATTTTTAGACTTCTGGGACCCACTGATTATGTATACAAAATTTGGTTGAGTTTGGTAAATGGCCAAGATTTTAATTTTTTGCCCCCCCCCCACATTTTGGGCAGTTAGTTTTTGCATTTTTAGACTTCTGGGGGTCTACTGATTATGTATACAAAATTTGGTTGAGTTTGGTAAATGGCCAAGATTTTCATTTTTTGACCCCCCCCTTCCCCATTTTGGGCGGACCAGGTTGTTCGCGAGTCCCATCGACATGTCCCGGCGCCTCCGGGAATTCCCCAGGTCTCACATCTACAAAATTTATGAGGCACATAATACAGAGCTGGTCAAAATTCAATACGTAGAATTCTTTGAAGAGCATCTCCGTGGGATACCGATCTACCCAAGCAAACTTTACTATTCTCTCTCGCATTAGTATGAGATACAGGATTGACCCTCTGTAAAATATGAGAAAATCGTTCCTGTTTATTTTTGTTTAATGATCTTGTAGATAAATTCATTTGTCAAGTTCTTTTTTTTTTTTTAATTTCCATGTTTTTATATAAGTTTTCAATTTTTCGTACCATTTCTATTGCGATGACGTATGATTGATTTGTTTATTATAATTTTGGTATTGTAAACATAGACAAGACTAACACCATTAAAGTATATAATTATAATCTTTCAAAGGTAAATGCTCACATTTATTTCATTAAAGAAATTTGGGCTAGAGGGCTGTAACCCTCCTCACGCCCTTATAAATTTCGGAATCTACTTTACTTTTTCTGACCCATTTGAATGTCTTTTCCGGGGACATATTTCGTTACCAATCTGTATTTTCTGAGATATTTAGATGATGAATTGAGTTATTTTAACATTTACCCGTATTTTTATATAAAAAAAAAAAGCGAGGATCAGTTGCCCTCTGAAAAAACAACATGGCATTCATGAGTAAAACAGAATCTCAGATGCCTCTTGTCAAAAAACAACATCTTTAATCTAGGCCCGATCTAGAAGTCGAAATTCGAATATGTGAAAGTCCTTGACGGTTCGGCTAAGATTATATGGTTAACTTTAATTCAAACAAGACTCAATGTTGTCTAATTTCTAGGCGCGAAAATAAAGATTTCCCTGATATTCACTTCGATTCGAATACCCTAAAAATGTGTGACAGCCTATCCATGTTGGGCGTCTCTGTCGCATCTGACCTGTCTTGGAATGAACACATCTCCTCTGTAGCGAAATCTGCAGCAAGGAAGATTGGCTTCTTATTCAGGTCCAAGCGATTTTACAAAGCCCCACAACTTCTCACCATCTACAAGGCCCAAATCCGGCCCTGTCTCGAATACGGCTCTCATCTATGGAGAGGAGCCTCAAAATATTCTCTTGCTACCCTTGATGCAATTCAGAAACGTGCCGTCACCCTCACCGACTCCCTCGACTCGCTGGCTCATCGAAGAAATGTCTCTGCCCTTTCCCTTTTCTATAGATACTATCACGGCAGGTGCTCTGATGAGATAAAATCAGTTCCCCCCAAAGCATGCTTTGCAAGTAGCACGCGTTTTGCCGACTCCCAACACTCTCTCGCGGTCAAATTGGAAAAGTGCCGGACCACTTCATTCGCCAATACATATATCCCCATGACTTCAAGGAACTGGAACTCTCTCCCAGCCTCTATCTTTCCCAGCACCTATAATCTTCAAACCTTCAAAACCGGGGTACATAGACACCTACGTCTACACCCTCTCACTTAATCAACTTTCCCTTCTCTTCGGTAATGCAAGGGTCTTTCGAGATCCATAGGAGCTGCATCTTTACTGGTGCACCCCTTCTTGCATTCGATTGCATTTAAAAAAAAAAAAAAAAAAAAAAATTAGGGCTTCGCACGAGACGAGACCGAGACGATACCGCGAGAGTCTCGTGTCTAGTCTCGTAGTCTTGTAACCATTTTTGTGTGGTTAAATAGAATATTGTATTGAATAAATTAAAATATATTTTTACATTTATTGAAAAGTACCTGGAGGGACCGAGCGATGCTCGGTAACCCCTGATCCCCCACCCCCTCCCGAAACCATACACCTCTCCCCCAACACTGCACCCCCCCATCCATCCCCACCCCCGACCCAGTTTTTGCATTTCTATCTTTCTAATGGTCCACATATTATGTGTATATTTGTTTATTGGTAGACCAATTTGCCCACATTCGTTCATATTGATAAACATTAAAAAAAAACATGAGAAAATAATAATAAAAAAATAATCGTATAGGATCTGAAATAAAAACATAAAATTAAAAATGTGTGCGTCTCGAGACGTGCGACAGAAGTAATAACTTTCACCAACCAAGTATTTTTTAGGAAGACAATTAATTGCAAGGATAATTGCACGGAGAAAAGAGAATTGAATATTTAATTTTAATTAGAACAGTGGGGGGGGGGGGCAAAGGAATAATTATAAATATATTTAATGTTTCTGGATTTAAAATTAATTGTTGTCTTTCTTTCAGCTTAATTCAATTATACATATTTCAAATTTGCCGCGCCGCAATATGTCTAATAAATTATATTTATTAAATACATAGCTATATATAATATATTCAATTATTTACACACTTATAATAAAGTCTAATTCAAAAATATTCATTTTAGTAAAAGTAAAAAGCAAGGGGTTTTAAAATAGTTCTTTGGTCCAGTGGTAGAATGCCTGCCTCAGATGCAAGAGGTCTCGGGTTCTAATATGACATCCGCCGAATCATTTTTTTATTGAGATTTTCATCTATCAATAACTACTTTAATTAAGATGAATTTTGATGAGTTCCAGACCTAGCCAGATCGTTTTTTCATCCTCAAAACTTGTTAATAGATTTTGTTTCATCAAAATCGGTAGGGCCGTTTTCAAAATAGAACCAAGATACAAATATATAAATAAATAATATATATATATAAATAAATAAATATACAATTTTTGCTTGTTTAATAAGAGTAGATAAATATTGTAAAATATTTGGTCAAGGACTCTCCCCGATCCACAATATTTTACAACTTTAGAATGATAATAATCTATTTTTAACAATTAGGATATTCAATACAAGGGAAATTTAATGAAAAAACACTTGTTTTTAATATTTTTACTTTTAATAGAATATTATATTGAATCAATTAAAATATATTAAAAAATAAATACAAATCTTTTAGAAAACCACCAACTCTAACCTAATATAATTTAAATAAATATCGTTTTACTTTACGTTTTAAATAGTTCAATAATAAATATCGTATGAAATATTTCTTGGTAAGGGAAAAATTTAATTTCAGTTATTTTTACTATACTATAAAAAAATAAGAATGTAACGATACTTGGCGAGACCAAACGAGATCAAAAGAGACCAAACAAGACCAAACGAGACCAAACGATACTAGCCCTGACGAGACGAGACCAAGACCAAGACCGAGACCGAGACGAGACCGAGACCGAGACCGGGACGAGACTGAGACCGGAAGGATACTGTCTTTTTTTACAATTCACGAGACTGAGACGATATTTTCTCAAACCTCGTCTCGGTGCGAAGCCCTAGTTAAGATATATTCAGTTCGGCTCCTTCTTCGGTTTCGTATATCTTCTAATGCCAACCTAACCGCCTAAATGACAGCCCGAAATGAAGGTATGTGAACCGAAGAACCGAGCCGAACAGAATATATCTTAACCGAACCTTACAAGGTTAGTTTGGGAACACATTTTTATCTAATCGAACCGAGATCATAAACCGAACCTGTTCAAGTTGTTTTTTGACAGAGGGCAAAGCTGATTTTAAAATTTAGCTAATTTTAATAAAAAAAAAATCATATAATTTAATTCAAAACGTTGTAAAAAATGTTAGGGGTTCATTCTAATTAATTTAGGATGAGAAATCGTTAAATTAATTCATTTTTATACTCTTATAGATTTTCTATTGAAATTGCCTATGTGTGCCAGTCCCTGATGAAATGATCCGGTTATTTCTTTTGTTTAGTGTGCACGGAACTCGATTTTCACTTACCTACGTCCGAAGGTTGACCAGCCACCTAATATCGTGTACACCTACTTCCACTTTCATTTCCAAGTAGAAGACAATTCTAATGCAGTGATCGGGAAACTTTTTTTATCTATTACCCCAAAATATATTAAATTTTGCAGTTATTACCCCCTCGTTTCGAAAGGAGAAGATTAAGGACTATTTTAATTCAAAATTCTTTAATGAATCAAAAAATGTTTTGTTTTTTTTGTATATAAATAAATACACTTCGTTTATAAAACAATCTCAAAACGTTTATTAGAAATCGAAACGTTTCGGGTAGTCGAATTTGCAAAATAGTTTTTTTAAAAAAAAAAAGAAATATAAAGCAACTAAGAATTGTATTAAATTTAACTATAATGTTTTATAAAAGAATTATGTATGTTTATTGAAAACCACAAATTACTAATAAAATAATAATTTCTAAAAAGGTAATATTTATCTTCTTAAAAAATTGACTTTTCGGAAAATCTCCCCTCTTTCTTCAGGGATTAAAAATGAAGAAACCTCTGAAACTATTTAAGGGGACAAAAGGAGGTTCTTTTTTAATTTAATTTAATTTTTAAACCAAAAAATGTAAGGTAGATTCCGAAATTTATAAGAGAGTGGGGGGCGCGGGGTTCTGCACTTTTACCGAAATTTAAATTTGATTTAAATATAGATATACCGAGTGAGTTTTTTTTTATCTCGGGACAGTCTTATAACTCAAAAACAGTGCATTATATGAAAAAAAGTTTCAAATAAAATTTGTTTATATCGAAGGGGAAAGTAAACTACGCTATTGTTTGCCGACGTAGAACAAGCTTTCAAGGGTATTTCAATGTCAAGTTCTGTTTTTTAAATCGAAACCCTATTTTTCTATACGTTTACTTAATCTACAAAAAAAAATCTGAACAACTTTCATAAGTACTATTTTTTTATACGACATCAAATAAACAATATACTTGAATCAATTAGATCTCAAAAAAAAAAAATTCTTAATTATTTTTAACAATTATTTAACTTAATTATCAAATATATATGTAATAAATAAAATATAATTCTTTAATAATTATTATTTGATAATTAAGTTAAATAATTGTTAAAAATAATTAAGAAATTTTTTTTGAGATCTAATTGATTCATATATTTTTTATTTGATGTCGTATAAAAAAATAGTTCTTATTAAAGTTGTTCAGTTTTTTTTTTAAGATTAAGTAGACGTATAGAAAAATATAGGGTTCTATTTAAAAAACAAAACTTGAAATTGAAATACCCTTGAAAGCTTGTTCTACGTCGACAAACAATAGCGTAGTTTAGTTTCCCTCGATATAAACAAACTTTTATTTGAAACTTTTTTCCATATAATTAACTGTTTTTGAGTTATTAAACTCACTCGGTATAATATATATTATAATAATTCAGTTTCATTTAACTAAAATAATTCTTTTATTTTGTAGAATGAAATGGATTTCGATGTTTTTAAATATTTTCTGCATCCTTTTCACGCTTCTTCTACTCCTCTTCCTTTTATTTCTACCCTTATTTGATTTGGCAAACTCAAATAACGAATTTTTCAATAGTATAAATAATACTAATCGAAATTTTACTAATTTCACTAAAAATTCATTTCAAGATATTATAGGAGAACATTCAAATAAAATTAATATTAACAATAATACTAATAATAAAAATGGTACATTGAAAACTAAAGAATCGATAAAAATTTCAAGAAAAGAACTTTTGCTTAAAACATTAAGAAAAAATTATACAGATTTGGATATTTTTAAAAATTATACTATAATATCGGATAATTTAATATGTACTAAAATTGGAAGGTAAGCAAGCTTGAAAATTGATAGTCATATAAAATAGACGAGTTTTTTTACTACTGTTGCGCCCAGGAGGTTTAACCCTCCGGTGCGACCAAATTATGTCGCGACCTGTGGTGTTGGCTGCAAACAAAATTAATTATTTATTTATAGTGGGCCGTATCATAGTCCCGAAGGATTATGAAAGCCTACTAAGGGTAACGTGAAGCCTCGAAGTCGTGGGTTCTCTGTCTAGCTGTCCTATATTGAAAGACTGCTACTTGCTGATTCCCCTCGAGTGGGGGTCGATGGAATTGAGATTGTTTACTCGAGGTCTGCTGCAAATCTAGGTGTCATTTTTGATTCCTCCCTCAAATGGACTGATCAGATAAATGCTACATCACGGCGGGTCTTCTGGGGTCTCCATCGGCTCATAAAAATAAGGCACCTCATTCCTGTGACTACTCGCGCGCACTTGGTAAATTCATTGATCATGCCAATATTTGATTATTGTTGTCTCGTGTGTGGGGACGTCTCTGGGGCCCGCGCGGCTCGTCTTGATGTTGCGATGAATTCATGCGTACGGTTCATTTTTGATGTCCCAAGGCATGCGCATATTACGCCATATTACGGTCGGCTTGGCTGGCTTAGGGCTTCCCAGAGGCTGGCTTAGGGCTTCCCAGAGACGCCTCTACGTGCTTGGCAGGTTCATTTTCAAACTATTCAGCACATTTCACCCCAAATACATATACAACATGTTCACTTTCAAATCATCCATCCATAATCGGGTATTAAGAGCTGACGGCAGACTAATCCAAATTCCAAATCATCGTACTGAGATCGCCACTAGATCCTTTGTCGTCAGCTCGGCTCGGTTGTGGAATACATTGCCATTAAATATCCGAACATCGCTTTCAACATCATCTTTTCATCGGTCACTCAGGGTGCATCTTCTAGGGGGAGCTGGGTTGGAGTAATGTGTCACTGGTCTATTCGCCTGCTTGTGCTGACTCTGGGTTGCTCACTGGGCTGGGAGAGTCTTGCTCATTTAAATATTACCTATATTCTTTCTGTTTCTCATTTAAATTTTACTATATGTATGTATTCTTTCTGTTTGCTCATTTAAATGTTATATATGTTATATACCTGTATTCTTTCTGTTTGCTCATTTAAATGTTATATATGTTATGTTTGCTTACTTAAATGCTACTATTTGTATATATATTCTTTCTGTTTCTGCTCTACGAGGGAGCCACCTCAGAGTATTGTTTTAAATAAATAAATAAATAAATAGCACGCCGTTGCTAGAGGTTGAGTGTGGCTGAAGATGAAAAAAAGTTCGATATCTCTAGGCAAGGGTTGAATTAGCACACATTTTTATTTTACATAGTTTTATAACTGGAATTGTACATTTTTAACTCACTCAACTTCCTAACTGAAGTCTCTCTCTCTGCTGGTGTCTACAAACTCACTGCTCTCCAAAAACTGACTGACTCTCTGACTGACTGGGTCTCTCATCTCTGAACACTACTCTCTGACTTTCATGTCGCTCAAATGGCCTAGATTTTTATTTTTTGACCCCCCCCACACCCTAATTTTGGCTCCAAAAAAAAAATATTTTCGTTATTATAAGTTCATTTTAATAGTATTATTTCATTTTTCTTGTTTTTTTAGTTTGAAAATATTATAATTTTAAATTTTAACCCCCCCCCCCTTAATTTTGGCTTGATATACACCAAAATCTAATCAGCTCTTAATCTCAATGCACCAAAACTACGTGTGGAATTTGGTTTTGATATTCATACTAGTTTTTGAGCTAGCTCGTTCACAAAAATTTGGAAACGCACAGACTAACAGACATTTTGACAAATCAATTATTATCTCGAAAAATATAATTTTATCGATGTTCACCTATTAGGGATTTTTTGTAGATCAAAATGTCATCGTTTCGCCCAATTTTTTTTTATCAAAATAGTTTCAGCTGTTTTTGAGATATTTTAAAAAACACTTTTTTCATGCATGATTATAATACTAGACCATATGCTGCATGGTAAAATAATAATTTCCATGACCCTTTTGACCCTTAATCTTATCATTGTACTATCAACCTAGTTTTTTTTTATTTGATATCTTATCTTATCTTATCATTGCGAAAAAAATAAAGTCTTTTCACCCCTATTAGATAATTTCAAATTTATTTACATGACCCTTAATTTTATCGTTGTTCTAGAAAATAATCCAAATATCTTATCATTAGTTTTCTTGATCTTTCCTAATAATTTGTATTTATTACTCGGAATGCCTACGATAATTTTAGAATGAAAAGTCGTACGTGTGGAGAGTCGGGTTGGCTCAGTCGGCTAACGCACTGGCCTCGCTTCGGCATCGATAGATTATGACGATGTTGAAGTGGAGGGCCGGCGTTCGATCCTGGCTGGCAAATAAAAATGTCTACCTGCTAAAAACTCGACTCCTCACTAACCCTAAATTTACTTATGTGCTGTCTAAATGGGGTTTGTTCCCGGTGACATTAAAAAAAAAGTGGTACGTGGATTGTGGGCCTTCTTAAAAAAGAAAACCCTATCGAAGATAGCCCTACCACGCAATTTTACGAGTTTTTCACTTCTTGCAACAAGTGAAGAGGCTCAGTATATTAATTAATATTTAAATAATAAAAAATATTTTATCGTTTAAGTACACACTATTCGACTTTCACTTATCACCATTTAATTTGGAACCTTTCACTTATCGAAAATATTTTCTTGCTGAGAATAATTAAGTTAATTTTTAAGAGTAAATCAAAGAGGGTGCCGTCCCTACTAGCAAAATAGCTGTATAATTTTATGTTATACAACTGTTATGTTGTATTGATGTTGTATAAGCGTTATGGAGCACTTATAAAACAGCAACAAAACATAAATGTTATATAACCTAAATTATACAGCTACTTTGCTAGTTGGGGTATGTTTGATGTAAATAAACGATATATGTAGGTTTGAAATCTTAGTATAGAAATTTTTAATTACGCTCATCTGCAACCAGATGTTGGGTCAACTGATTTCCGCCCTAACGCCTTCCGCCCCGACAAACACTTGTAAAAGACGCCATCCACCCTTTTCAGTAACTCTTAGACCCTTCTCTGATTTATTACAGATTTGAGGAAATACATCGTAAATTCAAGTAATGCCAGTGTGAGAAATTATCCTTTTAACGAATGTTTTTACCAAACATGGAATTCTCCATGTTTGTCACGTGATATTTCCCCCTCACCCTTAACGAAATAATGTTAGCCGAGAGGCACTTGCCCTAACGCCTTTGCAATCTGACTAGCAAACGGACAGCAGTCACACGAACAGATTCAAACGATACGCCATAGTGTTGTGCCTCGAGAATTTATTTCCTTAAATAAAAATATAATTATTCTTAAGGGCAATATTTTGGCGATCGGCTTCCCTTTTTGATCCTCGAATATGACCATTTCACAATGGATAAGGGATTTTACAACTTCCTGGACCTAAATGTCAAATGGCTCTTAACACTAGTCGTAAATAAATGTCAAATGACTTTTAGCCCAGATGTGTATTATAAATTCGTTGAATGTAAATGTCATTTTAGCGTGGGAAATTCCTAGAGAGTAAATTTCCCGAAATGGGAGGAACGATTTTAAGATCCGCCCTGCTAATTAAGAATTTGGCCAATGAAAAGTAATTTTAAAATTTCGACTCTTCAGGCAGTTTTGAATGAGTCAGAGAGTTGGGCAGTTCTAATTTGAAGCCCAGTTGGGAGCGTTGAGTTGTAAGCTGAAGCCCGCTTGGGGTGGTTCAGTTGTCAATTGGAGTTAAGAGATGAATTTAAGCTCTCCAGCCATCAGCAATGGAGAAATGTATACTTATAATTAACCAATAAAAAACCAATATTAAATAATCTCTTCTTTGAAATACATCTCTCCTCTCCTCAATCAGCATCAGGGCTTAAACAGGTCGAATCGCTTGGGCACGTTACCAGACCATTCACGGGGAACTTCTTCGAGATAAGTCAACAAATCGCCAACCTTCCTCTGGTCAAGAAGGGTTGCAACCAAAAACTTAAAGTGTTACAATAGATTCAAACCCTTAACGAGTAACGAACTCTCTCAAACGAATTACGATAATACAATTACGCCTTTATAATTAACGCCCTTCGAATGAAAATTGTCATTCACCTGTATATAGAATATTATACCTGTCAATAAATATTTTATCTTAAGTGAACCTTTTATTTGATAAACCCCTAGACATAACGCAACAAGCCACAAGTGAACCCACATGATAGGGATTAGTGAAGAGTACAAATCCGACATACTACTGTGGGCAATAAATAGTAAGACTTTTTAATTTAAATTTCGCGCGGAAACCCATTCGTTGAAATATATTTTTTCTAGGTGGGTATGACTGTCAGTGACATCTGTGACAAATGTCACATCAAAATAATCATTGGTGTTTAGTATACGCTTGTCTTTCTGAAGTACAAAAAGTGCATTCGGCGATTTTTACAATGAGTGAAATTATTCAACAAAGAAGTTCCATTAAATTTTGTGTGCGGAATCAAATTTCTGGTGCCGAAACGTTCAGAATGTCGCAAAAGGCCTTCGGTGATAATTGTATGTCGCGAGCAAGTGTTTTTGATTGGTACAAACTGTTCAAAGAGGGTCGAGAACGCGTTGACGACAAACAAGTCAAAAATCAAGGTCCTGTTGACAGTTTTTTTCGATTATCGAGGTGTGGTGCACTCCGAATTCCTTCCGACTGGCCAAACTGTCAACAAGGAATACTATTTGAGTGTTATGCGTCGTTTGCGTGAAGCTATTCGTAAAAAGAGGCCGGAATTATGGGCCAACAACTCTTGGTTTGTGCACCACGATAATGCACGTTCGCATACTGCATTGATTATTCGTGAGTTTTTCGCCAAAAATTCAATCAATATCGTTCCACAACCACCGTATTCGCCTGATTTAGCTCCTTGTGACTTCTGGCTGTTCAGCAAACTCAAACGACCGCTCCGGGGAAACCGTTTTGAGTCAATTGAAGATATTAAACGCGAATCGCTACGCGCATTGAAGGCTATTCCGGAAATTGGCTTTAACAACTGTTTCGAGGATTGGAAAAAACGTTGGCGCAAGTGTATTGAGGCCGGGGGGGGGGGATTACTTTGAGGGGGACGAAATAGATTTGGAAGAATAAATAAATAATTTTAAAATTAAGAACAAAGTCTTACTATTTATTGCCCACAGTAGTATATATGAGAATACTTTTGAAATATGTACAGCGCAAGTTTCAAGTGTATTGTGAAGCTGCTAAAAAAAGAAACCCTATCGATGACACACAGCTGTCCTACCACACAACTTTCCAAGTTTTTCTCCATTTCTAAAAACGACAAAAGCTCAAAAGTTTACCTTATATTTTCAAAAATACTTGAGATATCAAATTCGTTCTTATTTGACGTTCATAAAGAGAGAATGAGGGAATTTTTTATTATAATTTTAAGTTAAGCCACTTCTGAACAAAGGTACACAAACACAAACAGGGTGCCGTTTTACCTTTTTGTCAAAGCGGAACCCTATAAAAAGACAAGATAAATTGACACTATTCATGATTTAAAAAAGCCCCTTTCAAGAATATAATTAATATTGTTTTTATTATAGTTCCGTATTAAGAGCTGGAGGAAGCGCGGCTGATGCTGTAATCTCCACATCCTTTTGTGAATCGGCTGTTGCTCCCCACTTATCCGGATTAGGGGGATCAGTTTCAATTTTAGCATACACTTTTAATGATCACACATTTTCTTTAAATGCTCCATCTGTGCCTGCTGAGAATTATCAAGACCCAATTAAAAATCCAACAGGTGAGAAAATCTATTTTTCTATACATCTATATATATAAAATTAAGGTTTTGTCTGTACATTGCTCCAAATCACGCCAAATTTTGGTTGCACACGTTCCAAGCAAAGTTATGAACGAAAACACCCTCAACAAAATTCCTGTCTGTCTGTCTGTCTGTATGTTTCCGTGGGTTCCGCGAAAAGTTGCTCACGATTCACGTAAAAACGGCTGAAGGGATTATTATGAAATTTCATATTTAGATCAGATCTCTTCTAACTTACGTTTTTAGCTATATAACGTTTTGATATTTTGACCCCAGAAGGGGGTTTGGGGGCGCACGAATGAAAATTATCAAATAACTCCTAAACTAAATTAACTCTACGGCAAATTTTAAAATGAGCAAAATTGTAGGGGATGTGATTTCTGACAACTTTTGTTTAAAAAAATTCCCCCAAAAACCACCCAAAAAGGGGGGAGGGTCAAAATATGAAAATTCTTGCTCTTGGACCAAACTCAACCAAATTTTATATACATAATCTGTGGGTCACTAGAAGGCTAGAAATGCAAAAACTAACCACCCAAGAAAGAGGGGGAGGGCAAAAATGAAAATTCTTACCCTTAATAGCCAACTTAACCAAATTTTGTATATAGAATCTATGGGTCACTAGAAGCCTAGAAATGAAAAAACTGGGTGCGGGGATAAGGTGCAGGGTGGAGTAGTGGGTTTAGGTGAAGGTCCAGAGGCATAATGAGGGGGGATCAGGTGAGGGTCCAGAGGGGTAGTGGGGTGGTGCGAGGTGGGGTCCGGGGTGGGTGCGGGGCGGCGAGGGGTGGGTGGGGCGCGGAGTGGTGGTACGGGGTGGAGGCCGAGGTGGTGGGGTCCGGGGGATGGTGGGGTGGGGTGGGGGTTGTGAACGGGTGCGGGGAGTGGGGCTCGTGGGGTGGGGTGTTTAGGGGGCGTGCCTTGCAGCTAGTCTTTTTATATAATGGTTAAAAAATTTAATTTCTATCATTTATTAATTTTTCGCAAGAACTAAAGTGGAAATTTAGGATTTTTTTCCAAAAAATGTGGCCTGGACACTAAGCACAAATCACTATAGGGCAAGAGTCGGCAAACGTTTGGCCCAAAGGTCACCAACTGTTAGCCATTTGATAAATAAGTACAAGGGACCCGTTGGAGTTCCGCAAATAAAAACAAGTCGCATACAAACTTTTATTATTGGTAAATGGTTCTTGGCACTACGCAGTCTCGTGGCCAAAAATATAACTAAACTACTCGGGTCACCTGCACAACTATCAATCATGGCGAGGATAATTTTTCAAAATTGAGATTCCGAAGAATTTTTAAATAAAGCACTCAATATTGCACATCGTCGGCTTAAAATGTAAACCTGCTAACTCCATTTTTTATCATATATGAGATATTAATACCGTTCGAAAGAAAAAGCAAAGCAGCATCGTCCAAGTAAAACTGCTAATTAAAATTACGATCGTAAGTTGTAGAAAAAAAATATGAAAAATAGTTTCTTTCCATAACAACAATATTAAATTTTGTTTGTTTTTTCTCTCTCATGTAAAATTTCCTTGTTGTGAGTTAGCAGGTTTACTCTCTAAGGTGACGATATGATAGAAAATAAACTAATATTGTTTTTTTTTTTTAATAATTTTCTTTATACAATAAAAATAAATATGACCCGAATTTATTAGTTTTTATTTTTACCACCAGTCAGAGCTGCTTACAAACGGACAGATACCAATAGTAAAATTTTAGTTATAAACCTTTTTTTAAAAAAAATATTAAAAATTTGCGCGAGATTATATTAAAAAATATATTATTTATGCGTAATGTTTTACATTTCATTTATTTATAAAGCCTGACAAAATAGAAGAAATATTTTAGATTTGTAGAATTTTGAATATTTTAAAATTAGCGAAGAAATGATTGATTTTAAAAATTAAACGTTGTGGAATATATTCCTTATCTTAAGGTAGTTGTTTCACCATATGGGTTTTCTTAGGATTTTTAGAAATTCAAATTCAGATTATTATTTAAATACTTCTGCATCGATTGGTGGCAAAACGAAATTTATGAACAATATAGTTCCGGAGATATTAAATTCCAAAGATAGAGTTTTTCAGACTCTTATATACTGCACTATACGGGATATCGGAAAGTTTACATACATATTTAATTATAATTAAGAAACCCTTCTTACCATTGGTATAAAAAACTAAACCAACATTAAACAACGAGCTTTTCGTGCGTGCCTATTCCTGCCCTGGCGGGCAGCGTCTCAGTCAAAAATTTTATTCCTCTTAAAAAACCACACTCCAAATCTATACCCGTAAACTACCGAAAATACATCGTCTCTTAAAAGTTTCGCCTCTTTAATTTTTGAGTGGCGGGGGGGGGGGGAATAAATATGAATATATTTAAATTTAAATTTCATTTTTCCTTTTCAAAACAAAAACAATGAAATGATTTATGAACTGCAAAAAATTCGCAGGCTGAATCATGGAAATTATTCAAATTTACGCGGTTCAATTAATTTAATTAATTACAAAAAATATATTTAATAACAAATTTAAATTTAGGGAACGAAGAAAAGTTTATTTTTATTACAGACAAAAGGATCAGCCGGGGCTCGAACCCGGGATCTTTGCATGTGTACTGCAATGCTTTGTCATAAGAGTTTTAACTCCTATATCCACTAAGCTACTTTAAACAACGAGCTATATTTAATGTTTCTTAATTTAAAATCTATTGGTGTTTTTTCATTTCAAAATTACAATTATATTTCAAATTTGCCTGGTTAATGAAAATCGATTGGAGCCATCAGTTTAAAATCCGAGCTGACAATATATTTCAAATTTGCCTCGTTAATTAATATATATTTAATGTTTCTTAATTTAAAATCTATTGGTGTTTTTTCATTTTCATTCGAGTTCAAATGAATACAATATTATCTCGACACAAAGTCTAAATCAAAAATTTATAGTTTTAGTAACAGAAATCATGGTATATATAATAATGTTAGATTGGTCTAGTGGTTAAAGCTAATGACCTTAGTTCAAGAGTTCGTAGGTTCGATTCTAGGCAAGAGGGAAATTTTTTTAGAGAAATTTCTCTTAGCGTTCTTACAAATTAATCTAGACAAATATATATAGTATAACTAATACATTTTTTAAGAAAATTTTAATTCATAGTTACAACACAGTTTCTGAGATAATAATGAATAAATAATGAAAAATTTACACTAAAAACAAGCTGGCAACAACCAATGTATTTAACCTAAAAAGTTGGTTAACTTTAGAAAATTTTTGACGTTTTTTCGCTTCAGCCATTGTAGTAACAACTTTTAATCGCTTATTAAGAACTTTTTGTTTTATAAATCTATCTTTATAATGTATTTTATCTGTAATTTCTATGATAAAATATATTCAAGCTCTGTCAATGTTGCCAGATTTGTCAAACGAGGCTTAACGCAGAGGATGTCGGATGATACCCGGCTGGGTTCTGTGCCATTTTTTAACTCTTGGTTCAGTATCAAAACGAGTCTGCTCCCAATTGTACCAAAATAGGGCAGTGACCAGATAAAAAGTTTTCACTTTCGCATTCATCTAACGTTTACAAGCATGGGACAATCTCATTGATTTCTCTTTATGAATTAACACCTCTGTTACTCTCGGCAAATTAAGATCTTATTATACATCAAATTGGTAATTTGTAAATTTCAAGTTTGTATTTTATTTAGTTACGAACTACAATCCTTTTACATTAAGATTCCCGTTATAATTTGAATATGGCCAATTAAAAAGAATGCATGAAAATATCTATCCAAATTTCAAACAATAAATAAAAAAAGGTACTTACGTATTAACGCCTCCTCAGCTACAGATTTGGCGGTTTTTAAGTGCCGCCAATCTACACCTAATTTTTTTTTCGAGATTTCGCTTAGTTTTCGAGATATCCAGTTAAAAAAATACTGTTTTTTTTTTATTTATTTTCTTTTATTTTTCAATTGTTATTTTTATAGAAACCACGGAAACTGTAGTATCACGAGTTCCGTGTTCCGCCGCTACTGACGACGGATTCTTTTAGAAAATGAATATTAATTAAAAAATAATTAATAAATACCCCAACAAAATTCGAATATTTAAAAGTCGTTGCCGGTTCGGTTAGGATATATTCAGTTCGGTTCGGTTCGGCTCGTATATCTTCAATTCGGGATGGCATTTAGGCTAACGGCAACCTAATCGCCTCAAATCCAGCCCGAAATGAAGATATACGAACCGAACAGAACCGAACTGAATATATCTTAACCGAAACTTTCAAAGTTTGTTCGGGAACCCATTTTTTACTTTACCATACAGGGTATGGTCAAGTATTGTAATCGTGCATGAAAAAAGTGTTTTTTTTCCTTCTTTTTTTCGAAATATCTCAAAAACGGCTGTTAATAATTTTGATTAAAAAAATTGAGCGAAACCATGGCATTTTGCTCTACAAAAAAGCTCTAATAAGTGAACATGGAAAAAATTAGATTTTTCGAAATAATAATTGTTTTGTCAAAATGTCTATTAGTCTGATGTCCGTTAGTCTGTGCGTTACCAAATTTTTGTGGACGATCTAGCTCAAAAACTAGTGTGAATATCGAAACCAAATTTCACACGTAGTTTTGGTCCATTGTGATTAAGAGCTGATTAGATTTTGGTGCAAATCGACCCAAAAAGGGAGGTGGGTTAAAAATTAATAAATCTAGGCCGTTTGAGCAAACTTAACCAAATTTTGTATACATAATCAGTGGACCCCCAGAAGTCTAAAAATGCAAAAACTAACCCTCCCCCATACATGATTATAAATAATTTTAGGGGCCAGGTTGTATGGTAAAGTCAAGTGGATGGCCACATCAGAACACGTCAGCTTATATTATCTAAAAATGAACCGATATGATGAATAGAAGCGAACCTAACAAAAGTTCTAAAAGTGAAAATTGTCAACGCCCACTGGCGCTTACTTGAGACAATTTAAGACAAGGGTCTTCAACCCGCGGCCCGCCGATATGTTTTCTGCGGCCCGCCAACAGCACTCTCAATAACGACTACAAAAAAATAATTTTTAGAATTTTTTTATTTTTATAACATTAAATTTTAAAATTGAAGAAAATAATGTTCTATGTAGGGGGGCGGCGTCTTTGACCCCCCCCCCCAATCAGGGGTCTGGATCCGGCCCGCTGTTCAGAAAAAAAATTTTGGCCCTTGATTTGTAAAACGTTGAAGACCCCTGATTTAAGACATCACAGTCAATAAACTCAATTTCAGTTCAAATTTGTAGTTTAAAATTTTATTGCGATGGCGTTAATAAGTAAGTACCAAAAAAAAATATTTTTTTTTTTTGATTAGCCAAGCATACTGAGTAAACATATATTTCCTTACCCTCTTAATAGTATAAATTCATTAAATGTTTGAAAATATATAAATACAACACTGTTTAAATACAATAACAAAAATATTGTTAGATGCTTCTATTGTAATTTATAACAAAACATTACACATTGAGCTTAAACTTGTCTAGAGATAATAAACATGATGATTCTGACCTAAATATGGGAATGAATTAATAAGTAAATAAAATTAAAATGATGACGTGGTCCAAATTCAAGGCTACAAGTGGGAGAGAGGGGGGGGATAAAATTAATCGGGAAGGAAGATAATATATACTTGAGAAGTAACACTCGATCACTCACTCACTCTCTCACGGAAATATCAAGAGAAATCTACCATATAGTCAAAAGTCAAAGCATTATATCGCTGGCCTCACGAGCGAGCTTTTATGTTAATATGAAATACACGCAAACAATTTTGTTTTCCTTTTTATGTTAAAAAATGTCTGGAATTTGAGAAAAATAATTTTCAACTATTATATTATGTAAAAAAATAGAACCGACTTCAAAAAAATTAAATGCAAGAAATCTACTCTTATTAAACGAGCAAAAATTGTATATTTATTTATATATATATATTTGTATCTTAGTTCGATTTTGAAAACAACTCTACCGATTTTGATGAAATTCACGGGATAGGGAGTTTTTGGGGTGACAATTCGATCTGTCACGGTCTCATCTTCGACAAAATTGTTTTTGATGGGTTTTATCGTAATCAAATTAATTATTCTCAGGTAGAAAAATTCCATTCTTAAGGTTTTAAAAAAAGGTTTTCTTTTTACTATTGTACCCAGACAGGCAATGGGTTGGGCTAATCCTTTATTCTCAAAGGCCTTGAAGAAGTATTGTGATTGTGGTGTGTTGTTGTCAAGTATTAACTAAACCCGAATAAAGCTTGGTCTTACAGGTGTATATATATATATATATATATATATATATATGGTAAGGTGAGACAAAGATCTGCATTTTTTGGTTTTGATTTTTTTTTCTCATTTGTGTTAAATAATAGAACCAAGCTTTTAGTATCAGCAGCAGCTGTAACACCTTGGGTACCTTACATAGCAGTATCAGTTAAGGAAGCAATAAGGTACAAATTCTACAGGTCATTTAATTGAGACATGCAAATGCGGACTTTTGCCCCATCGAGTGGGGCAAAGATCCGCAGGGGCGGATCTTTGCCTCTCGTAGCAAAATCTACTTCGAAACATGGGCTATTTACCTATCTACTAAAAAAGAAGCCAGAATTAGTCTTAGGAAGTTTTAATAAAACAATAAATTTCAATTTCAACTATTTATTTTCCCAGTAACAAAAAACATACCTACATTTTCAGAAAAAGAACTTTACTTTTCCAGTAAAAATGAATTGCTACGCCTTACTTCACTAGAAAAGATTATCCAGCTCTGCTATTGAATAGATTTCCCCACTTTTGCTGAACCTAATGGGATCGTGAATGTGCCCCACTACATCTCCCCATAGATACTCCAAAATATCAGCGGGTACTGGCCACTTCCATAGTCGTCCTGATGATATCATTGCACTTATTACTGGTCCGTCCTCTTGAATCGCGATCAGTTTCCCAGCAAAAAGTATGTCTTCATATCTGATATTCCAACTTCTTTTTGGAAGGGGGTAATCCACCTCCTTCCAATTGTAAGCTCAAAATATCATCGTCGCCGTCATTTTTGCTTTCCCCCACTCCCTCCATTTCGTACTCAGACGTTGAGGACTCAAAAGTAGTTTTCTTGACTTTTGATGCTGCTTTATTTTTATTTTCCAACTTGGCATCAGCTTTCTTTGATAACACTGCTCGACAAAAATTAAACAAACATTTCTCCTCGTAAACCTAATAATGGTTTCCAGTAGAATTTTCTACGCTGATTACCATGCAATTTCCCGATTTTTTACAACACATCAGAGTTTTGAGATATTATCGATCAAAATGACGAAAAAGGCCATTTGGACCCATTTTCCAGTCCCATTAAATATTAAACAGCAATATTTGAAATCAAAATATTTTGTTGACGTAATAGGAAACAGCTTCCTGTTTGATTTTCAAATTACCACTTGTTTGTAGCTCAATTAGAACTCGAATTATAACTAAAAGACTAAAAACTTATCTTTTTATCTATATTTATTATCCTTTAAAAATCACGTAGTTTTAGTTTTTTAGATATAACTCGAGTTCTAATTGAGCTAAAAACAAATGGTAATTTGAAAATCAAAGAGGAGGCTATTTTCTATTACGTCAACAAAATATTTTGATTTTAAATATTGCTGTTTAATATTTAATGCGACTTCAAAATAGGTCGAAATGGCCTTTATCGTCATTTTGACCGATAATATTTCAAAACTCTGACGTGTTGTAAAAAATTGAGAAATTGCATGATCATGTGGTGGTATAAAGCGGTGGCATCCCTCATCGCCCTGGGTAAAACCCAACAGAATATAAATGATAGCCCCTAAAACCTTAGTAAATTGGATATTGGATTGTATCTAAGTTTCTGAGATTGGCTCGTGATCCCGGCTTCTTTTCCTTCTACTCTGTTCTTTTCACGATTGAGGGGCCAGCCCATACAGGCCTTTAGGGGATGGACCTTCTGGTGTATCTCCTTCTCACATCAATATGATAAAAAAAAAATTATAGGGCGAAGAGGGGCTCTCTATTAAATGTTTATTCTTTTAATAGTAGGACATATTGGGCGTCTCTGTCGCATCTGACCTGTCTTGGAATGAACACATCTCCTCTGTAGCGAAATCGGCAGCAAGGAAGATTGGCTTCTTATTCAGGTCCAAGCGATTTTACAAACCCCCACAACTTCTCACCATCTACAAGGCCCAAATCCGCCCCTGTCTCGAATACGGCTCTCATCTATGGAGAGGAGCCTCAAAATATTATCTTGCTACCCTTGATGCAATTCAGAAACGAGCCGTCAGGCTAATTGACGTTCTACCATCACCGACTCCCTCGACTCGCTGGCTCATCGAAGAAACGTCTCTGCCCTTTCCCTTTTCTATAGATACTATCACGGCAGGTGCTCTGATGAGATAAAATCAATAATTCCCCCAAAGCAGGCTTTGCACGTAGCACGCGTTTTGCCGACTCCCAACACTCTTTCGCGGTCAAATTAGAAAAGTGCCGGACCACTTCATTCGCCAATACATATATCCCCATGACTTCAAGGAACTGGAACTCTCTCCCAGCCTCCATCTTTCTCAGCACTTATAATCTTCAAACCTTCAAAACCGGAGTGCATAGACACCTACGTCTACACCCTCTCACTTAATCAACTTTCCCTTCTCTTCGGTAATGCAAGGGTCTTTCGAGATCCATAGAGGCTGCATCTTTACTGGTACACCCCTTCTTGCATTCGATTGCATTGAAAAAAAAAAAAAAAAACATATAGGGCGGGTCACAATTAATGAATGTGAAAAAAATCAAACCCAGTGATAAGGGTATTTTACCCAAGTCAGTTAATGACCGGCTCTATGAAATTTTAACTTTACCTGTAAAATGCCACTGTACCATATTTTAATAAATTTGTAACTATTGTCTGTAAGAGGAGGCCCCCTCAATCTCAGATACATCATCAATTCACTTATTATACACAAGTGAGGTAGAATAATATGGATGGTAATGAGTTCTTTAATTGCATGCAATTTACTCCTAGAATAGTGTGTGTGTCGTATACTTGGCGACGACATCATACCCAGTCGATCTTGGGTATCTAATGATTTCTCTCGCTGAGCGGCTAGCACGACTACTTTCGATAATTGCTGCTCTTCGATTATACTTCGCACTTGGTTACAATATTGTGACTGTTTCAAGGTTATGAATGTTTAGCCATTAGGAGGACATCAATCCTGACCTCTCCAAGTGGTATAGAACCGCTGGAAATTCATATTGAATTTTATTGACGCACCTTGTATATAAATAGTTGCTTTAAAAAAGAAACTATAAACAAATAAGTGTTTTGAAAATATACAATGATACAGATTATCTTGGAGATTAAATTATGTACTTTGAATTTATAAATATTTGCGAGAAATAATTTTTGTATTCAAGTTTTTTATAAACATTCGAAAAAATTTTATATTGTGTAATTTATATTTTGTAATATACTTATACTTTGTATTTCTATTTTGTATTTTATATTTTGTATTTTTTTTACGTTTTGTTCTGTTTCTTGTATTTTTGTATCTAATTTATATTTCATTTTTCTTTATATTGTTAATCTCTATATTTGTCAGTTTCTTTTTTTTTTTTTTGTTGATTGTACACTATAAGGGTCTACTCTGACCTATGTACATAACATCATTAATAAATAAATAAATAAATAAAAACAGAATTCATATTTGACCTTTGGATGTTAAGGTAGTTCTTTCACAAATGCATAAATTCAAGAAGTCTTCGAAACTTGGAATATAAGTCATTAAAATCATAATAAACACAGTGTTAAAATTTGAAGACGATTTACCACACCAAACATGAAATAATTGCGATTAAAAATGAAATTTTTTACATATGATAGATTGGGAAAGGGTAGGGAAAGTGATCATTATTTTTTTTTTTCATTGAAGTACTTTCACCATCTTGATGAAAAACTAATATTTGTTAGAATAATATATTGGGAGTAACTTAAAAAAAAATTGAAATTATTTACCACTTAGTTTTGATAAAAAATAAAAAAAACATATTTGGGCGATTATTTTTAGTGGTGGGGATATAAGCACAATGGCTTGGAAATGATCCATTCATAAAGAGAATATAGTAGCGTAAAATGTACAGTCACGTTAAAAAAACATAACCTAAAATTTTAGCACCGTTCATATTTATAGAGTGGTTACGAGGCTAAAACTTTTTGTTTGGATTGTCGCGAAAAAAACCTCCTTAAGATCTAAAACAGGGGTGTCCAACCTTTTAGCTTCTCTGGGCCACATTGGAAGAATATAAGCTGTTTTGGGCCACACATAA
Source organism: Forficula auricularia (assembly GCA_024734495.1). NCBI lineage: Eukaryota > Metazoa > Arthropoda > Insecta > Dermaptera > Forficulidae > Forficula > Forficula auricularia. The sequence goes on along the minus strand of JALMQS010000153.1, from coordinate 6,612,080 downwards.
AATACACGCTAATAGTTGATGAGAAAAAAAAACGTAGAATATGTACTTAATATAGTTAAGAAATTAAGCTTTGTTACTTTATAAATGTTTTAATATAAAAGTAAGGGACAAAGCAGCAATATGAAATTATAGTGAGAAGTTTGTCATTGTTTTTGGGACATTAATCCGTCGATATTTGGCTCAAAGGAATTCTCAGTGAATTCCCAAAATGCCCATCAAATATTTTGGATCTACCTTCATTCTTTGTGTGCTTCATACTTGAAAATATGAATAAATGAAATTATTTAATAATCACTTTATGAATATCCCATTGCAAAATAACGTGTTAAATTCAAAAATTCATTACTCATAAATTAATAGCAAGTTAAAAATATTGTATTTTTAGTAATATCACTGGAATCTCTAGTCGCAATCTCATAAAGTTTGTAAGATTGCGATTTTTTGTCGGGCCACATTGATAGTCATCTAGGGCCGCATGGTTTGGACCTTAGACCATGAAATATATAGACACGCCCTCTGCTACTCTCCACACAGAGTGAAGTGAGTCCAACATCGCCTACAGATGACGTCACGTTCTCTCATAAATATTTTGGTAATATTAATTTGCGATTATTGGAATCCAAAATAAATAATCTAAACTACGATAAATTTATCTCAATGTATAATAATTCCTATAGTGGCCATGCTATTTCTGGGTGTTCCTACCTACAGATGACGTCACGTTCTCTAGTTGATGTTGGCCTCACTAAATCGACACAAGGGCGTGTTTATATATTTCATGGTCTAATGTTTGGACAAACCTGATCTAGAATTTAAGAACATTAATAAATATTCTAGCATAACAGAAATTTTATATGTAAATAAAACAATATCTCAGATTAGCTTCTCTTTAATATTATTTTTTATAATTTGCAACATTGATTCATCTAAATTCTAAACATATTCAAATTAATGTTTTCAGGCTCGGAAATTGCCGTTCCAGGGGCAGTTTTTGGTCTTTGGGAACTGCATCAAAAGTTCGGTAAGCTTATATCTTTGATTTTAATTTTTATTTCATTTATTAAATATAGTTCTTAAAAGTTCAGTATGAAAAATTTGGTCAAAATCAGAAAAAGTGTTCAAATCTTTAACCCCCCTAATTTTTAATCTGATTTCATTCAAAATCTACTCAGCTCTTAAATTGAAAATAAAATATCTAGAAATTTGGTGTTTGATGAGGCTCCTGAAAACTTTGGAAACAGGTGGAATGTTATCGTTAGGAAAAAGAAATACAAGATTTCTTTATAGTCTAACCACTTATTCTCCAGAAAAACTTTAGAGACTTTTCGGCGGATATTCTCACGCCATCCTCAGTCTAAAAGGGAAACATAATCTTAATTACAGTTAAGAAATTTAACAATCACATGTCATTTTCAGGATACAAAGAGACAAAATAAGAAAATAAAAGAAAATAAAACTCACCCTGGTTTTTCATAATTAAATTAATTGAACCGCGTAAATTTGAATAATTTTCATGATTCAGCCTGCGAATTTTTGCAGTTCAACAAATCATTTCATTATTATTTTTTACTTTATTTGTTTTTGAAAAGGAAAAATGAAATTTAGCATCCGGCAGGATTCGAACCTGCGTCTTCCTCTTTAGCCGAGGCTGCACTAACCAACTGCGCCACAGATGAATTCTACCGGATAAGCCATATTAGATTGATATCATTTTTCCTTTTGGCGGTTATCTTCTAGACTAGTCTAGTAACTTTTGATTTGTATAAACATTTTATTTTTGTCGAACTTAGTTCCATATTTTTTTGTAATTAATTAAATTAATTGAACCGCTTAAATTTGAATAATTTTCATGATTTAGCCTGCGAATTTTTGCAGTCATTTCATTATTATTTTTTTGTTTTTGAAAAGGAAAAATGAAATTTAGCATCCGGCAGGATTCGAAATCAAAAGTCACTAGACTAGTCTAGAAGATAACCGCCTAAAGGAAAAATGATATCAATCTAATATGGCTTATCCGGTAGAATTCATCTGTGGCTCAGTTGGTTAGCGCAGCCTCGGCTAAAGAGGAAGACGCAGGTTTGAATCCTGCCGGATGCTAAATTTCATTTTTCCTTTTCAAAAACAATATAATAATAATGAAATGATTTATTGAACTGCAAAAATTCGCAGGCTGTATCATGAAAATTATTCAAATTTACGCGGTTCAATTAATTTAATTAATTACAAAAAAATATGGAACTAAGTTTGATAAAAATAAAATGTTTTTCATAATATAGTACAATTTTTTTTTATTTTATTTTATTTTCTTATTTTGTCTCTTTGTAACTTGAAAATGACATGTGATTGTTAAATTTCTTGACTGTAATTAAGATTATGTTTCCCTTTTAGACTGAGGATGGCGTGAGAATATCCGCCGAAACGTCTCTAAAGTTTTTCTGGAGAATAATTGCTTAAACTATAAGAAAACTTTGTATTTCTTTTTCCTAACGAAGACTTTCCACCTGTTTCCAAGGTTTTCAAGAGCCTCATCAAACACCAAATTTCTAATTTAAAACATTTATAGTACTCTATCTAAATATAAAATTTAGTTTTGATACCTTCATTGGTTTTTGAGCGAGTGTACACAAAATTTGGTAACCCACCCACTAACAGAGATTTTGACAAAATAATTAATATCACTTAAAATATAAATTTTTCGATATATACTATACAAGATCATATTGTAGAGTGAATCACCATGAATTCGCTCAATTTTTTTTTAACAAAATATCTTCAGCCGTTTTTGAGATATTTTGAAAATACCAAGCAAAAGCCCCCACTTTTTCATCCATGAATACAATACCCTACTTATCGTTATAGTAAATTAATAAAATAATTTATTAGATAGTAAATAGATAAATGATGATTGGAGGAATTATCGAAAAGTTACTTGAATTGTTTAATTGGTAACTAGGCAGAATTCCTTGGCCTGAACTTGTACGACCTGCGGCAGAAATCTGCAGACGTGGACATCCTGTTACGCCAATATTAGCTCAAGCTCTTCAAGAAAATATTCAATATTTAAAATCCGATCCTATATTCAAGTAATTTTTTTTATATAAGTACTTATATTTAACTTGCTTATCATCACAAATTGGCCATCAATTTTCTGATAAGCTATTGAGCTGAAATTTTGCACAATCACTCTTTTTAGATGATACTGCTATGTGGTATAATAATACCAACCAAATACGCAAAATAAGGAATACAAGAATGAATATTCTAGGCTCTTTCCCAAAAAAAAAAAAAAATATCTTCTAGACATCTTAAAGACATATTAAATCCATCTTAAAGACGATAGTGAATGGAACTGGCTGTATATAACACTTATCCGAATTTTGATTAAGGGCAGCCAAAAACAATAAAACATTGGTTTAATATCGACATACTACCTTGATCAAAAAGTTTCAGGAATTTATTCATAAATTAAAAATGCCGCCATTAGTAGCAAACAAACCAAAAACCAACTCATAACCTCACTTTTCGTTGTTTACTATCTATTTGACTTTAATCGAATATTTAAAATATTAGCTCTTAATAAATTCATAAGTGATGCTTAAGAAAAACTTTAGAGTGTATAAAGAGAGTCTTACCTTCGATTTTAGCTTGTAGTCAGTAAAATATTTTTCACAATCAGATAAAAAACAGTTTTCCTATCAATATAAACGTCCAACTGATAAGACGGACTGGCCTGCGCTAAGACCTAGCTGGTGGTACTTTTTGAACTACAAGGGGTATCTCTCCCGAGTGTGGCGTCTGTCCCGGATTTACCCTAAAAAGATTTAGATCATATTTTATCAACATTATAGTCTATTATACATATATAGGGATATTAGACGTGACATTTTCAATTTTTTTTCCTCGGTCTTCCAGGTACTAAATGGTAATCGAAAAGAGGCAGTAAATTTTGTTTAATTTTAATAGCTCGGGCAGTACTACTAATATCACATTTTTAAAATGTTAAAATTATAGTACTAAGCTTACAAATATTACTTTTTCATGTATTTTCAAATTATATATCTATATTTTTGAAATAAGGCGACTGTGGGTCAGTGGTTAGAGTGTCGGACCGCTGTCCTGAAAAGTATGCTGGTTCGAGACTGAGTCTCGGCAGATATTTGCAGTCGCCTCCTTTTGGAAAGCAATGGCAAACTTCTAAGAGTATAATTGCCTAGTCAATCTCTCCAAACTAGCCGTTCGGTACCGTAGTTAAAAAGTAAGTCCCGTATATCTGTGTAAAATCATCTAAACACATTCAGCACAGGTATATGTGGATAGGTGCCGAAACGTCAGGGAGACCTGATATGGCACTTAAAGAAAGAAGATATTTTTGAAGAATAATTCAATCTAATTAATTAATTAATTGTTTAATCATTAATTTATTTCTCACGATTAGTGGTATAAACAGCATCGTCCTTCACAAAAAACAAACAAGGAAAGATATCGGTGATGAGCCTGGTTCATATACTATGTATCACATTTAAAGTTTTTTAAAAGTGTAATTGTTTCTTCTGCTTGTATAAATTGGTCTTGGTTATTCAACGATCTATTCGTTGCTAAATGCGTTTTATTATGGGATACAAGTTCTAAAATGTGCGTAATTTGTTCTTGGATACTCTTTTGGTGGCTTCCATGAACATATGAAATTGTTCCTGGTTAGGGTGTCCTCTCAGAAAACACATCGATGTTTTTATTCGATGCAATGCATCGAGACTGTCATCAATGTTATTCGATGCATCGGCTAGAAACATCGATGTTTTTCGATGCTGATTGACGATTTGGGCCGCTTTAGAAAATAAACGTTCAGATGGTACTGAGGTTTCCACCATGATCAAGTATTTGTATGCAATTGTTCGTAGTTTAGGAAACTGAATTTTTAGACCATTCCAAATTTCCAATGGGTTTTCATTGAGTCTTCCTACTGGTCTACACAAGTACATAGTCAACTCGTCAGAAATTTACTGACATGCATTCGATGTTTTACGAAAATACATCGATACATATATCAATAACTTTTCAAAACATCGGATCGATTCGATGTATCATATTGTAAACATCGAGTGAATTCGATGCATCGGTGTATATCGAATATCCCTATTCCTGGTTCATCCTCGACGACAATTATGTTTTAATATAATCAAATAATAAAGATAAAATACCATAAATGTGTATATTTGGCTTTATTTACTTTTTCAACAATACAAATAAATAATCAATGAAATATTGAAAAGAAAACAAATTAATGATTAAACAATTAATCAATATAATAATAATAATTTTTAACTAAATATAAAATTTCGTTTTGATACCTTTATTGAATTTGGAGCTAAAGCGTAAACAATATTTGAAAACTCACCCACACACACTAACCCTCTAATAGACATTCTTTCAAAAATCATTGATATAATTTTTTCGTAGTTGAGTGAAACAAAATATTAGATTTAATGTTTTTTTATTTTTATAGAGAAATATTTTGGAATAGTAAAACTAAAAATGTTCTTAAAGAAGGAGAGAGATTAAAACAAGAACAACTTGCCCGTACTTTGGATCTACTTGCTATTCATGGACCAAGAATATTTTATGGGAATTTTTCAACCAACCAATTTATTTATGAATTAAACCAAATTGGAAGTAAAATAACTATAGAAGATTTTCAAAATTATAGGTAACTATAAATTTCAATTTTATTTAAAAAAAAATCAGGGGACTTATTTAATAATTAATAACATCTAAGTGAAGTCAAAAACAATTCAAGTCTTCATGTGCTTCTACATAATCTGTATAGTAAAGTAAATTTTTGTAATAGTGACCAGAGACGTAGCCACGGGGGAGGGGGGTCAGAACCCCCCCTCCAAGGGCAGGGTTCATGGGATGAGTAACGGCAACGACAAACCATTTCTTATGGCAAACTAACCGTAATTAAATATATTTCATTTGTTTAATCAAGAATTATGTTCTTTTTTAATTTCTTGAAGTACCTTTTTAGTCCAGTTAAATTGTTCTCTAAAGGGCCCCTCGCGGGAAAGTTTTGGGGTAGTTTTGATTTCTTGATCCTATATGTTTTTTGGTGTGCTGAATCCGAATCTGATGTTTGCTAACAAAATTTCGTGACGGAACATTGTCAAAAATGCAAAAAAAAAGGTAAAAAATCTCATTTTCGCGGTTTTTTGCTTATAACGCAAAAAATATAAAACTTTTGTAAATAAGCTATCTTTTCAAAATAAAAGTTCATAAAATTTACTACAAATTTTATCATTAAATTTTTCGTCCGACAACCGTTGGGGCTCAAGCGCTAGTTGAAAATTACCGTATTTTTTTTTTTTGTTTCGTCAAATCCCAAAAACTCGCACTTTTTTAATTTTTTCTCATTTTTACCCCTTTTTCGACAAAAACCAGTCTAAAAAATTTTAAACTAGATTACAATTCAAACAAAGTTTCATAATTGGATAAATAGTAATCCGTGCCGTTATGAGGTTGACATTTTGAAAAACTGCAATTTTTTTGCAAAAAATCGCAGTTTTTCCTTTGTATAATTTTTAAGAAAAAATAAAAACCGACTTCAAAAAATTAAATGCAACAAATAAAATACACTAAAAGGTATAAAATAATTATTATCTTATTTAGTTACAACTAAACGACGAAATATTAACATGAAATTACTTTTGAAGTCGGTACCAAACAAACTATACCTATAAGCGAGCGTACCCGCCAAACGTACTAAGTAAGATCCGTCGAGTGCGATTCATAAAAGGTATATGTTTGGCACCGACTTCAAAAAGTAATTTCATGTTAATATTTCGTCGTTTAGTTGTAACTAAATAAGATAATAATTATTTTATACCTTTTAGTGTATTTTATTTGTTGCATTTAATTTTTTGATGTCAGTTTTTATTTTTTTCTTAAAAATTATTTTTATTTTTCTCTATTTAGTGATGTTATTAATAGTGATCAAATCATCAGAACTTGACCAAATTAATATGACACCATCCCTAAGACACCCCTTTCGGATAAAAAAAGAACCATCGAAATCGGTTCATAAACAAAGAGGTTAGGTCTAAACAAACCTAATATAAAAGGTCTAATACCTATGAAAAAAAACGAAAAAAAATGGGACCAATCGGAAGCTAGACTGGACCCAATGCAAAAAAAATTTTCAAAATCGGTTGACAATTGGCGGAGATATGAGGTAACATAGGCACAAAAAAAAAAAAATTCAGTCGAATAGAGAACCTCCTCCTTTTTTGAAGTCGGTTAAAAATGAAAACACTCATCCTAGAAACTTGATTTCTATCTCGTTCTCTAGAAAATTTTGTTGACTTGAACGTTTAATTGGATCATTTTTTTAAAACTCTTTGATTTATATATATCCAGCATTTCCCTTGTGATCCATTTTTTCAAAAAATCCCAGTTTTTCCTTCATAAAATAAAAACCACTCATTCTAGAAACTTGATTCCTATCTCATTCTCTAGGAAATTTTGTTGACTTGAGCGTTTACTTGAACTACTTTTTTGTTAAATCTCTTAGACTTATAGATATCCAGCTTGTTAAACTTTTTTAATTCCCAACCCAATTGACAAAATTTTTGTTACTCCAGATTATATTATGTAATTATAGTTTTATAGACAAACTAACATTTGCTGCATGCTGGATATCTATAAATCTAAGAGATTTAACAAAAAAGTAGTCCAAGTAAACGTTCAAGTCAACAAAATTTCCTACAGAATGAGATAGGAATCGAGTTTCTAGGATGAGTGGTTTTCATTTTATCAAAGAAAAATTGCGATTTTTTGTAAAAAATTGCATTTTTTCAAAACTTCATCCTTATTTCGGCACGAGTAACCATTATCCAATTAAGATGAAACTTTGTTTAAATTGTAGCAAATTTAATCTAGTTTAAAAATGTATAAATTGGTCTTTGTCGAAAACGTGCTCTTTCATGGTCAAAATGGGAAAAACCGAAAAAGTGCGAGTTTTTGGGATTTTCGGAAACAAAAATAATAGGAAAGATACATCTACAGATACCGTAATTCACAACATGGCTTGTCGACCAATGTCACATAAATTGGCAGCAGTCCATTCAATGATCCACCGTTTAAATAGTATCCCATTAAAGAAAGAGCATTTTTTAACAGAACTAGAGATAATCAAAGAAATAGCTATAAATAATGGCTATGAAAGCAATTTAATAGATCAAATATTAAAAGGTAAAATTCAAAAATCAAATTTAAATTTAATCTATTCACAAAATTCCCAAATTAACGATCTGCCAAAACTAATATTACCATATTATGGTAAGATGTCCGAAAAAATAAAGCATAAATTAAAATCTTTAGGGTACGCGACAATCTTTAGATCACCATATACATTAGGAAGTGAATTAAGTCAAATTAAAGATAAAATTCCGAAAAATGAAAAATCCGGTGTATATAAATTGACATGCCAAGATTGCAAATCAACTTATATAGGAAAAACGGAAAGAAATTTATCCATTAGGATCAATGAACACAAGAGAGCCTACAAATTAAAATATGAAAATTATGCATTTGCAGAGCATTTAAATGCTAACAATCATAGTTTTCCAGATCAATCTAAAATTAAATTGATCAAAGAAGTCAATGACCCCTTAATTCTTTCTTTAAAAGAATCCATTGAAATTTTAAAATCCTTGGAAAAAAGCCCAATTGAATCTTTAAATGAAAAACTAGAAATTATCAATGACCCTTTTTTAAAAACATTCCATTCATTCAGGTAAAACTCTTTAGAAAATGCCTAAACAAAAGAGTAACCCAGATATTGATCCAGTTATATTCTAATCTCTTAAGAAGAAACATGAAGAAAAAGACATTATATATTTTTCAAAATTTTCTATGTATAAATCTTAATTTGTAACTAATTTGAAATATTTGTGATAGACTGATGATGAAGGCAATGCCTTCGAAACTATAGTCTCTAGAAATAATTAAAAATTATTTTATTTAAAAAACAGAAGACTCTCTCATTTTATTTTATTTTTAACCTAAAATAAAAACAATTCTGTTACCATCGACAGTGAAATCTTTTATTCAACTAATAAAAATAATACTCCAATTTTCAACTAGCGCTTGAGCCCGAACGGATGGTCAGAGAAAAAACCTAAATAATGAAATTTGTAGGATATTTTATGAACTTTCATTTTGAATAGGAAGATTATTTACGAAAAGTTGATAGCAAAAAACTGCCAAAAAAATGAGATTCTTTACCTTTTTTGCATTTTTGACAATGTTCCGTCACGAAATTTTGTTAGCAAACCTCAGATTGGGATTCAGCACACTCAAAAACATAAAGGTTCGAAGAAATTACAACTACCCCAAAACTTTCCGGGTAAAAACACAATTTAACTGGACTATTTGTTTTAATAAACAACAACAACAATTGGAAACTGCTTGCAGATTCAGCTGATGTCGTTTTTACGGTACCTGGTAATCTTGACTTTAGGTTCCACAGTATAAAGTTATGAAATTACTTGATTGTAAAACGTTGTTGGGTCCGAAATGATCGAGGAAACGGCGAATACACAATTAAATCGATACTTAATGGTAAATTGAATTCCGTAGAGCGACAGTGTACTGTACTAGTTAGTACCCGGATGAGAGTGACTTATTTCTCTCAAGAGTTCCAATTTATATTAGTATTAGAGAGTTGTGTGGAATATTCGCAGCTAATTTGCCGGAAAGCTAAGATAGCAAATACCATAATCACTTCTCTGGATAAAAGAATACAATTGGCCGATATACTTAATATCCCAGTTAAATAAATAAATAATCGTATTTTATTTATATTTATCCTATTAACTCCATTGGAGACTGAATAACAAAATCTGATAACGTTTGTTTTATTTTATTTTAGAAAAATCCTCTTATCTATCTATCTATTTAATCTTATTAAACAAGCAAAAGTTGTATTTATATAGGTACTTATATACATATTTGTTATTGGATAAAAAATACTTGGTAGGTTTCATATCTATATATATAAAATTAAGGTTTTGTCTGTACATTGCTCCAAATCACGCCAAATTTTGGTTGCACACGTTTCAAGCAAAGTTATGAACGAAAACACCCTCAACAAAATTTCTGTCTGTATGTCTGTCTGTCTGTTTCCGTCGTTTCCGAAAAGTTGCTCATGATTCACGTAAAAACGGCTGAAGGGATTATTATGAAATTTCATATTTACATCAGATGTCTTTGAACTTACGTTTTTATTTATATAACGTTTTGATATTTTGACCCCGGAAGGGGGTTTGGGGAGGCGCACAAATGAAAATTATCAAATAACTCCTAAACTATTAACTCTACGGCAAATTTTATAATGAGCAAAGTTGTAGGGGATGTGATTTCTGAAAACTTTTGTTTAAAAAAATTCCCCCAAAAAACCACCCAAAAAGTGGGGGAGGGTCAAAATATGAACATTCTTGCTCTTGGACCAAACTCAACCAAATTTTGTATACATAATCTGTGGGTCACTAGACGGCTAGAAATAAAAAAACTGGGTGCGGGAGTGGAGGGCACGGGGTGGGATTCGGGGGGTTAGGGGTGGAGTGGAGGGTTTAGATGAGGCTCCAGAGGCTTAGTGGGGTGGGGGGGTTCAGGTTAGGGTCCAGAGGCGTAGTGGGATGGTGCGGGGGATGGTGGGGATGGGGGCGGTGGTTGGGCACGGGTGCATGGTGCAGAGGGTGGGAGGTGCTAGATGGGAGTGGGGTATGAGGGTGGGGTTCGTGGGTTGGGGTCCAGGGGGCGTGTCCTCTGGCCAGCAAGAGGACCGCCGAAGGCGGGCCTTGCAGCTAGTTAAGATATAAAAATAAAACTAATTTATTTTTGGAGAGTCTTTAATCTCGATATATATATTTTGGGTGGCTAACCTATCAGAAAGTAACTTTCTGTTGCTCCTGAAGATGGGTTAGCCACCCGAAATATATATATCGAGATTAAAGACTCTCCAAAATTAAATTAGTTTTATTTTTATATCTTAATGTGAAACCTACCAAGTATTTTTTATCCAATAATTTTAAAAAATGTTTCACCAAGCACCAACACCAAAAACTACATATTTGTTTATTCCGACTTTGATGAAACAAACTTTATTAAACAGTTTCAAGAACAAAAAGAAACTTCTTCGAGAAAAACGTACCTTTTTAAAGAATATTAAGTCGAACCTTGGCCCCCTGTGGATCGGGAGTAGAATAGATCCACAATATCCCCTGCTTGTCGTAAAAGGCGACTAAACTTGAGGCTGACAAGCTAAAAACTTCACAAGTAACTAACTCGTTGCATTGGAACCGGAAGAATGTCGCATTTGATACAAACACGAAGACAGATTTCCTATTTGGAGAACTATACTGAAAATAGGCCATAAACCACTGGATTGAAAAGTTTTATCTTATTTAATATTTCAAACTTGGCATTACATTTTCAAAGTGATAAAAATTTCACTTTGATTTTCGTTGAAATCAGACCAAATATTATTTTGTTTGGGGAGTTTTTATAAATTTGAACTCTTTTGCACAAAATGTCATAAAAAATTATTATAAATTTGATTTTTTTTATTTAGTTTTAAAATACGAGAGGGCAGGGTATGGTTAAGTTATATGATGGCCACATCACATATTTCTTTTTACTTTACTATACAAGGTATGGTCAAGTATTGTAATCGTGCATGAAATAGGTGATTTTTTCCTTTTTTTTTCAAAATATCTCAAAAACGGCTGAAACTATTTTGATTAAAAAAATTGAGCGAAACCAGGGAATTTCGCTCTACAAAAATGCTCTAATAAGTAAACATCGAAAAAATTATATTTTTGAGATAATAATTGTTTTGTCAAAATGTCTGTTAGTTAGTTAGTCTGTGCATTACCAAATTTTGTGGCCGAGCTAGCTTAAAAACGAGTGTGAATATCAAAACCAAATTTCACACGTAGTTTTGGTCCATTGATTTTTCGTTTATTGGGCCACGCAGGTGGGGGCCTCCACTAACAAGAAATATTTACATAATCGGGTGAATTTAATTACAGGATTATTTACATAATTATAGGAATATTAACATAATATATTTACAAAAAAAATTTCTTTTTTCTTTTTTTCTTTTTTATATACAATTTCTAGCGCATGGCGATTTCCCTATAAGTTCTCCTGTTGAAGCTGTAAAAATTCATTAATGAACCCCTCATCGCCCTGAAGGTCATATCGTATAAAGTTCTCTGAGAAATTCCCAGGGCGACAAGGGGAGGCACCGCTTTATGCCACCACACTCCCTTCCACGAGAGTGTGATGGCTTCAACTCTCACAGAACCCGAGCCCACCCCAAACCTTGCCGCAATGTTGCTCACCAGACTGGAGTTGCCCTTATAATAATTGATTTTGTTTCTGTGGGCAACCCCCAGTCCGAGGAGCGCTGACACTATCTGAACATCCAGAACCCACACCGTCCCCGACCCGTCCTTCACCACGATGTCTGGCTTCCTGTTCCCGGCCGAGCTCTGATATAAATATTCGAGCTCGACCTTCATTCCCTTTTAATTAGTTCATCAGCCAGACGTCTCACCACCGCATCATGCCTCCTGAGCCTTCCATCGTGCGTCCTCCCAGAGAGCTGATTAAATTTTGGTGCATATCGACTCAAAATTAAGGGGGTGGATGGAGGGTTAAAAATTAAAAATCTAGGGCATTTGAGCAAACTCAACCAAATTTTGTATACATAATCAGTGGGACCCCAGGAGTCTAAAAATGCAAAAACTAACCCCCCTCCCTACATGTATATAAATAATTTTATTAAATATTAAATATAAGTGAGGGGCCAGGTTGTACGGTTAAAGTCAAGTGGATTGCCACATCAGAACACGTCAGCTTATTTATTTTTAATTTTTAGAGTTCAATGGAAATCAATTGATTTGATCCCACTAGAAGATGAATATTCTGAAGAAAAATGGATTTTAGCTACGCATAATAAAAATAATAAAATCCCGCTAATCTGGAATATCACTAAAGAAATATTAATCTTAAATTCTAGTAAAAAAATGTTAGAAAAGGATTTGAAGGTAAATATTGTCACTTTTCTTTCATATAGGTAAATATTATAGATTTCTTATATAAATATAGATAGTAGGTACTTTTATCAGACGATGATATTTATTTTCTTTCGGGCACAAATGATATTAATATTTTTTTTTATTTTTTACTTCTCTAACGATCATAGTGTAGCTCCACTGAAAAAACAATTTATTTATAATATAAATATATTGATAGAAGATTACTAATTATAATGGACATTAATCAACATAATTTATATTGATAGAGTTGAGCATTTTTAATGAGCTCTTATTTATTCCAAAGATATTTTATTAATAATCAACATATATCGAAATCATTCCAAAATATGACCAAATTTTAGGTATTTATAATCTTGAGTGATCTATTTTATTCTATTAGTTATCTCTTAACATTAAATGAATATCATGTTCTTCTAGTGAAACCTCTTATTATATCTAACCGAATGTCTTGTTATCATAAAACGACTTAGTGTTTTTGCAAATAGTGATATCTTAATAATTAAAATATTTTTAAAAAAATTAACAAAAATTTTGTTTACATTATTATTATTTTTTTTTTAATTTTAAAACCCACTATAAGATTATAAAAAATATTAATATAAATTAAAATTAGATTACCTCGTAATTTAATTCAAATCACATAATTTAAATTTTAATCTAATTAATTCAACCAAATGAATAATTAAAATAAATATTTATATAATTTATTTGATTGAATATAGATTCTACATCAAATGAATATACTCATCATCTAGTTAGAAATATCGTACATACCTATATAAAAAATCTTCAAGTTTATATCATTTTTTGTCGTAATTGTAAATTATTTAATTTAAATACCCAAGTATTAAATTTAACTATTCCACTATTTTATTCAAATAACAATATTTTCATAATTTACTTATTGGTGCTTGGCTCAAATAGCGGCATCTTAATTATTAATATAACTAGAGTTAAATAAATTTTAATTTTCCTCATTAATATATCAAAGAATAATTGATACGTCAACGAGAATTATTTTGACCGCGCTGATTTGAAAAAGATATTTTTATCTCGCGAGACTACTGCGGATTACGCTATTGGAGTCTGCGGAGTCTTAAGTCTGGACTAAGAGAGAAAAAGATGTGATCCACTTAGCTACAATCCAACGTCATTTCGCGTATAGCCCGCTAGACATTCGGATGGATCACCAAGTGAATTTGAAATCTCAGATGTTATATATTCGATCTCCCAGTCCAGAGCGCTAGATCTATTAGCATGTATGTTAAATGCCTGCCATTAATTAACTGAAGGTTTTCTACATTTGATTCAATCGCGAATCTAATGTAGGGAATTTTTGTCAAATATTGAGTGAAAATAATATTTGAACTTATATATTTCTAACTTGAAATAATGATATTAAATAAATTTTATAATTTTTCTCATTAATATATCAAAGAATAATTGATACGTCAACGAGAATTATTCTTTGATATATTAATGTAGAAGCAGATTTCACCCCTTGGCTCATAGAGGTGAAGTAACACTCTTATTCATTCTTTATATATATATATTTATTTACAAAAAGGGAGTGGATACATTTTCGTGTCCAGGGGTCATCGTTAAACATCATAATACACATCGTTAATTAATACATCTCTATATAAAACTAACTCATCGACAAACATGTCATCGTAGGCGGCTCTCGCATTCAACTGCCTCCACGCCTTGAGCCTTGTCCACCACTGCTTCTCAGCTGAAACACATACACATATACACATGCATGCGAGTGTCAGCCGGCCAGCTCTCTTGAACACAAAAGGCTCGCTACAAAGAAAGAATGCCGCCTTCACAAGGGCAGAAAGCCCAAGCGGACATGTGTCAAAACATATGTTCTTAATAAAACAGAAATCAAGAATTACTAAATTAAACACATTAATCTTCCTACATTAATGAGAAAAATTATAAAATTTATTTAATATCATTATTTCAAGTTAGAAATATATAAGTTCAAATATTATTTTCACTCAATATTTGACAAAATTCCTACATTAGATTCGTGATTGAATCAAATGTAGAAAACATTGGGTTAATTAATGGCAGGCATCTAACATACATGCTAATAGATCTAGCGCTCTGGACTGGGAGATCGAATATATAACATCTGAGATTTCAAATTCACTTGGTGATCCATCCGAATGTCTAGCGGGCTATACGCGAAATGACGTTGGATTGTAGCTAAGTGGATCACATCTTTTTCTCTCTTGGTCCAGACTTAATACTCCGCAGACTCCAATAGCGTAATCCGCAGTAGTCTCGCGAGATAAAAATATCTTTTTCCAAATCAGCGCGGTCAAAATAATTCTCGTTGACGTATCAATTATTCTTTGATATATTAATGAGGAAAATTAAAATTTATTTAATATCATTATTTCAAGTTAGAAATATATAAGTTCAAATATTATTTTCACTCAATATTTGACAAAATTCCCTACATTAGATTCGCGATTGAATCAAATGTAGAAAACATTCAGATAACTAGAGTTGCTCCGAAAATATGAGAATACTTAAAATACGTATGTATATCATATTGAACAAAGATCGATTTCGTCATAATTAACTTCACCATCTATTCATATCAAATATAATTTTTAATTATAAATATATCGATTTTTCAGTGTAGCTTGGTAGTTAGAACTAGTGTATGTTAGTTACTACATGATTACAAGTAACTTTTATTTTTATCATTGTTTTAATGAAGAGTCATGCAGTTTTCGATATTTCTTTTATTTAGAAATTTCCACTGACTTATCATCGGTTATCCTGGTAAATTGAAAACTACAGTAAGCCTTTTTAGTCTATCTTAAGACTTCAATCTGCACTTGAAAACAAATCTAGAAATAGGGGTCGAAACTTTGTGCATTTTGATTAGTTTATCCCAGTGATTCTCAATCTGGGTTCCACAAAAGAGAGGTTTGGGGTTCTCCGCGCCTATAGGTCAATAAAAAAAACCGACTTCAAATAAATTAAATGCAACAAATAAAATAATGAGAACTAAAAAATCAAATAAGATCCACTAAAAGGTATCAAATAATTATCTAATACAACGAAATTGTTACATGAAATCCCTTTTTGAAGTCGGTGCCAAACATATACATTTTATGAACCGAACTCGACGGATCTTACTTGGTACGTTTTGCGGGTAAGCTCGCTTATATAGTTTGTTTGGCACCGACTTCAAAAAGTGATTTCATGTTAATATTTGGTCGTTTAGTTGTAACTAAATTAGATAATTATTTCATAACTTTTAATGCATTTTATTTGATTTTTGAGTTCTCATTATTTTATTCGTTTCATTTAATTTTTTTGAAGTCGGTTTTATTTTTTTTTTTATAAAAATTATTTTTATTTTTCACTTTTTAGTGATGTTATTAATAGTGACTTAAGATAATACCTTGCATGCATCTCGTAAGAGAAAGCGTCGGGCGAATGAATCAGAAAATGAAAATAAAATTCAATTCATAAATATAGAAATTCTCTCGAAACTGAGAACTCGAATTGGAGATTTTATTTCGTCATTGACCATATCATCAGAACTTGACCAAATGAATATGGGAATATGGGACCACCCCTAAGGTACCCCTTTCTAATAAAAAAAGAATCATCGAAATCGTTCCACGTGGCAAAAAGTTCTCGCTGAACATACATAAAAATAAATAAATAAATAGTTAGATATCTTGACTATCTTGGAGCTATACTGATCCAAACGCAGAAAGAATAATTAAAATCGGTTAATAAACAAAGAAGTTATGTATGAACAAATGAACATACCTAACAAAAAGGTCCAATACCAATGAAATTTATTTTTTACTAATCGGAAACTAGACTGAACCCAATGAAAAAAACCCCATCAAAATCGGTTTACAATTGGCGAAGAAAATTCAGTCGATTTGAGAACCTCCTCCTTTTTTGAAGTCGGTTAATAAAAGAAAAAATAGTAGTTTGTAGTATCACCGAAAGTTAAATAATATAATCAATAATTTCTTATGTTAATTCTACTAATAATATATATATATATATATATATATGTTTACTTTCTTGGATTTAACCATTAGCCATTTTATCACGATACTATATATTTTTAACCGACTTCAAAAAAAATTTTAAGAAAAAAATAAAACCGACTTCAAAAATTAAATGCAACAAATAAAATACACTAAAAGGTATAAAATAATTATTATCTTATTTAGTTACTAACTAAACGACGAAATTACTTTTTAAAGTCGGTGCCAAACAAACTATACCTATAAGCGAGCGTACCGCCAAACGTACTAAGTAAGATCTCGTCGAGTGCGATTCATAAAAGGTATATGTTTGGCACCGACTTCAAAAAGTAATTTCATGTTAATATTTCGTCGTTTAGTTGTAACTAAATAAGATAATAATTATTTTATACCTTTTAGTGTATTTTATTTTGTTGCATTAATTTTTTCAAGTCGGTTTTTATTTTTTTCTTAAAATATTTTTATTTTTCTTTTTAGTGATGTTATTAATAGTGATCATATCATCAGAACTTGACCAAATTAATATGACACCATCCTTTAAGACACCCCCTTTCGGATAAAAAAGAACCATCGAAATCGGTTCATAAACAAAGAGTTAGGTCTAAACAAACCTAATAAAAAAGGTCCTAATACCTATGAAAAAAAATCGAAAAAAAATGGGACCAATCGGAAGCTAGACTGGACCCAATGCAAAAACATTTTCAAAATCGGTTGACAATTGGCGGAGATATGAGGTAACATAGGCACAAAGAAAAAAAAAAATTCAAGTCGAATAGAGAACCTCCTCCTTTTTTAACCGACTTCAAAAAAGGAGGAGGTTCTCTATTCGATTGAATTTTTTTTTTTTTTTTTTTTTTTTTTTTGTGCCTATGTTACCTGATATCTCCGCCAATTGTCAACCGATTTTGAAAATTTTTTTTGCATTGGGTCCAGTCTAGCTTCCGATTGGTCCCATTTTTTTCGTTTTTTTTTCATAGGTATTAGACCTTTTTTATTAGGTTTGTTTAGACCTAACCTCTTTGTTTATGAACCGATTTCGATGGTTCTTTTTTATCCGATAGGGAGTGTCTTAGGGATGGTGTCATATTAATTTGGTCAAGTTCTGATGATATGATCACTATTAATAACATCACTAAAAAGAGAAAAATAAAATAATTTTAAGAAAAAAATAAAAACCGACTTCAAAAATTAAATGCAACAAATAAAATACACTAAAAGGTATAAAATAATTATTATCTTATTTAGTTACAACTAAACGACGAAATATTAACATGAAATTACTTTTTGAAGTTGGTGCCAAACAATATACCTTTTATGAATCGCACTCGACGGATCTTACTTAGTACGTTTGGAGGGTATGCTCGCTTATAGGTATAGTTTGTTTGGCACCGACTTCAAAAAGTAATTTCATGTTAATATTTCGTCGTTTAGTTGTAACTAAATAAGATAATAATTATTTTATACCTTTTAGTGTAATTTTTTGAAGTCGGTTTTTTATTTTTTCTTAAAATTATTTTATTGAAGTCAGTTAAAAAGGAGGAGGTTCTCTATTCGACTGAGTTTTTTTTTTGTGCCTATATGTTACCTCATATCTCCGCCAATTGGCAACCGATTTTGAAAAAAAAATTTGCATTGGGTCCAGTCTAGCTTCCGATTGGTCCCATTTTTTTCGTTTTTTTTTTTATAGGTATTAGACATTTTTTATTAGGTTTGTTTAGACCTAACCTCTTTGTTTATGAACCGATTTCGATGGTTCTTTTTTTATCCGAAAGGGGGTGTCTTAGGGATGGTGTCATATTAATTTGGTCAAGTTCTGGTGATATAATCACTATTAATAACATCACTAAAAAGAGAAAAATAAAAATAATTTTTAAGAAAAAAATAAAAACCGACTTCAAAAAATTAAAATGCAACAAATAAAATACACTAAAAGGTATAAAATAATTATTATCTTATTTAGTTACAATCCAAACGACGAAATATTAACATGAAATTACTTTTTGAAGTCGGTACCAAACAAAATATACCTATAAGCGAGCGTACTCGCCAAACGTACTAAGTAAGATCCGTCGAGTTCGATTCATAAAAGGTATTTATGTTTGGTACCGACTTCAAAAAGTAATTTCATGTTAATATTTCGTCGTTTTAGTTGTAACTAAATAAGATAATAATTATTTTATACCTTTTAGTGTATTTTATTTGTTGCATTTAATTTTTTGAAGTCGGTTTTTATTTTTTTCTTAAAAATTATTTTTAGTTTATTCTCAAATATGTAGGGATCAGGTTAAAGTCGGATTGCCGATACTAATAATATTATTTATGAAAATAAAAATGTTATGTATTGCTATAATTTAAAATGCACATTAGTTAAGTAGGTACACGTAAACGCTTCCCTACCAATAAAGATAATGAAGTTGTATGGTAAGATAAAAAATTGTTGCTGTTTTTGTCAAAGCTTCGCGCTCGGAATTTCTTTTTTCACGCTAAACACTTGTATTCATAACTTTATAATTAATTTGACAATAAACAACCTGTTTTAAAACGTTGATGTTGTTTTTTTATAAATACCAACGACATATAAAACATAATTCGTTTTTTTGTACCCAATTTCCCCAAAATCTAGCAAATTTTTACAATGTAGCAATGCCGTTATCGGCGGCGGTATGTTTTATTTGGAAGCTATAAAAAAGTTTGACCAAAAATTAAATATCCCATATTTTAGTGCTAGGGGGTTCTCAGAAATAAATACAGGGTGGGGGTTAAAGATCCCAGGTAGCACAAGAATAATCTATAAATATTCTGTTAATATCTTCTCTGGTCATTGGAATATCCTGTGAATAATCTTTCAATCTTCGTAGATATTCTGGGAATTTTATTAGAACTAAAATATTCGTTTAGGACATTAAATTCCCTTTCTCGGAATATTCCTAGTTGCGCATTCTTGGAATATTCGGAAAAGAATATTCTCAGAAGATTAACGCCCATACAAATATTTCGTGAATCTCCTGGAGATAATTGGAATATGTATGTCATTTAAATAACTTCTTAGTATATTCTGGGGATATTGTGTGTTACCTGGGATCTACCACATTTTGAAGAGGTATAAAAAATGAAAAAATTTAACTAGAAAAAAACTGAATATATTTTTTTTCTATTTGTTTTAAACATTATATCAGACGAAAAAAATGGAGGGGAGGGGGGTTCAAAAATGAAAATTCTAGCCCTTTTGACCAAACTCAACCAAATTTTGTATATATATTCTGTGGACCCCCAGAAGGCTAGAAATGCAAAAACTAACCATCCAAAATGGAGGGGGTCAAAATTTAAATTCTAGCTCTTTCGACTAAACTATGAATACAAAAATTGGTTAGTTTTTGCATTTCTAGTCTTCTGGGGGTCCTCAGAATATGTATACAAAATTTGGTTGAGTTTGGTCGAAAGGGCTAGAATTTTTATTTGTGACTCCTTCCTCTTATTTGAGTGGTTAGCTTTTGCATTTCTAGTCTTTTTTGGGCCCACAGAATATGTATTCAAAATTTGGTTGAATTTGGCCAAAGGGCTAAAATTTTCATTTCTCTTTTTTTATCTTATATAATGTTTAAAAAGCATTTAAAATTTTTTTCAAAAATATTTTCAGTTTATTTCTAGTTAAATTTTTTTCATTTTTTATACCTCTTCAAAGTGTGGTAGATCTTTATGCCCCCCCCCCCTGTATAAGTGCTCTAGGTTCCTCGCTCTAAAAAAGGTTGAGAAACACTGACTTTATATCATTAAAACAGGAACAAAAACGTTTGTATTTTCTGCCTGACTATCTGAATTCTCCAGAATAAGAGAAGTCGGTTAAAAATAAGTAAATCTAATATATATTAATAAAAGAGAATGTCTGTCTGTCTGTCTGTATTTCTTCAGAAGAATGTACGTATATAGCACACATATAGGTTTCAAATTTGAAACCTAGTTGGATATGTATTTTTTGCAGTAAAAACGCTTCGCTGAATACCTTTATGGGGACTAGAGTTTACTGATGTTGGTTGAGGTTGGTTCAAAGGTCTAGAATTTTCATTTTTGACCTTCCTCCTCATTTCGTGTTTATGGTATTTTCAAAAATTTTTAAACGAAAATGTCAAAAATTACATCCGCTACAACTTTTCTTCTAATTTTTGACATTTTCGTTTAAAAAATTTTTGAAAATAAACACACAAAATAAGGCGGAAGGTCAAAAATGAAGATTCTAGACCAGGGTGGCCACTAACCTTAAGTTTGGGAGCCGCAAATTTATAAAACTGTTTCAAAGCGAGCCACATTGTTTGGAGATTAATTAATAGTTTATTAAAAAAGGCACATTTTTTATTTTATAAAATGAATTAATAAAGTAAAGGGAGTGTAGTTTCACAGTGAACAAACCTACAAGACTTTCCCTAAGTAAAAAATAATTTTAAGAAAAAATAAAACCGACTTCAAAAAATTAAGTGCAACAAATAAAATACACTAAAAGGTATAAAATAATTATTATCTTATTTAGTTACAACTAAACGACGAAATATTAACATGAAATTACTTTTTGAAGTCGGTGCCAAACTAACTATACCTATAAGCGAGCGTACCTGCCAAACGTACTAAGTAAGATCCGTCGAGTGCGATTCATAAAAGGTATATGTTTGGCACCAACTTCAAAAAGTAATTTCATGTTAATATTTCGTCGTTTAGTTGTAACTAAATAAGATAATAATTATTTTATACCTTTTAGTGTATTTTATTTGTTGCATTTAATTTTTGAAGTCGGTTTTTATTTTTTTCTTAAAAATTATTTTTATTTTTCTCTTTTTAGTGATGTTATTAATAGTGATCATATCATCAGAACTTGACCAAATTAATATGACACCATCCCTAAGACACCCCCTTTCGGATAAAAAAAGAACCATCGAAATCGGTTCATAAACAAAGAGGTTAGGTCTAAACAAACCTAATAAAAAAGGTCTAATACCTATGAAAAAAACGAAAAAAAATGGGACCAATCGGAAGCTAGACTGGACCCAATGCAAAAAAAAATTCAAAATCGGTTGACAATTGGCGGAGATATGAGGTAACATAGGCACAAAAAAAAAAAAAAAAAAATTCAGTCGATATAGAGAACCTCCTCCCTTTTTTGAAGTCGGTTAAAAAAATGGAGGATGGTCAGAGATAGGAAGGAAAGGGTTGGTGGGCTGGAGAGTGGCCGGAGGTAGGGAGAGGATCTAGGGGGCAAAGATAGGATGGGCTGGGTGGAGGAAAATCGGGAGGTCCAGGGGAGCTTCTCCTTGGCTAGCTACATGCCCGACGGAGACGGGCCTCGCAGCTATAAATAAATTAATAAAATTATTATGAATTTATTTCAGAATCAAATTGAAAATGTGAATTTAGGAATTTCTACAATAAATGTAATTTCAGCTCAAGGAGAAGCAATTGTTCTAAGTTCTTCACTTGGAAATGTAAGTCGATATACTACTATATTTTTTTATGAAAAAGTACTGTTGTAATATGAAAATAAAGTAAATATTATTTGTTTGAAATTCTGTTTCGATCGAAAATTATGCCAATATAACTTGAACAATGATATATTTAATATGCTGAACCATACAACATTATATTGTTGTGAACGCGGCACTCAAAGTATTTTTTCTTTAATCTCAATAAATTTAATGTATGTTTGTCATATTCGGAGTTAAGAGATAAATCCTGTCGGATGGCTTTAAAAACCAGATGTCAATAGTAAATTCATTGATTTGGGTTCTTCTAAATTTCGACTTTGCGTGGGAATTTTCCATGAGAATAATTTCTAAAAAATAGGCGGGCTTCAATACTTTGAACGCCCTGATGATTAAGGATTCAACCAATAAGAAGTTTTTGGAAGAATTTCCACTCAAAGTCCGGAGTTGCTTATTTAAGCGACGATTTGATGACTCTATGAAAAAGTGAGACACTTTAAAGAATATATATGATAATTTTAATAATTTTTCGTTAGAAAAATACACCAAACTCCTAATTATTCGTGCGAATCATCGGATAAATAAATCAGTACTAATATTCGATAAAATCAGATAATAAATTTTTTTAAAAATTACACAAATTTGCGATCAGCGTGCATACGAGTGTTGAAAAAGTTTTAACTTTTTGATAGATTTGTTTAATTAATCTAACATTTAATATTAAAATATAACTTTTTACGCAACATATATTATTAAAAAACAATTGTTTTAGTTTCGGCTCCGGTGTTTTGTCTAAAACTCTTGGAATTGTTTGGAATAATGAATTGAGCTTATCAAATGATGATGAATCAGATATGAATAATAAACAAAATGAAGACTTAATATCGTGTGGATTTATTTTCAAAACCGATTCCCAAGGGATTATCCTTGCGTGGGCCGCTACAGGATTCCGACCTCAAATTGCTGTCAGCCAAGTAAGTAGATTAAAAACTGGCCTTCTGGGATCCAAGCATATGGTCGAAACATGTCTCCAACCATCCTTATCTACCGGAAGTAAAGTGGATCATAATTATATCATATAAAAATAAAAAACTCTTAGCCAATTATTTTAAAAGCCTCAATTAATATCAGTCCCTGGGCGATTAAGATTCGCTCGTATTTTATAATAGTTATTATTTATTTGAACAACCAATTGTTTTGTTTTGATTCAATTTGATGATTCCTTTTTTCAACCACTTGTTAATAATTCGTTTATTTATAAAACTTATCAAAATATGTTATTTTTTCACAAAATTGAGACCCGCTTATATAAAACGAGCTGCTCCAGGCGTGCCTTCGGCACGCCCTCTACAGCTCGGCCCTCCGGTCAGGTGGCCCTGGCGGGCCGCGTCTCGGCATGTGATTATTAGGTCTCCAAAATTAATTCCCTCTTTCGCCCCCACGCACTCATTTTGGCTATTGATTTTTACAGCATACATTTTATATAGTCTTAAAAACTAACATTACAAAATTTGATCTATATCGGAGAGAGTATTAATTGTTTGCCCCCACTCACATTTTGGGAGGTTAAAATTATTTTTTAGATATTTGCAAACAAATAACTCTCAGTTTTCTAAAGAGTAAATGTACAAAAAAGCTAAAAATTTCTATATTTTGCCCCCCCCCCCCTTTCGCTCCCCATACAGTCAATTTTGATAGTTGATTTTTACAGGAATAGTTTCTTAAAGTAATAAAGAATAACTCTACAAAATTTGATCAAGATAGGAGAGAGTTTTAATTTTTGCCCCCACTCACATTTTTGATAGTTGAGGGGGGAGGGGTCGGATTACAAAAAATCTTGAAATTATTTTTTAGATATTTGCAAACAAATAACTCACAGTTTTCTAAAGAGTAAATGTACAAAAAAGCTAAAAATTTCTATATTTTGCACCCCCCCCCCTTTCGCCCCCATACAGTCAATTTTGATAGTTGATTTTTACAGGAATAGTTTCTTAAAGTAATAAAGAATAACTCTACAAAATTTGATCAAGATAGGAGAGAGTTTTAATTTTGCCCCCACTCACATTGTGGATAGTTGGGAGTCGAATTTCAAAAATCCTGAAAATACTTTTTAGAGATTTGTATTTAGAATTTTATTAAGTAAAAATCAAGTAGATATCTTATCGTTCTTAATTGAGAATGCATAATTAGTGTAAACACCTTGCAAAAACATGTTGCCCCTTTTGACCCCTTTAGGGGTCGAATTTCAAAAAATCCTGAAATTTGTTTTTAGATATTTTTATTTAGTATTTTTATAAGTAAAAAGCAAGTAGATATTTTATCGTCCTTAAGAGATATCGCATAATCAGTGAAAAGACACTTTGCCCCCTTTGACTCCCTTAGGGTCGAATTTCGAAAAATCCTTTCTTAGTGAGCCTCTATGTCAGAAATGTAATATCCTCTCCAAATTTCATGTTTCTATGTCCAGCGGTTTTGGTTGTTTTGATGATGAGTGAGTGAGTGAGTGTATCGGGCAAAAGAATTTTATATATTATTATATTATATTATATAGATATTTTTTTAAATAAATTATTGATTATTTTTTTACACGATTAATATTAGCTTCACTTGTATTAGCCAGAAAATTCACATGGAGGGGGGGTCAACCCACAAAGCAAAATATTTTATGTTTTTTGGCTTTTTGGCCTTTCTAGCCATAAGCCATTTACGATTATTTTTTTTTTAAATTGTCTCTGCCCCCGGGGTCAGATTTTAGCTGGATGCCTCGAGTCAGATTCGAACCCGGGTCCCCTGGTTAGCAGGCTGACACGATACCACCTAGCCTACCAAGCAAAATATTTAATGGGAATTTTTTTTTATTAACAAATAGTAATATACATTATAAACAAATAGTCCAGTTAAATTGTGTTTTTACCCGGAAAGTTTTGGGGTAGTTGTGATTTCTTCGACCCTTTATGTTTTTGAGTGTGCTGAATCCGAATCTGAGGTTTGCTAACAAAAATTTCGTGACTGAACATTGTCAAAAATGCAAAAAAAGGTAAAAAAAAATCTCATTTTTTTGCTTATAACTCGAAAAATATCAACTTTTCCTAAATGGCCTTCCTATTCAAAATTAAAAGTTATAAAGTTTCCTACAAATTTAATTATTTATGTTTTTTTGTCCGGCCAACCGTTAGGGCTCAAGCGCTATTTAAAAATTGACGTATTTTTTCTGTTTCCGCAAATCCCCAAAACTCGCACTTGACCATGAAAGAGCACGTTTTCGACAAAGACCATTCTATACATTTTTAAACTAGATTAAATTTGCTACAATTCATATAAAGTTTCATCTTAATTGGATAATGGTAACCCATGCCGCAATGAGGTTGAATTTTTGACAAACTGCAATTTTTTGCTCATTTCTATTTCATTCTCTAGGAAATTTTGGTGACTTGAAGGTTTACTTGGACTACATTTTTTGATAAAACTATTAGATTTATAGATATCCAGCATTTTCCAGGACAATTTTGAGGATTCGGATCATTTTCTTTGTAGAAAATTTTATGAACTTTCATTTTGAAAAGGAAGGTTATTTACGAAATGTTGGTAGTTTTCGAGTTATAAGCAAAAAACCACCAAAAAAATGAGATTTTCCTCTGCTTGTATATAACTAAGTTAAATGTTAACACAAATCTAGAAAATGGATTTTATCCTATTTCTAATTGTCGTATCGATTTGAAACTCTGAATGTATATGTAATTCAGGTGACAATAGAATAATTTTAAACAATCGAGCTGAAAAAATTAATCAGAGGGAGCGAAATTTGGAAATTATAGCCCCCTTTGGTCTAAGCTCAAGCAAAATTAATATACATCATCAGTGGGTCCCCAGAATGTTAAAAATACAAAAATTAACCGGGAGGGGGGGCGAAATTCGGAAATTGTAGCCCATTTGGTCCAAACTAAAGCAAAATTTGAATAAATCATCTGTGGGCCCCCAGAAGGGTAAAATTATAAAAATTGACCGGGGCGGGTGGAATTAAGAAAATGTACTAGACCAGTGGTTTCCAACCTGGGGGCGATTGGGGGGCGATGAGTATTAAAAGAAGGAAAAATTAAAATACTCACGTGCAAATAAATGGAATCACTTCTGCGAGTTGTTAAATGTAATTTTCATTCTCAAATATAAATAATGTTATATTAATATTTTTTACAAAAAATATTTAAATTTCTAATAAATTACAAAGAAACATACTGTTGTTAACGCGGAATTTAGAGTATTTTTTTCTTGATAATAATATAATTATTTTTAATGGTGATATTTTGGAGTAGAAGGAAACACCAGATGTCAATAATAAATTCATTGATTAGGATTTTTCTAAATTTCGACTTTGCGTGGGAATTTTCCAAGAGAGTAATTTCTAGAAAATAGGCAGGCTTCAATATTTCGAACCGAATAAAACTGCTTTGGTTCTTTTTATATACGATAATAAAATTGTTTAAAATAATACAACTGTGTTATTATTTACTCTTTAGGCATACAATGAAAATGAAAAGGGGCGATAGGTGTTAGTAAACCTCCAGAAAGGGGCGATGGGCCACAAAAGGCTGGGAACCACTGTACTAGACTCTTGTCAAATTTAGTTTTAGTTTAGAGATGTACGCTTAGAATTGTACACATTTTAAAAAATAATAAATTATACATAGTTTACAAAACTAAAAATCATGCTTTTGTCAGTAGGGCTTCAAAAGTACAAAATAATGTAATAAACTTTGATCTTATTTTTTTTCTTAGAAAGATGGACTGGTAAGCGAAATAAGTAGATTATAATGAAAGGCAGTCCATATATTATTTAATTTTATTCAATTTCCGACGTTTCGGAGACTTTTTTCGCTCCTTCTTCAGGTATTGAATAGTTCTTGATGGGTAACGAGTTATACTCACCAATCAATAACTATTCAATACCATGAAAAAGGAGACAAAAAAGTCTCCGAAACGTCGGAAATTGAATAAAATTTAAATAATTTATGGACTGCCTTTCATTATAAACTACTTATAATGTAATAAACTTTTCTATGTTGAATAACTATGTCAAAAACCGTGGAGCACTTTGTCGAAATTAATTAAAACTACATACTTCGCAAAGAAGCGCCCCTCTACGATTTTTGACTTTATTATTGGCCATTAAGAAGTTTATTATATTATTTTGTACTTTTTAGTGCATTACAGACACAAAAATCGTGTTTTTTTTTTTTTTTTTTTTTTTTAGTTTTTTTAAACTATGATTTATTTTATATTTAATTTAAAAATATAATAAAATTTCATTGAAAAAAATTTAATTTTAAGAAAATTTTATATATAAATTTAAAAAATATATATGACTATGGTGTGAGCAACTAATTTAAAAAACTTTATAAACCCCTAGTTTGAGGCTAGAGTGGCTGCCCGCAAAACGAAAAAAAAGCAAATGGCTTTGTTTTCACTATGCCTGCTCTCTAGCGGCTAAATCTACAACTACGCCACCGAGTTTATTATCAATGAAGTTTGACCAATTCTCTTTCCCATTGGTTCTAAATCAGAGTTCTTCGGAATAATATTGTACCGTAAATAAGTTTCAGGTGTTTCGGGAAATTGTAAAAAGCAGACTACTAATTAGAAATAAGCTGACGTGTTCTGATGTGGCCATACACTTGACTTTACCATACAACCTGGCCTCTAAAACATGCGCGGATCCAGGGGCGGCCGACGCGGGGCGACCGCCCCCCCCCCCCCCAAAGCATTGGAGATCAACATTTTTTATATGTTTATTTAATTTTTTTTTTTTATAACATTAAATTTTAAAATTGAAGAAAACAAAGTTCTATGTGGGGAGGGGGGCGTCTCTGCCCCCCCCCCCCCCGCTTGGACAATTCGATCGCGACACACTTCCGAGATCAAGAGTAGATCTTATATACCGGCGATCGCCCCCCCCCCCCCAAAACAGAGGTCTGGATCCGCGCCTGCCTCTAAAATTATTTATAATTATGTAGGGGGGGGGGTTAGTTTTTGCATTTTTAGAGTTCTGGAGTCCCACTGATTATGTATACAAAATTTGGTTGAGTTTGTTCAAACGGCCTAGATTTTTAATTTTTAACCCCCCCCCCTCCCCCTCCACCCCCTTATTTTTGGGCCGATATGCACTAAAATCTAATCAGCTCGTAATCTCAATGGACCAAAACTACGTGTGAAATTTGGTTTCGATATTCACACTAGTTTTTGAGCTAGCTCGTCCACAAATATTTGGTAACGCATAGACTTTTTTTTTTTTTTTTTAATGCAATCGAATGCAAGAAGGGGTGCACCAGTAAAGGTGTAGCCCCTATGGATCTCGAAAGACCCTTGCATTACTGAAGAGAAGGGAAAGTTGATTAAGTGAGAGGGTGTAGACGTAGGTGTCTATGCACCCTGGTTTTGAAGGTTTGAAGATCATAGGTGCTGGGAAAGATAGAGGCTGGGAGAGAGTTCCAGTTCCTTGAAGTCATGGGGATATATGTATTCGCGAATGAAGTGGTCCGGCACTTTTCCAATTTGACCGCAAAAGAGTGTTGGGAGTCGGCAAAACGTGTGCTGCGTGCAAAGTATGCTTTGGGGGGAATTATTGACTTTATCTCATCAGAGCACCTGCCGTGATAGTATCTATAGAAAAGGGAAAGGGCAGAGACATCTCTTCGATGAGCCAACGAGTCGAGGGAGTCGGTGAGGGTAGAATCGTCAATTAGCCTGACGGCTCGTTTCTGAATTGCATCAAGGGTAGCAAGAGAATATTTTGAGGCTCCTCTCCACAGATGAGAGCAGTATAACAAACCAGACTAACAGACATTTTGACAAAATAATTATTATCTCGAAAAATATAATTTTTTCGATGTTCACTTATTAGAGCTTTTTGTAGAGCAAAATGCCATGGTTTCGCTCAATTTTTTTAATCAAAATAGTTTCAGCCGTTTTTGAGATATTTTGAAAAAAAGGAAAAAACCACTTTTTTCATGCACGATTACAATACTTGACCATACCCTCTTATATACTACTACTTGTGGTATTTCTAAATTTTAAGTTACGGTCGTAATCAAAGTAAATTTTATTATTTTAATTATTATTTTTTATATCTATAGTAAATTGAAATAATGATTGGTATATTTATATTTTAAATAGATGTTGGTCCGTTATTTATTGAAAGGTGAAAGTTTAAAATCAGCGATAGACACACCACGGCTTGAAATCGACCTGGCAAAATACGGGCCTGTTGAAAAGGTTATGTATCAAATTTATTTACTAATTTTTAAAGAGTTAAGTGTCGGTCAATTCCTTATATCACTGGGCACTGATATTTTTTGATGAGTTTTTAGGTTGCTATTTATTGTTTTTTTTTTTAAATTTGTTGTTTTGTTTTTTGTAGAGTTAATGTGAATATATTGGCTGGCAAAATGGGTTTGTGCCCGATGCCAATAAATAATGTAAAAAAAAGTGTCGGTTCAAGGTGAAACATTTTATTAAATACCTAATCAGAATCACTAAGATAAATTTAAAGATAGGCTCAAAACCCGAAATATACAGGGTGTACCACAGAACTTGTTCTTTAAAAGTTTTTATGGAAGGAGTTGAGGAGAAAATTTTGAACTTTGACATATTTATGTTTTGGAATATGCTCTTTTTATATAAACTATTGGACACTTTCTACTTTGCCGCAATTGCTATCAATTTTCTTATTTTCTATGGAACCCCCAAATAGTTTTCCATCATTAGATTAAGTCTTAAAAACTAAGATTTATCTAATCCACTTGATGTTTAAAATTTATAATTTCTGAGTTATTTTAAGCTAGTTTGTAAAATCTACCAATTTAGCGTTCATCTTTAAAAATTAATAATAATTACACTATTGTTTGTAGATTTAATTTGATCAATCAGAACCTTTAATTAGACATTAAAGAATCTTACTTAATCATAAAAATTCAAATTTTATATCCAGGATGACCATAATAATCGTTTATTTCTGAAAATCAAAAAGTTGTTAATACTCAATTTTTTCAAAGGGAACATGACATAAATTTTAGTATTTTGAATTCTACATAAAAATACAATAAGAAGTTTATTAAATATTCTCTATACCTAAAATGAATAGTTTTTTAAATAAAAAAATTTAAATTTGACACGTCTAGATCTTATTTAATATGTATAAATAATTAATATCTAGACGAGTGAAATTTAAAATATATTTTATTTAAAAAACTATTCATTTTAGGTATAGGGAATATTTAATAAACTTCTATTGTATTTTTATGTAGAATTCAAAAATACTAAAATTTATGTCATGTCCATTTGAAAAAATTGAGTATTAACAACTTTTTGATTTTCAGAAATAAACGATTATTATGGTCATCCTGGATATAAAATTTGAATTTTTATGATTATGTAAGATTCTTTAATATCTAATTAAAGGTTCTGATTGATCAAATTAATTCTACAAACAATAGTTTAATTATTATTAATTTTTAATGATGAACGCTAAATTGGTAGATTTTACAAACTAGCTAAAATAACTCAGAAATTATAAATTTTAGACATCAAGTGGATTAGATAAATCTTAGTTTTTAAGACTTAATCTAATGATGGAAAACTATTTGGGGGGTTCCATAGAAAATAAGAAAATTGATAGCAATTGCGGCAAAGTAGAAAGTGTCCAATAGTGTTAATAATTATTAAAAAGAGCATATTCCAAAACATAAATATGTCAAAGCTCAAAATTTTCTCACAACTCCTTCCATAAAAACTTTTAATGAACGAGTTCTGTCGAACACCCTGTATCAGGGGTCGGCAACCTTTTGAGACGGAAAAGCCAAAAGTTACAATTTACAAAATTTCCCAGTTTTTAAAGAGCCACTAACATGTTTAATTCAATATTATGGTATTTGATTAGAATTAGATATATATAAATTTGATTTTTGATTTAAAATAAAGCCGCATCTTCACATCGAAATAGCCGCAAGTGGCTCGCGAGCCTCGGGTTGCCGGCCTCTGCCCTGTATATATCGAGATAAAAACTCAAAACATATATATGTTTTATATTGTGAAACGTATCTTGAAATTTTACTTACTGATTATTTAATTTATTTACTTTTTACTACAATTTTCCCTCAACTGACCCGAAGAAACAACCCCGAAAGGTGAATTCCATACTCATCGAAATGCGTTCAAAATTCTTCTTAAAAAATACCTACTTGAGAGATTGAGTTCGTTTTTATTATATTTGTCATTAATAAGGAATATATGAGAGAATTTGCGAATTTTAATTCAAGTATTTGAATGAAATTGAGCTGGTACAATAATCACTTAAAACCGGCCACCTATGCAGCTTTCTCAAACTGCCAATTGAAATAGAAAGAAATTTTAAAAAATCAAACCTAATTGGTACTTAAAAAGATCCATTACAGGTGACCTCATATCTGTTATATAAGGCCACATTAAATTAGGCAGTAATAAAGGAGGTCCCAATCATTTGTCTAGCTTCCGATTGGTCCCATTTTTTTTTCGATTTTTTTTTCATAGGTATTAGACCTTTTTTATTAGGTTTGTTTAGGCTTGTTTAGACCTAACCTCTTTGTTTATGAACCGATTTCGATGGTTCTTTTTTTATCCGAAAGGGGGTGTCTTAGGATGGTGTCATATTAATTTGGTCAAGTTCTGATGATATAATCACTATTAATAACATCACTAAAAAGAGAAAAATAAAAATTTTTAAGAAAAAATAAAAACCGACTTCAAAAAATTAAGTGCAACAAATATAAAAATACACTAAAAGGTATAAAATAATTATTATCTTATTTAGTTACAACTAAACGACGAAATATTAACACGAAATTACTTTTTGAAGTTGGTGCCAAACATATACCTTTTATGAATCGCACTCGACGGATCTTACTTAGTACGTTTGGCGGGTACGCTCGCTTATAGGTATAGTTTGTTTGGCACCGACTTTAAAAAGTAATTTCGTGTTAATATTTCGTCGTTTAGTTGTAACTAAATAAGATAATAATTATTTTATACCTTTTAGTGTATTTTTATATTTGTTGCACTTAATTTTTTGAAGTCGGTTTTTATTTTTTTTCTTAAAAATTTTTATTTATAATTAACTGAAAAGAAAAATATCGAACTCTCACTCTACTTTAAATGTTATACAGGGTGATTCATCGGTCTGTCCTCTCTTTATAACTCTTTTATTTTAAATAAGAGAGAAAAACTCTTCATATATAATTTATATGATATATTATTGTATATCTACGTACCATAATTATGTATTTGTATACAGTGTGCTTCGTTTAAGCGCAACTAATTCGAAGTTACCTGTCTACCTGAACTTGTGTAGGGAAAAAAGATGGCGACCCAACTTTGGCATTTTATATACATATTTTACTCTCGATTGGTAATATATTTATCCTGAAACTGTATAACTAGCTACATTTATGTAATAAAAATAATTTAAAAAAAAATAAAACCGACTTCAAAAAAATTAAATGCAACAAATAAAATACACTAAAAGGTATAAAATAATTATTATCTTATTTAGTTACAACTAAACGACGAAATATTAACATGAAATTACTTTTTGAAGTCGGTGCCAAACATATACCTTTTATGAATCGCACTCGACGGATCTTACTTGGTACTTTTGGCGGGTACGCTCGCTTATAAGCATAGTTTGTTTGGTACCGGCTTCAAAAAGTAATTTCATGTTAATATTTCGTCGTTTAGTTGCAACTAAATAAGATAATAATTATTTTAAACCTTTTAGTGTATTTTATTTGTAGTCGGTTTTATTTTTCTCTTTTAGTGATCTTATTAATAATGATCATATCATCAGAACTTGACCAAATTAATATGACACCATCCCTAAGATACCCCCTTTCCAATAAAAAATAAACTGCAACGGATCGTTGCTAAACTTTATCCAAATTCATTTGAAATATTAATATGTTTGTTCCTTTTTATTATTAATCAGATATCACTTGCAATTTGTAGTTCATATTGAGTTGTTTACCAAAAAAGAATTTAGTCTTTTTGATTTTAAGTCGATTCTTCCACGTTTTCAATAGAGGTTGCCATTAATGGTCAAAACATCAAAAATGGAATGCAATAAGGTTATTCCTCTAGTATTAGATAAAAATCGATCGTTATTTTTGATTTTATGTCGATTCCTCCATGTCTTCAGCAATGGTTACCAATAATAATCGAAACGTCAAAAGCCTAATGTAGAATTGTTATTCCTCAAGTATTAGATGAGAATCGATGTCTATTTTTTATTTTAAGTCGATTCCTCCATGTCTTCAGCAATGGTTACCAATAAAAACCGAAATGTCAAAAATCCAATATAGAATGGTTATTCCTCAAGTATTAGATGAGAATCAATCGTTATTTTTGGTTTAAAGTCGATTTCTCTATGTCTTCAGCAATAGTTTCCAATAAAAACCGAAACGCCAAAAATCCAATATAGAATGGTTATTCCTCAAGTATTAGATGAGAATCGATGGCTATTTTTGATTTTAAGTCGATTCCTCCATGTCTTCAGCAATGGTTTCCAATAAAAACCGAAATGTCAAAAAATCCAATATAGAATGATTATTCCTCAAGTACTAGATGAGAATCAATCGCTATTTTTGATTTTAAGTCGATTCCTCTATGTCTTCAGCAATGGTTACCAATAAAAACCGAAACGTCAAAAATCCAATATAGAATGATTATTCCTCAAGTACTAGATGAGAATCAATCGCTATTTTTGGTTTAAAGTCGATTTCTCTATGTCTTCAGCAATGGTTACTAATAAAAACCGAAACGTCAAAAATCCAATATAGAATGGATATTTCTCAAGTATTAGATGAGAATCAATCGCTATTTTTGATTTTAAGTCGATTCCTCCATGTCTTCAGCAATGGTTACTAATAAAAACCGAAACGTCAAAAATCCAATATAGAATGATTATTCCTCAAGTACTAGATGAGAATCAATCGCTATTTTTGGTTTAAAATCGATTTCTCTATGTCTTCAGCAATGGTTACTAATAAAAACCGAAACGTCAAAAATCCAATATAGAATGATTATTCCTCAAGTACTAGATGAGAATCAATCGCTATTTTTGGTTTAAAATCGATTTCTCTATGTCTTCAGCAATGGTTACTAATAAAAACCGAAACGTCAAAAATCCAATATAGAATGGATTATTCCTCAAGTACTAGATGAGAATCAATCGCTATTTTTGGTTTAAAATCGATTTCTCCATGTCTTCAGCAATGGTTACTAATAAAAACCGAAACGTCAAAAATCCAATATAGAATGATTATTCCTCAAGTACTAGATGAGAATCAATCGCTATTTTTGGTTTAAAATCGATTTCTCTATGTCTTCAGCAATGGTTACTAATAAAAACCGAAACGTCAAAAAATCCAATATAGAATGATTATTCCTCAAGTACTAGATGAGAATCAATCGCTATTTTTGGTTTAAAATCGATTTCTCTGTCTTCAGCAAAGGTAACGGATAAGAAAACAACGCAGTTGCTATGGTTACTCATAAAAAATTCCTCCCAAATTTTTAGCATTTCACAGAGAAAGCCTATCCATTCTTACTTAAGCAAGGCTAAATGAGCTATATTAAAACTTTCAAATGAATAAATTTTAAAGAATTTAAAAAATTAAAAAGTACCATCTAACTCTAGAGTAAAGTACTTTAAAATATAATTTTACTAAAAACTTTATTTAACCTTTTTTGTGGTCCCCAAGGTACTTAATTAGGATATTAAATTTCATCAAAATTGGTTAAGTCATTTTCAAGATATTTAGAAAAAACTAAAAAAGTACTGAAATAAAGTACTAATGTTTGTGGGCCGATATGTACCAAAAACTAATCAGCGCTTCATTTTGTTAAACTAATGGTAGGTTTTCAATTTCATTTCAATCAGCGCAACGGTGTGGAAAAAATCGTGGGCCAAAAAAACGATAACATACATCCATCCATACATACATACATACATCCGCACGCACTAAATGAAAAAATCGCACTTTTTGGCCTCTCGACGAGACCCCATGTAATTTTTGGCAAAACCGTCACGTGCTAAAATTCAACCTAATTGAATACTACAATTTGTGACTTTATTTGAGTCCATGGGTTCCGTAGTCTTTACCTGAGGACCCTTTGAAGCCACGCTTGCCCCGAGAGCGATTGCAATACTTTACCCATGCTTTGCATTGGATAAAGTAAAAGAATCATCGAAATCGGTTCATAAACAAATAAGTTAGGCCTGAACAAATCTAACAAAAAAGGTTTAATACCAATGAAAAAAAAATGGGACCAATCGGAAGCTAGACTGAACCCAATGCAATTTTTTTTTTCAAAATCTGTTCACAATTGGCGGAGATATGAGGTAACATAGACACAAAAAAAAATCTGTCGAATAGAGAACCTCCTCCTTTTTCGAAGTCGGTTAAAAATTAACAACTTTAATTTTTTATTAAAAATATCTATGCAGGGAATTGGATGTCGACCCTATCAAGTTTTGTTTATTAATACATTATATTACCAAAATATTAATTTCATTAGAAACTCGATAGGTGAAGGTAGACCTAAGTTGAGATCTTAAACTATGAGTAAAGTAAGTACAAAGGCTATTATAATTATTGTGTGCATTTTTCGTTGATTTTCAAGCAACTTTTAATTTGTGTCTGTACTTTAGTATAGGTAATTTAAATTAATTGAATACAAAACTAATAAAATTTACTAAATTTAATATTAATATACGAGCTTTTCGTGCGTGCCTTCGGCACGCCCTCGAAGCTCGGTCCTCCGGGCTGAAGTGCCCTGGCGGGCAGCGTCTCGGTCCAAAAAATTTTATTCCTCTTAAAAAACCACACTCCAAATGTATACCCGTAAACTACCGAAAATACATCGTCTCTTAAAAGTTTCGCATCTTTAATTTTTGAGTGGCGAGGGGGGGGGGGGAGGAACAATTATCAATATATTTAATGTTTCTTAATTTAAAAATAATTGGAGTCTTTCATTTCAAAATTCGAATATATATATTTCAAATTTGCCTGGTTAATGAAAATCGATTGGAGCCATCAGTTTAAAATCAGAGCTGAGAATTATATTTCAAATTTGCCTCGTTAATTAATATATATTTAATGTTTCTTAATTTAAAATCTATTGGTGTTTTTTTCATTTTCATTCGAGTTCAAATGAATACAATATTATCTAGACACAAAGTCTAAATCAAAAATATATAGTTTTAATAAAAGAAATCAAGATATAAATATTAATGTGACATTGGTCTAGTGGTTAGAGCTGATGACCATAGTTCAAGAGTTCGTCGGTTCGATTCTAGGCAAGAGGGTAATTTTTTTAGAGAAATTTCTCTAAGCGTTGTTACAAATTAATCTAGATGAATATATATAGTATGCTGGGATCCTCCTGAGCTCGCGTCCCGCTCGTCCTGCCACCCTATTATTGTTGTTACTGCCACTGTTTAAGAGCTAAATGCTCTGAATTTAGACGAAAGTAATGATATAAATTTCAAATTTGTTTTTGTCAATATATAGGATGGACAACAACAAGAACAAACAGGAAATAGAACAAAATCGTTGAATTATTCAAATTCCACGCAAATTATCGCCATTGCGATAAAAAGATTCAAGAAACAAAAACCAATCATTTATACACATATAGATACAAGAAAATCATTTGGATCTGCTCAAGGAATTTGATATTTAAATTCAATTTTATGTAAATATATATACTGTAATATAATATGAATCAAAATAAATTATATGAATAAAAGAATTAAATTACAAATATGCTGTGTATTGCTTATTACATGCTTTATATTTTTTTTTCGAGGGTAGGTGGAAATCTTCAAAAGACAGTGCTGGGCCTGTACTCCAGGGATTCCTACCCACTAAAACCACCTCCCGTTTTTCTTCACCCTCTTTCCTCCAATGGGGCCACCGTCAGGTATTTCTTCGTGTGTGTGGAGGGGGGGGGTAGCTCGAGGGTCCTCCTTCTGGGAATGGATTAGTTTATTCCTCCTTCACTCTGCTGCCTTAGCTTTTTGGTTACTATTGCTGCGAAGTATATTAGCTTCATCTGTACGTATCTATCTATGTAAATATGTAAGTTTCAATGTGACAAATTCTAGCCCTTTCGACCAAATTTTGTATACATATTCTGTGGGCCCCAAAAAGGCTAGAAATACAATAACTAACCACCCAAAATGGGGAGGGGGGTTAAAATTGAAAATGATAGCCCCTTTGTATTATAGCCAAATTTTGTATATATATTCTGTGGACCCCCAGAAGGCTATAAATGCAATAATTTTTAAGAAAAAAATAAAACCGACTTCAAAAAAATTAAATGCAACAAATAAAATACACCAAAAGATATAAAATAATTATTATCTTATTTAGTTACAACTAAACGACGAAATATTAACATGAAATTACTTTTTGAAGTCGGTGCCAAACAAACTATACCTATAAGTGAGCGTACCCGCCAAACGTACTAAGATCCGTCGAGTGCGATTCATAAAATGTATATGTTTGGCACCGACTTCAAAAAGTAATTTCATGTTAATATTTCGTCTTTTAGTTGTAACTAATTAAGATAATAATTATTATATGCCTTTTAGTGTATTTTATTTGTTGCATTTAATTTTTTTGAAGTCGGTTTTATTTTTTCTCTTTTTAGTGATGTTATTAATAGTGATCATATCATCAGAACTTGACCAAATTAATATGGCACCATCCCTTTCAAAAATATATTCAGTTTTTTTTCTAGTTAAATTTTTCTTTTTTATACTTTTTCAAAATGTGGTAGATCTTTATGATATTTTAATTTCCACTAATAGATCATTACAAATATTATTATATATTAGAATTTGCCAATTTAATTAATTAAAGGTCTTTTCTCTGTAAAATAATTTATTAGAATATCAATTTCAGTTTCTTAAAAATTCGACATTTCGAAGGATCGTGCCTCCTTCTTCAGGATCAAGGTCAACGAAAAAACCTCGGTGTATATTAATATTATTTTTAATTGCAATTAGATTTAAAACTTTGTGGCCAGTGATACGTCTTGATGATGGCCATAGCGGATCATAACGTTGGTAAAAATATAAATTAAGTTTTATTTCAATTTTATTTTATTTTGGATGCTTTTAAAAATCGACATTTTTACCTAATTAAAAATAAAATTAATATATCGGTTTTAACGTATATTGATAAGAAATAAATAAAAGAGTTGATTATTGTAAATATTTGGGTATCTATATAGATTGTCATATGAGATGGAACCATCACATAAAGCAAATTATCAAGAAAACCAGATATATAAATTTTGTTTTACATAAGTTATGTGCAATATTGATCCAAAGGCTATGAGGATAATTTATCAGGCTCTGTTTGAGAGTATAATTAACTATGGTATAATTGCGTGGGGGGGGGGAGCATATGATAATGCAATGAAACCTCTTATCACTATACTGACTAGACTTATTAAAAAAATTAAGGTACAACCTGTCCTGGCTATTGATGAATCATTTATTGTTAACTCAGTTGTTTATTATTATTATGTGTGTAAGATTATGTATAATGTGTTGTGCGCCGACAATACTTTCCTGGAATATAAATATAATTGTTTCTAGTGGCGGTGGTTGTCGACCGGCGTCTCTTTGATGCCTTTTGACAATGGGAGGGCGCACTTGGCAAATTCGGCTTACATGGACCCAAGTCCAGATAGCTCTTAAAGCAAGTCGAAAATAAGTGGCAGATGGCCTCTTGGCCCACATGTGTGAATGTCATTTTAGCGTGAGAAATATCTAAGATTAAATTTCCAGAAGCAGGCTGAGGCAGTTGAGAGAGTTTGACAGTCGAAATTGGAGGCCCAGTTGGGGCAGTCGATTTTGAAATCCACTTGGAGTCAGTTCTAGTTTGAAGTCAGAGATAGACAGTTCGAATCTGAAGCCCAGTTGGGGTGTGATCAGTCAGTTGTTAACTTGGAGTTATGAGATGAATAAAAAGCCACTATGAAATAATCTCTTCTTTTTTAAAATACACCCTTCTCACCTCTCTTCAAAACCAGCACCAGGGCTTAAACAGGCCGAATCGCTTGGGCGCGTTACCAAGGACCCCTCACGGAGAGTCATCTTCGAGATAAACCTACAAATCGCCAACCTTTCTCTGGTCAAGAAGGGTTGCAACCAAAACCAATAGTGTGTCGCAACAAATGAACATAGTGGCAGAACTAGACATAGATCAATTGTCCTACCAAAGATTAATGAGTCAATTGCCCAAAAAAATGCCTATTTTGTGGCAATTAAATATTTTAACAAACTCCCAAATGATCAAAAAAATATGTCGTGTGACAAAAAATTATTGAGAAAAAAATTGGTTAAATGGATTGGATCATTGTGATTTCACCCTGTGATAGTGTATGTAAATATCTAATGTGAACAAATGTTTAACAATGTACACCATATTTCAACTATAGTAATTCTTTGTAAAATTAAATAATTGTTATATATAAGATATATAATATAAGATAGATATAAGATTTTAATCCGGTCCTATGTACAGTTGACTTGTCAACTCTATAGGACATGACATATTGAATGTTGTATATTTTTCTGGATAAATAAAATAAAAAAAAAATAAATAAAAACTGAGTCAAAAAATTACCGATCATCGATCGGTGTTACCAAGTAGTACTAATAATAATAATAATTGCCAAAGAACGTTCTTTTCATGGTTTTAATCATCAGGAATTTAAAGTTAGCAAAAATAAAAAATTCATTTGCACTGGCATCCGATCTGAATAAGATTCAAGTAAAAATGTACTTACCTTTTTCAATTATTGGACAAATCTCGAGGAAGATATCGTAGGAAATGCTGATTATTATTTTTCCATAAGTAAAGTTGATAACACACACACACACACAAGTTTCTTGGAAATGATTAATCTCAATTATTTGTAAAATGATCCTGTTCTTCTGAATGCGCACATTCCATTTGATAGCAAACAGAAATAAATAATAAAATAAAAGCGTTGTTTCAAATAAACAAACTAGTATTTATTTACTTATTGTTACGTCTTCATTTGTATCAATCAACAATAAATAACCTAACTTGAGAACTCACAGAGCGGAATTGAAGAAGAAAAATTATTTTGGCCTGGAATTCTCTCAGTCAAGTGTTGCTTTCTGGCTCTCAACTAAGACAGAGGGTCCATTGACACCAGATGATAAGAAAATGCAAGCCACTTGACATTGACACCCAATACGCCCACAATAATAAAAAAACATAAAAAAATTGTGAAACTTTTATTTGTAAACAAAGCACATTTTATTTACGGTTAAACGAGAGGATCCTTCAAAGGTCGGGCAAACGGCGGAAGAATTTTGGAAAAGGTTCGAGCCCGCAAGGGCTCCTGAGAAATTTTAAAATTCATTATTTCAACTACGTTTCGGTGTACTTGTCCAAAATCTACAGGAATTTTTTACCTGTCTGCCCTGAAAAAACATTTTCTTTATAGTAAATATATTGATAGAGTTGAGCATTTTTAATGAGCTCTTATTTATTCCAAAGATATTTGATTAATAATCAAGATATATCGAAATCATTCCAAATATGACCAAATTTTTAGGTATTTAATCCAAATATATTATATACTTGAGTGATCTATTTTATTATATTAAATATTTCTCTTAATATTAAATGAATGTCTTGTTTACTTCTAGTAAAACCTCTTATTTTATATAAACGAAAGTTTTTTATCGTAAAACGACTTAGATTTTCTTCAAATAGCAATATCTTAATAATTAAGATATTAAAAAAAAATTAACAAAAATTTTGTTTATATTATGAATTTTTTTTTTTTTAAATTTTAAAACCCACTATAAGAGAAGAAGAAATATTAATATATATTAAAATTATGGTAGATTACCTTATGATGGAGGATTGATATCGGATGGAAACTAAATCGGGAAAGAGGTTTTTTTATTTAAATAGTTTTTTCCTCTTATTAAAAACAAAGACTAAAAATATGATCAAGAACAGTCGACGGCGGAGAAGTAATCTCCGGAGTCGAAGCTCAAATACAATGTATACATTAATTTATGTAAAATAATTGGTTTAATAAAACATTACCTTAAACCTTATGAATATAGAAAATTAAATTTTTTTTTTATTAATTAAACCAAATGAACTATTAAATTATATAGGTAAATGATATAAGCTTGAATATTTTTATTAAATTGAAAGTTTTTGCCGAGAGTAGCAGAATTTTTATATATTGAAGGAGACAATAAAAAATCGTGTCTTCTGCTGGAATTATAAATTTTATTTGTTTATAACGAGACTATGAGTTTCGAGGGCTTTGCCCTCTTCATCACTCAGTACAATGTATTCACAGGAATTAATTTATGAATGAAAGGTTAACATTTTTCATGTGGTAAGGTTATAAATTACAGAGTGTCAATTCTTAACTTGCCCACTCTATGTAATTTATAACCTTAACACATGAAAAATGTTAACCTTTCATTCAAAAAATTAATTCCTGTGAGATACATTGTAATAGACTGATGAAGAGGGCAAAGCCCTCGAAACTATAGTCTCGTTATAAATAAATAAAATTTATAATTCCAGCAGAAAGACACACTCTTTTATTGTCTCCTTCAATTGAATATTTTTTATTATAAATAAAAATTATTCAAGTTTAAATCATTTCTTGTCGATTACATATTATTTCATTTAAATATCTGTCACAAGGTGAGTTGGACAATTCCTGGGAGATTTGAAATTAGAGTATCATTTCATCTTACATATGGCAGGCATATGTTTGTTTCAGGAAATCGATGCTTTTGTTACGCAAAGCGGGAGGGGGTCTTAAGAATCGTTGGATGGTCAAGGGGGGGCAAGGATGGAAGACAGAAGGTTGTTTCGCTTGAGAGATATAATTTAGCGACTTTAAGGCGTTTTGTTTATCTCTAAATGAAAGACCATCAACTACATAAATTAGGGCGTTTTAAGGGGACGGACATGATTTCGAATTTCAAATTACCAGATGTCTGAAGCTAGAAAAACGTGTGATTTTATTTTAAGAAAAGGGAGATGAATGGTAATAGTATATACATAGATAAATAAAATAAATTTCTAAAGATTAGATCATGCCCTTTTCTTTTAATAAAATGGAATGACCTATAAGGGTCAATATAAGAAGTCTGCAGCAAGGAAGATTGGCTTCTTATTCAGGTCCAAGCGATTTTACAAACCCCCACAACTTCTCACCATCTACAAGGCCCAAATCCGCCCCTGTCTCGAATACGGCTCTCATCTGTGGAAGGAGCCTCAAAATATCTCTCTTGCTACCCTTGATGCAATTCAGAAACGAGCCGTCAGGCTAATTGACGATTCTACCCTCACCGACTCCCTCGACTCGCTGGCTCATCGAAGAGATGTCTCTGCCCTTTCCCTTTTCTATAGATACTATCACGGCAGGTGCTCTGATGAGATAAAATCAATAATTCCCCCAAAGCATGCTTTGCACGCAGCACACGTTTTGCCGACTCCCAACACTCTTTTGCGGGTCAAATTGGAAAAGTGCCGGACCACTTCATTCGCGAATACATATATCCCCATGACTTCAAGGAACTGGAACTCTCTCCCAGCCTCTATCTTTCCCAGCACCTATGATCTTCAAACCTTCAAAACCAGGGTGCATAGACACCTACGTCTACACCCTCTCACTTAATCAACTTTCCCTTCTCTTCGGTAATGCAAGGGTCTTTCGAGATCCATAGGGGCTACACCTTTACTGGTGCACCCCTTCTTGCATTCGATTGCATTAAAAAAAAAAAAAAAAAAAAAAGAAGACAAGTAGGCTAAATTTCTAAATGTTATATATCCTAAGTTTAAGAAGATATATTGGTTTTGTTTTGGAAAAGAGGAGTGAGATAATTTCAACCATTGTAAATACATATGCATATAGACTGCCTTTATTTAAACACATTTTTAACACACATACATGAACAAGGTCTAGTATAAGAGGCCTCATTGGACGGAGCTGAGGTCACTCTCGCCCGTAACTCGGATAAAACATCACATTATCTCAATTCGATGTATCAGTCAATGTAAACTTACTAATTTTGATCACTATTTGTTAAACTCAACTGTACTCGACAATATAACTTCTGTTGCAATAAACTCTCATATTTATAAAGTAATCTATACTTTTATTGAAGTTTATTATCCTGGAACCCGGACCATTTCTATTAGCAGACCACAGCGCCTACGGTAGTGTCACCACTAACTTCGAGCTTCGCTGACGTCTACAAAATAAATAGTGGGAAAAGCTCTGTTTTGGCTAGCTTGTAGTCAAAAGCCAACGAGCCCTCAACATATCCAACTAATTAAATTCAACTATTTCACTATTTAACTTAAAT
Organism: Forficula auricularia; assembly: GCA_024734495.1. Classification (NCBI taxonomy): domain Eukaryota; kingdom Metazoa; phylum Arthropoda; class Insecta; order Dermaptera; family Forficulidae; genus Forficula; species Forficula auricularia. The sequence continues at coordinate 6,567,964 of JALMQS010000153.1, read as the reverse complement.
AACAATATTTTCATAATTTAATTATTGGTTCTTGGTTCTAATAGTGGCATCTTAACTATTAATATATCTAGAGATTTAAATAGGAAATATTTTCAATCTGTGCCTATATGTGTTTGCTAAGAATGAATATTTATAAAATGACAAATATGCAAAGAAATTAATTTGTTTGAGCCCTGAGGAAGTCAACAAAGTTGACGAAACTTTGCATAAAATAAAAAATACTTGCTTAAGCTATTGTCCTTATTTCCCTACAACAACTTATTAATATATCTAGAGTTGTTCCAAAAATATGAAAATACTTAAAATACGTATATCATTTATTCATATAGAACAGAAATCGATTTCGCCATAATTAACTTCACCATCTATTCATATCAAATATAATTTCTTAACTATAAATATATCGTTTTTTCAGTGTGTCTGTCGGGCGAGCGTAGTATTGAATTCATTCAAAAATTCTTCATTGTGTTAAAAAATGTCTGGAACATGGATACAAATTATTTTCAACTAGGATATTTTTTCTGTCTGGTGTCTGGATTCAGATACCCAAGTAATTTAAGAATGGAAAGTCGTAGAAACTTCGTCCATGTGATGAAATGTTTTTATTTCAATTCCGCAGAATTGATTAGATTTTGGGCTTTCTAGTTTTAGAACTTCTGATTAAAAAATGCAAAAAACGTCATTTTTTTGAATAAATTTAATGAGATTTTAATACGATGTATTTATAATCTAGGAATGAACAATTATATTTAAGTTTATTTATTTTAAGGCGTTTCTAGAATAATTTTTTTATTATTTAATAAATGTGTGGGATAGCGTTTTTTTTTTAATGATAATGATGAGAGAAGGAGTTACACCAAAAATGTGCATCACCTAAAGGCCTGGGTTGGCCCCTCCATCGTGAAAAAGAAGAAAAAAAGGGTTTTTATGGGCTGGGTAGGACTTGAAGGTGTCTGTGGATATTAGAAATATTAATAAACGTTTTATAATTGTTTTTATAAAGAACTTTATTTATTTAATAGGATAAAAAATAATCAAGAATTTATTTAAAAATATATTTCGCATAAGCATGTCTCAATTTTCTAAAAAAACAACACATTTTGATAGGTTTTATTTATTAACAATTGGATGAATAAAAATGAATCATATGGTTGAATCAAAACAGGTGCAGGAGGTGGGGTGCAGTGGTGGGTGATCCGGGGGTAGGGCGAGGTTTCGGGGGGTGGGGTCGAGCGGTGTGGAGGTGGGGGGGGGGGGGGCGAATATTATATATTTTTGTATTTTTACTTTATCCAATGCAAAGCATGGGAGAAAGTATTGGAATCGCTCTCGCGGCAAGCGCGACTTCAAAGGGTCCTCAGGTAAAGACTACGGAACCCATAGACTCAATTAAGGTCACAAATTGAAGTATTCAATGAGATTGAATTTTAGCACGTGACGGTTTTCCCAAAAATTACCTGGAATCTCGCCGAGAGGCCAAAAAGTGCCATTTTTTTTGGAAGTGCGTGGGGATGGATGGATGGATGGATGGATGTATGTGTGTTATCGTTTTTTTCGTCCACGAATTTTTCCACACCGTTGCACCGAATGAATTGAAATTGAAAACCTACCAGTATTTTAACAAAATGAAGCGCTGATTAGTTTTTTGGTACATATCGGTCCACAAACATTAGTACTTTATTTCAGTACTTTTTTAGTTTTTTCTAAATATCTTGAAAATGACTTAACCAATTTTGATGAAATTTAATATCCTAATTAAGTACCTTGGGAACCACAAAAAAGGTTAAATAAAGTTTTTAGTAAAATTATATTTTAAAGTACTTTACTCTAGAACATATTAATATTTCAAATGAATTTGGATAAAGTTTAGCAACGATCCGTTGCAGTTTATTTTTTATTTGAAAACCGCTCTCAAATAAAAAACGACTGCTTTTTATCAGAATTTTAAATTAATTTAAAAATAATATTAAAATAAAGCTTTTAACTGATGGAAGAATTTACCGAGCATCGCTCGGTGCCTCCAGGTACTATTATTATTCTTCAAAGCGCCGATATTAGATCAGATTTTCTATATTTACCGTCGTCATTGATTACTTACTTTGTGAACATATTATGTGTTGTATAACCCAAACAAGAAATTTATTCTCGAATTCAGCAGCCGAAAATCTCCAAGGACTATACATACAAATTTATCAAACAACTTTTGTTCAACGCAGACTTGTCTGAGTGAAAGGTGACTCAGTAATACACCTAATAAAAGATGACGCAATTCTAGACATGCAATTTCGTCACCTGCGGTCAATCAATATGACGAAAAATGATAGAAATATTTTTATTTAAATTATAATCAAACTGAGGGTACGCGGTGTGGGTTTATAGTGAAACATTTTTAAAATTATAATAGGTTGGTGTTGGTGGTGTTTCACAATGAGGAAAAATAAAATAATTAAAGGGTATACCCGGAAATGCATGGGAAATCTGCCCCCACGGCGATTTCTATTAGCACTTTGGGGATCGTTTTGCTACCAAATCTAAATAATTCACCCAAATTTTCAGCTCTTAATAATATGTTAAGCAGTTTTCGAGTTAATTGAAAAAAGCTATTTTTTTCAATTGTTTTTTTTTTTTAATAGTAGAATTGAAAATTTACAAATGGCGATTTTTTTACCAATAGTTGCGAGTAAAAGGCATGAAACAACACTTTCGTTATGATCAGTAGCGTAGTCAGACTTTTGGAGCGGATGGGGCAAAACCTCTCTGACCAAAATTATTTGAATTAAGAATTAAGAGAATTTTTTCTTTTTCCTGCACTGTTAAAAATTTCTTATATAATTTCACTATAAAAAATGCCCTTCTAGGAAGCAATAAAAAAGAATTAGAGGACGCCCTGAATGGAATTAACCAAATCCTAATAGAAGAAATCAAAATGAAAATAAACAAGAATAAAACCAAGGTCCTAGTATGTACAAAAAAAGAACAAACGAGACAGGAATGCATCAAAAGGTTACGGTTTGACACCTTTTCAGTGTATTTTATTTGTTGCATTTGACTATTTTTGAAGTCGGTTTTTATTTTTTCTTAAAAAATTATTTTTTATTTTTCTCTTTTTACTGATCCTATTGACAATGACTGTATTATATCAGAACTTGACCAAATTAATATGGCACCGTCCCTAAGATAACCCCTCTTCCAATAAAAAAAGAATCATCGAAATCAGTCTCATAAACAAAGAAGTTAGTCCTGGAACAAACCTAACAAAAAAAAAAAAATTCAATCGAATGGAGAACCTCTCTCCTTTTTTGTAGTCAAGGTTAAAAAAGGTCTAATACCTGTTGAAAAAATGGGACCAATCGAGAAGCTAGACTGAACCCAGTGCAAAAAAAATTTCAAAATCGGTTCACAATAGGCGGGAATATCTGATGTAACATAGACACAAAAATATAAAGTAGAAAAAAATCAGTCAGAATAGAGAAACCTCCTCCTATTTTGAAGTCGGTTAAAAGCACATTTTACTTTCACCATTCGGATTTCCCATTCACTGCGCCAAAGTAAAGACTGACTTCTTTCAAAAAATCAAAAACAAAACGGGTTAGCTGAGTGCGTACCTTCGTGTATAGTTATTTAGTAATTAATAATGGCAATAAAAAAATGATATTGCTAGAATAAATCCATTTATTTTCGAACACTTGCTACATATTTATTTATTATCTACTTTTTTTCACTTTCTTTTTAATTTCTCGAATTTCTTTCTGTTTATTTTTCATCGGTTTTTCCTCTTTTTCCTTTTTAGTTCCTTTTTTCGCCGATGATTTTTTCGCTTTGACTTTTTTCTTTTCCTTTGGAACAATTATTTTATATAGCGGATTTTCCGGTTTCTCGCTAAACGATAATTGTTCTTTGATGGCTACTTCTATGTACCCGCTGCCGCCATCCCCTTGGTCATTAATTGGCACGATCTCATCCGAGATTGTTGTATCGATGGAATCGGTGGAATCTTTCTCATTGAGCCGCGGGTCGGATTCTTTTGTCAAGGGCAGAAGGTATTTGAGCGGGGGCGTTTTCCGGGACGCGGTCGCCGCCGCTACCGCCGAGGAGACCGCCCTCCCAGGGCTGATCATCGGCCCTTCTTTCGTGTAGTAATACAAATCGGACATGTCCCATTGCTTCCGGTTATCCATTTTAGGCTGAAAAAAAGTTCAATTCGTTATTATGTATTAAAAAAAACAGACTTCAAGAAAATTAAATGCAACAAATAAAATAAAAAGAATTCAAAAATAAAATAAAATACACTAAAAGATGTAAAATTCTTATTTGGTTACAACTAAACGACGAAATATTAACATGAAATTACTTTTTGAAGTCGGTGCCAAACATAGACATTTTATGAATCGAACTCGACGGATCTTACGTACGTTTGGCGGGTACGCTCGCTTATATAGTTTGTTTGGCACCGACTTTAAAAAGTGATTTCATGTTAATATTTCGTCGTTTAGTTGTGAACTACATAAGATAATAATTATTTTATATCTTTCTAGTGTATTTTATTTTTGAATTCTTATTATTTTATTTGTTGCATTTAATTTTTTTGAAGTCGGTTTTATTTTTTTTTTATAAAAATTATTTTATTTTTCTCTTTTTAGTGATGTTATTAATTAATAGTGACTTAATATAATACCTTGCATGCATCTCATAAGAGAAAGTGGTCGGGCGAATGAATCAGAAACAGCATAACCTTTAAGATAAACCAATTATTTTACATTAATTAATGTATACATTTATTTTTGTTGATTTTGGGAGATTACTTCTCCACCATCGAGTGTCCTTATTCATCTTTAGTCCTTAGCTTTAATAAGAGGAAATCTAATTAGATAAAAAACTCCTTTTTCCGACAATTATTTCAATTCCATTATTCTAACCAAGTCGATTGGTTTTAATTACCCCATCTCCTCATTCTTCCAACCAATTCCTTCCATCCAGAAATGTTATAAAATTTTTTATAAATTTTATTAAAGCAATTATTTTACATTAATTAATGTATACATTATTTTTGCTTCGATTCCGGAGATTACTTCACCATCGAGTGTCCTTATTCATCTTTAGTCCTTGTTTTTAATAAGAGGAAAAATCTAATTAGATAAAAACTCCTTTTTCCGATAATTATTTCAATTCCATTATTCTCAATCAAATGATTAATAATTACCATCTCCTCAATCTCTCCAACCAATTCCTTCCATCCAGAAAATGTTATAAAATTTTTTTTTATAAATTTTATTAAACCAATTATTTTACATTAATTAATATATACATTGTATTTTTTGCTTGATTCCGGGAGAGATTATCTACCATCGAGTGTCCTTATTCATCTTTAGTCCTTGTTTTTAATAAGAGAAAAATCTAATTTAGATAAAAAAACCTCTTTTCCGATAATTAATTCCAATATTCCCCAATCAAGTCGATTGGTAATCCCTTTCCTCATCCTCCCATCCTCCAGAAAAATGTTAATGAATTCTGATTCATAAATATAGAAATTCCCTTCGAAACGTTTGCGGTTTTTAAATGAATGTTTTAAGATTTTTTATAAAAGATTTTATTTATTATATTTTCGATTATTTGTTCATAAGAATTAGAGATTTACGTTATTTCGTCATTGATTATAAGATCAGAACTTGACCAAATTAATATGTGACCACCCCTAAGGCAACCCCTTTCCAATAAAAAAAGAATCATCGAAATCGGTCCACGTGGCAAAAAGCTATCGCTGAACAGTGAACATACATAAAATAAATAAATAGTTAGGTATCTTTATTTATGAAAATGATGAGAGAAGGAGTTACACCAAAAAGGTGCATTCCTAAAGGCCCCTCCATCGTGAAAAGAAGAAGAATAGGGAATTTTACGGACTGGGTGGGGGTCAAAGGTATCTTGACTATCTTGGAGCTATACTGATCCAAACGCAGAAAGAATCATTAAAATCGGTTCATAAACAAAGAAGTTATGCCTGAACAAACATAACGAAAAAGGTCCAATACCGGGACCAATCGGAAAGTATACTGAACCCAATGCCAAAAAAATCATAAAAATCGGTTCACAATTGGCTAAGATATCAGGTAACATAGACACACAAAAATTCAGTCGAATTGAGAACCTCCTCCTTTTTTGAAGTCGGTTAAAAAGAACAAAGGTGGGTGACGACAATCAAATCAAAGGTCATTCAGGTTATTATTAGAAATGGGATAGTACTTAATGTTTTTTTTTTTTTTTTTCTAGTAGAATTCGAAGAATCCAAGCGTTAATGATAGCGTGTGAGGATGGCGTGCTGGCCTGGAAGCCCACCCTCTAGGCGGACACTACTTCAAGCTTCGACTGGCTAAAAAATCCATTAAGCATACAAAAGATAGAGATAAAATGGATAAGATAATAATATAAACTGTTTTTAAACTTCCTTTTAAATTGAAATAAACTATGGATTATAATATATGAGCCAGTCCCACGCCGAAACCGACAATCAAAATATTTTCAGAGTTTTTTACTTTCACATTTATATTCTATAGAATATAATGTGGAAGTATTGTAATGGGCTGTCTGGGTCCTGACTCTTGAGAGCTTGTATCTCAGAGATGAACAATTTGTAACTTCTAGGTGGAAGGAATCGATGCCCTTAATAGTTGAAAATTGGATTTAGGATATAAAACTGGAAATTATGGTCCCCAGAGGCCAAAAAGGGGCCAAAAATCCATTGGTCAGTGCGTACGTATGTACGTATGTATATACCCCTTCCCTTTAAACGTTGACAAAGAGTAAAAGCTTATTTCTTCGACCCTTTATGTTTTTGTGTGTGCTGAATCCGAATGTGAGGTTTGCTTGAGTGGTTTTCATTTTATGAAGGAAAAACTGCGATTTTTTGTAAAAAATTGCATATTTTCAAAACTTCAACCTCATTGTGGCACGGGTTACCATTATCCAATTAAGATGAAACTTTGTTTGAATTTTAACAAATTTAATCCTGTTTAAAAATGTATATAGAGTGGTCTTTGTTGAAAACGTGCTTCTTCATAGTCAAAATGGGAAAAAAATCGAAAAAGGTGCGAGGTTTTGGGATTTGCGGAAACAGAAAAAATACGCCAATTTTCAACTAGCGCTTGAGCTCGAACGGCTGGTCGTAGAAAAAAACCTAAATGATAACATTTGTAGGAAATTTTATGAACTTTTATATTGAAAAAGAAGATTATTTACAAAAAGTTGATAGTTTTTGAGTTATAAGGAAAAAACCGCCAAAAAATGAGATTTTTTACCTTTTTTTTTTTTTCATTTTTGAAACGAAATTTTGTTAACAAATCTCAGATACGAATTCAGCACACCAAAAAACGCATAGGATCAAGAAATCAAAACTACCCCAAAACTTTTGCGCGAGGGGCCCTTTATTAGAGAACAATTTAGCATAATTCTTGATTAAACATATGAAATATATTTAATTACGGTTAGTTTACCATAAGAAACGGTTTGTCGTTGCCGTTAGTCATCCCATGAGCCCCCCCCCCCGTGGCTACGCCTCTGCTAATTACACCTGAGAGATAGGCAACCGAAAGATGAACAAGTTCTATCATAAAAATTACGTTTTCACTCTTTGGTTTTAGCCCAAGAGCCCACGACGGCCAGACCTTCGTTATTTTATAAAAGCTGAAAGTTTTTCTGTGCATGTCCCCTATACAGGTAAGAACGACCAGCGACTATAGAGTTTGGGTTGTGGTTACTTTGGCAGGTAACAGGTAATAAAGGTGTATAAAATAGTACTAATTCGTTAAAGTATAAAGCTCAATTTTTTTATATTTTCTTCGGGATAACTTTAGAAATCTCGTCATCCATTGCCGGACACTTATGACAGTTGCTACCCACTGCCAGACACCCCTAAACTTTAAGAAACTCAAGCTTGAGTGGTTTGCCATAAAAGAATTTAGTCTTTTTGATTTTAAGTCGATTCTTCCACGTTTTCAGTAGAAGTTGTCATTAATAGTCAAAACAACAAAAATGGAATGCAATAAGGTTATTCTTCTAGTATTAGATAAGAATCAATGGTTATTTTTGATTTTAAGTCGATTCCTCCATGTCTTCACCAATGGTTATCAATAATAACCGAAATGTCAAAAATCTATGTAAAAACCATTAAAACTGTCCGCCTATTGAGGTAACATTTTTTTATAGGTCGCCAAGTAACATATATAAAATTTATCTTTTATATTATAACGAAAGTATAATTATAATTTATTAAAGTTTAGGGGTGTCTGGCAGGGGGTAGCAACTGTCATAAGTGTCCGGCAATGGATGACGAGATTTCTAAAGTTATCCCGAAGAAAATATAAAAAAATTGAGCTTTATACTTTAACGAATTTAAAGTACTATTTTATACACCTTTATTACCTGTTACCTGCCAAAGTAACCACAACCCAAACTCTATAGTCGCTGGTCGTTCTTACCTGTATAGGGGACATGCACAGAAAAACTTTCAGCTTTTATAAAATAACGAAGGTCTGGCCGCTCTTGGGCTCTTGATCTATTTCGGAAAGACCATATTTAAATAAATGAATTAATGAATCTATTATATAAAAAAAAAAAAATTCACCGACTACACTTATAAACACAGATAAGAATTAATCTTGAATCAAAATATAAAAACAAACAAAAAAATGTTGATTTTATGATTTTTAAATATTTATCCATACAAATATTCTAAATATTTATTTAACATTTTACCTTTAATCTGTTTTCTCGATAACTTTTTAAATATTCATTTGTTTCTTTATCCAGAAGATCTGAAAATACAAATTTTTCAAGTTAATAAAGAAAATTGTTTTTTGTTATAGGAAGTATTGAAATAGTGCAAGAGAAGAAAAAACTATCGATTTTGCCGTTTTTTTTTTTTTTTTTTTTTATGTTTCAAAAATAACTGAAAATATATATGTAGGTTTGAAATCTAACAAGAAATTTTTTAATTACGCTCATTTGTAAGCCCTTTCCGCCCCGACAAACCAAACCTTGCAAAAGTCTTCCGCTCTTTCAAGTAACCCTTGGACCCCTCTCTGAAATTAAATGACTTGAGGAAATGCATCGTAAATTCAAGCAATGACAGTGTGAGAAATTTTTATTTTTAACCGACTTCAAAAAAGGAGGAGGTTCTCTATTCGATTGAATTTTTTTTTTTTTTTTTTTTTTTTTGTGCCTATGTTACCTCTTATCTCCGCCAATTGTCAACCGATTTTGAAAATTTTTTTTGCATTGTGTCCAGTCTAGCTTCCGATTGGTCCCATTTTTTTTTCGATTTTTTTCCATAGGTATTAGACCTTTTTTATTAGGTTTGTTTAGACCTAACCTCTTTGTTTATGAACCGATTTCGATGGTTCTTTTTTTATCCGAAAGGGGGTGTCTTAGGATGGTGTCATATTAATTTGGTCAAGTTCTGATGATATAATCACTATTAATAACATCACTAAAAAGAGAAAAATAAAAATTTTTAAGAAAAAAATAAAAACCGACTTCAAAAAATTAAATGCAACAAATATAAAAATACACTAAAAGGTATAAAATAATTATTATCTTATTTAGTTACAACTAAACGACGAAATATTAACACGAAATTACTTTTTGAAGTTGGTGCCAAACATATACCTTTTATGAATCGCACTCGACGGATCTTACTTAGTACGTTTGGCGGGTACGCTCGCTTATAGGTATAGTTTGTTTGGCACCGACTTTAAAAAGTAATTTCGTGTTAATATTTCGTCGTTTAGTTGTAACTAAATAAGATAATAATTATTTTATACCTTTTAGTGTATTTTTATATTTGTTGCATTTAATTTTTTGAAGTCGGTTTTTATTTTTTTCTTAAAAATTTTAACGAATGTTTTTACCAGACATGGAATGTTTCTGTGATGTTTTTCTCCCACCCTTAGGGCTGGAACACACTTGGCGTTTTTTGCCGATGCCACCGTGCCAGTAGAGGCGCATAGGATGGTATTGCGACTTACACATTGGGCGGTAAAATAAACGATCGGATTATTTAACGTCGACGGCAGCGATGCAGCCGACCACTGCCCCTACTTTCGTCGGTTTTTTTACCGACAACTACATTCGTCGGTTAGACGCTGAAATAGTGGCCTACATGAGTAAATGCACGTTTGCACACTCGGCGTCCAGTCTACCGACGACCGCTGAAGTTGAAAATTGAGAGTGGTGTATGGTTATTGTGGCGGTCGCGAATTCGCGATATAAATTTCAATGTATTTTGTGAAGCAGCAACAGCATTTTTTTCCTTTTTATAATAGGGTCAATCCATTTCAAATCGCCCAATATAAATAAAATTTGTTGCTCATGATTTTATATTTTCCTGATTTTTTTATCATGAGTTCCCTATAGGTAGACACTCACAAAACCATACTTTAAAAAAAATTATATGCTATAGTTTTTTTTTGGCAGCCATTTTAAAATGGTGGTTGGGCATATTTTAATGAAAAACGTGGTTTGCGGAAAGTTCAATTGCCAAGCTATTTTTAAAGATAGCAGAATAATTCAAAAACCAATGTATTCAACATGAAATGAACTTTAGGTATACATTATTTTAATTTTTTTATCATGAAAGAGAATCAGTCAAACTATTCCTGTAAAAACTCGGCAAAAATGTATGAATCGTTACTTTTTCAATCCATAAATTTTTATGAAGAAAAAGAGACTCACTAATAATAAGTTATTTCTGTGTTGTATACTTATATAATTACCTACAGTATAAGTTGTAGTTCAGGGAATACACTCGTTTTTACTTTATCCAATGCAAAGCATGGGTAAAGTATTGTAATCGCTCTCGGGGCAAGCGTGGCTTCAAAGGGTCCTCAGGTAAAGACTACGGAACCCATGGACTCAATTAAAGTCACAAATTGTAGTATTCAATTAGGGTTTTTTTTGGTAAACAACTCAAGTTTGAGTTGTTTGCCATAAAAGAATTTAGTCTTTTTGATTTTAAGTCGATTCTTCCACGTTTTCAATAGAGGTTGCCATTAATGGTCAAAACATCAAAAATTGAATGCAATAAGGTTATTCCTCTAGTATTAGATGAGAATCGATCGTTATTTTTGATTTTAAGTCGATTCCTCCATGTCTTCAGCAATGGTTACCAATAATAATCGAAACGTCAAAAACCTAATGTAGAATTGTTATTCCTCAAGTATTAGATGAGAATCGATGGCTATTTTTGATTTTAAGTCGATTCCTCTATGTCTTCAGCAATGGTTACAATAATAACCGAAATGTCAAAAATCCTATGTGGAATGGTTATTCCTCGACTCTTAAATGAGAATTATTTTTGAATTAATGTCAACATGAACTACAAATTGCAAGTGATATCTGATTAATAATAAAGGAACAAACATATTAATATTTCAAATGAATTTGGATAAAGTTTAGCAACGATCCGTTGCAGTTTATTTTTCTATTGAATCAACCCCTTCCGCTTAACGAATAACGAACTCTCTCAAACAATTTACGAATTACGATATTACAATTACGCCTTAATAATTAACGCCCTTCGAATGAAAGTTGTCATTCACCTGTATATAGAATATTATACGTGTTAATAAATATTTTATCTTAAGTGAACCTTTTATTTGATAAACCCCTAGACAAATAACGCAACAAGCCACAGTGAACCCACAGGCAGGGATTAGTGAAGAGTACAGATCCCACATATATATACTTGAATAAAAATTAAAAAAATTAAATATTAAATTAAATATTGGTCTATTCATTGGAAACTTTTTTTAGGTTAGCATAATATTTATTTTTGCCGTTTGATTTGAATGGTAGTGAAAATGTTGCTACATTTTAATATATTGCATGTCAGAGGTGTTTTGTCCTGAGGGTCGAACTAACATGCCCGGAAAGTGTGTTAGTACCTGGGTTCAACTCCTGGGGGGACGAACACTCTGATAATTCAATATAAAAATATTTCAACTATTATCAAAGAAATTAATGCCAGATAAATTAAATTCTTTTCATTAAAATATTAAGCCGAGGTATTTTTAGTGAAAATCGACAAAATTATATTTTAAAAGAAAGGATCTGTGAACACGCCAAAAAATAATTTCAACTAAAAATGGCAAAGCCCTCGAAACTATAGTCTCGTTATAAATAAATAAAATTTATAATTCCAGCAGAAGACACACTCTTTTATTGTCTCCTTCAAATGGTGAAATCAATAAAAAATATAGTTGGACATGTGAAATGGAAAACATTCCATTTCCAGATCAATCCAAAATTAAATTGATCAAAGAAGTCAATGACCCCTTAATTCTTTCTTTAAAAGAATCCATTGAAATTTTAAAATCCTTGGAAAAAAGCCCAATTGAATCTTTAAATGAAAAACTAGAAATTATCAATGACCCTTTTTTAAAAACATTCCATTCATTCAGGTAAAACTCTTTAGAAAATGCCTAAACAAAAGAGTAACCCAGATATTGATCCAGTTATATTCAAATCTCCCAAGAGGAAACATGAAGAAAAAGACATTATATATATTTTTCAAAATTTTCAATGTATAAATCTTAATTTGTAACTAATTTGAAATATTTGTGATAGACTGATGATGAAGGCAATGCCTTCGAAACTATAGTCTCTAGAAATAATTAAAAATTATTTTATTTAAAAAACAGAAGACTCTCTCATTTTATTTTATTTTTAACCTAAAATAAAAACAATTCTGTTACCATCGACAGTGAAACATTCGTTTTAATATATTCTCGACTCATTTAATAAATTGGATGAGTCGGAGTCGAGGGTTTTTTTATCGACTCTGAGCCCTGGTTATAGAAATTAAATTAAATGTATGACAAATCAGGTTATATTTTTTATCATAGGAACATATTTTATATGGATCCTTTTTAAATTCAAGATTAGAAGACAACTTTTTCAAAACTCTTTATATCGTATTTTCGAGATGGTATAGTTGAGCTGAGACAGCCAAAACAGCAAAACTGCCCACTCTGAGAAATAGGACCGGGGAGAAAACGCTGAGCCAGAGGGGCGAGAGGGTGATTTGCAGCTGACGGGGTCCTTTCTCATTTGTCCCAATGGATAGATTAGTTTTATGCTCTGCTCAGCTAAATATCCACGCGCCATTTCTCTAAGTAGTACATATTGCAATATTGAAAAATTAATGATGTAATAATTATATGTTTTTAGCTATGACTTAAATGAAAATGGAAAAATAAAATTTAATCGTATTTTTTTTGCAACGAAATTTTCTATGGAGAGAGACGGACTGGTAGAAATTTTAATTGAATGTAATGGAAGGCAGCCCAGAGGTAGTGAGGAAAAAAATTTATTTGTTTCATTCATTGACCTTTTGAAACCCTGAAGAAGGAGGGAAAAATCCTCCGAAACGTCGGTTTGAAAAGAAAGGAGGAAGGATTCCAATAAATTACACCTTATTTTATATGTGTTAATTTTTTCTTTCCTCACTACCTCTGGGCTGCCTTCCATTACATTCAATTTCAATTTAATCGTATGTTTCCTACATTTGATTCAATCGCGAATCAAATGTAGGTGATTTGTGTCAAATATTGAGTGAAAATAATATCTGAGCTTATATATTTCTAACTTGAAACAATGATCTTAAATAAATTTATAATTGTCCCATTAATATATCAAGGAATAATTGACATATTAGAGAGAAGGGTGAAAATGATTGGAGGGGAGAAGGAATTCAATATGGTATTGGAATAATTATCGGAAAAGAGGTTTTTTTACTTTAATTATTTTTTTCCTCTTATTAAAAACAAGGACTAAAGATGATCAAGGACACTCGATGGTGGAGAAGTAATCTCCGGAATCGAAGCTCAAAACAATGTATGCATAAATTCATGTAAAATAATTGGTTTAATAAAATTTATATAAAAAAATTGACATATTAACGAGAATTGTTTTGATCGCGGTGTTTTGACAAAGATATATATCCAGTACTGCGGATGAAGCTATTGGAGTCTGCGGAGTCTTAAGTTGCCCCAAGAGAGAAAGATGTGATCCATTTAGCTACAATCCAACGTCATTTGTGTATAGCCCGCATGACACTCGGATGGATCACCAAATGAATTTGAAATCTAAGATGTTATATATTCAATCTACCAGTTCAGAGCGCCTGATCTATTAGCTCGTATGTGAGTTGCTTGCCATTAATTAATCGTATGTTTCCTACATTTGATTCAATCGCGATATTTGACAAAAATCATCTACATTTGATTCGCGATTGAATCAAATGTAGGATACATCCGATTATTAATGGCATGCAACTCACATACGTGCTAATAGATCGGTCGCTCTGGACTGGGAGATTGAATATATAACATCTTAGATTTCAAATTCATTTGGTGATCCATCCGAGTGTCATGCGGGCTATACGCAAAATGACGTTGGATTATAGCTAAATGGATCACATCTTTTTTCTCTCTTGGGGCAAACTTAAGACTCCGCAGACTCCAATAGCTTCATCCGCAGTAGTCTCGCGATATATATCTTTTTCAAAAACCGCGATCAAAACAATTCTCGTTAATATGTCAATTATTCTTTGATATTTTTTGCAACGAAATTTTCTCTGGAGAGAGACGGACTGGTAGAAATTTTAATTGAATGTAATGGAAGGCAGCCCAGAGGTAGTGAGGAAAGAAAATTAACACATATCAAATAAGGTGTAATTTATTGGAATCCTTCCTCCTTTCCTTTCAAACCAGGATTTTTCCCTCCTTCTACCCTCCTTCTACCCTTTGAAACCCTGAAGAAGGAGGGAAAACTCCTCCGAAACATCGGTTTGAAAGGAAAGGAGGAAGGATTCCAATAAATTACACCTTATTTGATATGTGTTAATTTTTTTCTTTCCTCCCTACCTCTGGGCTGCCTTCCATTACATTTAATTAAAATTCTTTGACATATTAATGAGAAAAATTATAAATTTATTTACCCGAAATGTCACAGGGTGTTCCCTTTCATATAATATACTGAAAAGCTATTTCAAATCATTCTAATTATTGGTTTAACATATTATTAATCAAATTGAATTGATTCCCTTTAAATCCCCTTGATTCCCGCAACCAGAGCCTTCTCGAGCCGGTCTTCAAACAGGCAACATCGTCTTTTTTTAATGATATTGATGAGAGAAGGAGATACACCAGAAGGTGGATCCTAAAGGCCTGTATGGGCTGGCCCCTCAATCGTGAAAAGAACAGAGCAGAAGGAAAAGAAGCCGGGATCACGAGCCAATCTCAGAAACTTAGATACAATTCAATATCCAATTTACCAAGGTTTTAGGGGCTTCGAGCAGTGGTAATTCTCCGCGCGATAAATTCGGTTAAATTTATCTCCCACTTAATTTTTTATTCTAATTTTTTTTAGTCTAATCAAATACTAGAATTCGTCGAGAAAATTGATTAATTAAAACCAATCGACTTGATTGGGGAATAATGGAATTGAAATAATTATCGGAAAAGAGGTTTTTTTATCTAATTAGATTTTCCTCTTATTAAAAACAAGGACTAAAGATGAATAAGGACACTCGATGGTGGAGAAGTAATCTCCGGAATCGAAGCAAAAATACAATGTAAACATTAATTAATGTAAAATAATTGGTTTAATAAAATTTATAAAAAAAAAAAATCAAATACTAGATACTCCAGAAAAAATATTCGACAACGTAGAGATTTCACTTTATAGTAGATATATTTATCAATAAAATTATAATAGCTAGTTCACCATAGTAAAGTGAAAACTATAATATAACAAATAAATAATTTAAAACTTACCATTATAAACATATTTGTCATGTTTGCCAGATGAAAGAAGATTCTAAACAAGAAAAATAAATATTAACAATTTTTTTTTGTGCGAATAGATATATAATAAAATGTTATATAAAAATAAATGCAAAGGAATTTCAAAATGGCTGCCATATCAATTTATTAATATTTAATATTTAATTAATCATTAGTTTTATCAAATTACGTTTAATTTGTTAAATTATTAAGCCTTTTATTTCGAACAAATTATTTTTGACAAACAACCGAGTTATAGTGCAACAGTTAGTGGTGGATTGAAAAATTGAGATGGATGCCATTTTGAAATTTAAGAACATATTTCCACTGTAATTATTTATTTACGAGCTTTTCGGCACGCCCTCGAAAACTTGGCCCTCGGGGCTGTTGCACCGGCGGGCGGCGTCTCGGTCCGAAAATTTTTATTCCTCTTAAAAAACCACACTCCAAATTTATACCCTGTAAAGTCCCGAAAATACATACTCTCTTAGAAAGTTTCGCCTCATTTTCGTCCTGACACAGCTACAGAAATGAGGCTCTAGATATGAATCTGGAAGTATTTTTTTTTCTATAATCTACAGCATTGTGGTATTTTTTGTGTGGAAATATGTAGATTTATTTAAATAAGTGGGATCGTGTGAGGAGGAGAATTATATTATATCATTTTTTTTTAAATTTGAGATCGATAATCGATATAAGGCTCCAAATATTTAAAAGAGATCAGGTGTTGTTTGCATGACAGGCTGCTCCATCCAGTATTGCCATGAGAAACTCGGGCATGCGTTTCTTAAGTCGTTCAATTTTGTAAAAATCAAAAAATAAGAATAACAAAATTTAGATTTTTAAAAAAATTATAAAAAAGTGGCAAATTATTAAAAAATAAACAAATAATATATAAAATATAAATCAAATAAGATGTCATTGATTTCTTTTTCTGTGCGCAAAGAAAAGCGAATTGAATATTTAATTTTTGAGTGGTGAGAGGGGCGGGGAGGAGGAATAATTATCAATATATTTAATGTTTCTTAATTTAAAATCACTTGGAGTCTTTCATTTCAAAATTCGAGTCCAAATTACGATTATATTTCAAATTTGCCGCAAATATACTGACGGCATCAGCGCTCCCTGTCGGCAGCATTACGTCAGCGTTGCTGCAAATTAATCTGGCCTATTCTATATATTATTAGAGAGAGATGGTATAAACACGTGTATTAACAGTGGCGCTACCTAGGATGGGACAAATATGGCACGTGCCCTGGGCGACATTTAAACGGGGGCACAAAATTCCCAAATTATTAAATTTAAAAATTAAAATAAACCAACAATATAATTCATATTAAATTAAGAATTCATTCCTCAGAAAGGAGATGAGGGCCTCTTTCCGAATCTGCGTATTTCGATTCTTATGCTTACGATTGCAATATCCATCGCAAGTTGCGAGCCAACTTTCAATAAGATAAAACTACAGAGATAAATACAAGTATTTGAAATACAGATACAGGATATTAAATTTCATTTTATATCTGAAATAGTTTTTTAATTTTCATTGAGTATCTTGTATTTAGATACATTCTTTTGGTAACTTAGTATTTTGTAAATAGTAAGTTTGTATAAAATACTTTTACTAATTACCTATACATTTTTTTATCCTGACTGAAACACGTAAAATTAATCGAGCTGAAAAACAAAAATCGGAGGCTTTAAAAATGGAGCAGACATAAAAAAATAAAAGATAAAAGACGAATCTTATTGCATGTTTTTCGAGGACTCTGATTCCTCTATTGCAAGTATCGACAACACAAGGTCTACTGGCATCACCGCTGACTTAAGGCCGCTGCACACGAGGCTTGTTTTAATAATTTTTTGTCTGCTTGCTCCCACTCAAAAGCATCCCAGGACCAAGCCCGAAAATAGAACATGTCCTATCTTTTAAATTAAGCAAGCTAGCCAGAAAGACAGCCAGCAGTGAAGTCATTTCGATCCCGACAGGCATCTAAATTGCAAACCAGAGCTCCCATCCCAAAAACAAGTAGAGAAAAAAGCCTCGTGTGCAGCGGGCTTTAGAAACACTTCAATACCTAAATAATAAAGATACCAGCTTAAAGAGTTTAAACGTAATAAAATTTTACGCGAACAGCTATTCACTGTTGTACATAGATGATAGATACCTATACACCTATATACTTTCTCACAAACAGCTGCTTACGTATTCGTCCGATTTCGGAACAGCTCGTCTCGATCCGTGCGAGCTTCGTACAGTCTACACGCATACGTCTAGTCGCATGCACATAAACACCGTGCCGAAGTCTGCCGAACTGAAACGATGTTAGACGATGCACGGCTTTCAACGCCGCACCGCTGCGCCGGTCGGAGTGGGGGTGTTTAGGTTTATTTTCGTTACGGAATTTCTTGATTTGGTCGCCGCTCTCACAGCCCGCGATAAAAGCTATGCAATAGCTTAAAAAATATTTTAAAATATAACACCTGTTTGCCGAGTTACACCCCCTGTGCTCCACTTTTTTTTTTTGGGGGGGGGATGATAATGAGACCTCATCGAAGAAAAATGAGCGATAAAATGTTTGAACAACTTGTTTTACTTTTAAGTCTCAATTAAAACCTTAAAAATATAATATTTTCTCACATTTCCTCGATTAACACGATCACTGTTAATAATTAATGAAATAAGCTAAATAAATCTCAAGTTAAGATTAATAGAAATATGTTTTCTTTGAAAAAGTATTTTATTTTTAAAAAGTATTTAGAAAATACTTATTTTGTATCTAGTATTTCAAATATCATTTACGAAAGTATCTTGTATCTGATATCCCAAATACTTTTTACTTAAAAGTATATTTTGTAACTTGTATTCCAGATACTTTTTATGAGGTATCTTATATATCTCTGTAAAAACTAATACTACAATGGGTCAAAAAAGTTATACCTCCTAGCTTTGCTCAGCTTTGCAGAGCGAGAAAATAAAACCGAAAAAACAAATTTCGAAAATGTTCTAAATCTATTTCCAAAGTGCAATATTAAGTTTGAGAATATTGAAAGAGTGCATTCTTATGGACTAATTTTTGTTCTAAAACAGAAAATAAAAATGTTTTTTAAAATTTATGACTTTTTTATTTAATTTATATGTTTATTTAATATATTAGATAATTTACGAAAGCTCGCCCTAGGCGCCATTTCCGATTGGTACGCCCCTATGTACTAATAAAATTAACTTAATAAATTCTTGAAATATATGTAGAATGGAATTCTACGAATACAATTTTTTATAATAAATGTCCAATTGTATGTCAACATGGGCGATGGTCAGAAGGGATTTCCGCCCTTCTAGTACATTGGACGGCAACATTTGCAAATAGCATCCTCCCCAAACGACCTTCCTAGTCCTTTAAGATCTTTTTGAGTTTTTTGGCTAAAATGTCGACGCCATAAATTTAGAGATGTTATATGACAACGTGTGAATTTCTAGACATTTTCAACTGACAAATTTATCCGTTGTCAGGGTATTATATCCCGTCACATGATCCCTACGTAAAAATCCCACCCTTGAAATAATGTCTTGCAGCCCCAGAGATGCTTTTTTGCACTCTCGAAATTGAGATGAGATTCATTACGACATCCACATCATATTTGATGTATTTTTTATTTATTATTTCTTTACTTTCATATTTATATTCATAGAATAATAATGTGGAAGTATTGCGATGGCCTGTCTGGGTCCTGACTCTTTGAAAGCTTGTATCTCAGAGATCAAAAAAGTTAATTTCATTTTGTAACTTCTAGGTGAAAGGAATCGATGCCCTTAATAGTTGGAAACCGGGTTTGGAACATAAAACCGGATATTGTGGTCCCCAGAGGCCAAAAATTCATGTACCCCCCTGCGTTTCGCAACTATAAGTCTCAGAGCTATGAAATTCGAAACTTACGCTCGATATAGGCTAGAAGGAGTACAACAAGCTTTTTGTTGTCTTGTTGTTTGTAGTTTTGTATTGTTTTTTTTCTTGGTCGCATTGTACAGTTGTGGGGTGCTTTTGGCGGTCCCAACACTCTGGCCTTGGTTCTAGAGTCCTACTGGCGCCCATATATATAATGTACTTCTTACTAATAGCCACAACATCTGGCGTAATTATTTGGACTGGCTGATGAGGGTTTTAACCTAATTTGTAAATAAATCTGTATTCTTTCTGTAAAGGGCTGCCCCCCTCTGCGTGGCGAAATAAATCAGTCATTGAAATCGGAAAACTGGAAGTGGACATTTACATGAAATATTTTTTGTTTTTTTCTCAAAAACGGTTTTAACGATTTTTTAAAAAATTAGTGTATTTATCAAATTATTAGTTGTGTCAAATTTTTAATTCGATTGAAATAAAGGAAGGGGTGAGACTAGTAGTGTCGCGATGATTTTAAATAATTGAAAATGTGAAAGTCGAGTGGTGAACACACCAGTTGATTTTTTTAATGCAATCGAATTCAAAGGGCACCAGTAAGATGCAGCCCCTATGATCTCGAAAGACCCTTGCATTACCGAAGAGAAGGGCAAGTTGATCAAGTGAGAGGGTGCAGGTTTAGGTGTTTGTGCAACTCAGTAAAGATTTTTTATTATATTTAAATATTTTTTTTTTAATGATATTGATGTGAGAAGGAGATACAACCTGTGGTTGCATCCCCTAAAGTCCTGTATGGGATGGCCCCTCCACCGTGAAAAGAACAGAGTAGAAGGAAAGAAGCCAGAATCACGAGCGAAATCTCAGAAAGTTAGATACAATCTAATTTTTTGAGAGGCTTCGAGCAGTGGTAAATTCTCCGATCGATAAATTAGGTTAAATTTATCTCCCACTTTTTTTTCCAGACCCTATACTTACAGAAAAAATGTCTGGGTATAGCCGGGAATCGAATCAGACCTCCGGGTTGCCAGCCAGACATGCTTTTTTTTATAATGTCTTTTTTATTGAGCAAATTTGATACAATAATTAAATACAGTTTGATCCCAAGACATGTGGGATTTAAGTTTACAGAGTGGAGAAAAAATCGTACATTACCCTGCAAAGGGCATTCGCCGATATGGCTTATCTTAAATTTATTTATACAGTAATCATTGGGGAAATTTTAGTCTATTGATTATTAGGTAGAGTATCGGGGGTTTTTTTGTTATTTTTATCTGGGAAAATGCTCAGGAAAAAACCCAGTTTTTTGGGATGTTTGAGAGAGGACCTTAGTGGGGATTTTGGAAGGACGAAGGATGCGGGGAGAGGGTTATTAGGGTGTGAGGTTATATTTTTTTTTTCAGCCAGAAATGCTGACCATTACACCAGGGAGGCTGATAATTTCTTTAATTAATACTTACCTCTTCTCTCAGTGATTCGATTTCATTTTTAATTTTCAAATATTTCAATGGATTTTCTTTTATATTTTGATACGGTATTAAACGTCTTAAAGCCTGAAAATAAAAATTATTCAATAGGTACATATATTATTATTATCTATCATATAATGATGATGATTTACAGATTTTTATTTAAGTTTAGTTTATTTTCTCAAAAACAATAAGGAATAGAGAAAAATTAAATAGGAGCAATCTTGTAGTAAATTTTATAAGGTTTTATTTTGCTAAGAGTAACTTTTTCCTTACGATCCACCGTTTTTTAGATATAAGTGAAAAACCAAAAAAGAGACATTTCTACTCCTTCCACCCCTAAGCCATCTTCACCATAAGGGCACACGGGGCCCGTGCCCAGGGCCCCCATTCTCAGGGGCCCCGAAGGACCGACAATTTCTCTCACACATTTATTCTCAAAACATTTTTGTCGGGCACATTACACTTTTTTCACAAATCAGTAATCTTATCACTGATTTGTACACCTATTTTATATATTAGAGATTTTAATTAATATTTTTAATTGAATTATTGATGCTGTGATCGCATCTCCTAAATAAAATTTTAAATTTCCCAGGGACAATATGTCATTTTTTAATTAATTTTTTCCCTATTAATTAGATATTATTTTTGATGTACGCTAGCCTCGAAGTCTTTGTTTGCTTATTAAGAACCTATCCAGTAATTTTGTTTTAATTAATTGCCCTTACTAAGAATATCCACAAATTGAGTCCTTATTTTTTGATATTATAAAATTTCTAATTGTTTTAAATGTATTCTTTTTCACCCAAAACAATTAAAACCTCCATCGAGGCATTTGTACACCTATTTCATATTTTTCAGACCTTGATTAGTATTTTTAATTAATTCATTTATGATTTGCGGCTGGCTGACATGCGGTCAACTTCGCAGCACACGCATCACTTTTTTTGAAGGATCATCAGAGACTGCACAGTTGAGAGGCAAGGAAAAGTTTCGTGTAGATACTTTCATTCCCATAATTGACACATTAAATACACATTTAAAAAAACGTTCGGCAGCATACCAAGAAATTGATAGTCGATTTAGTTTTCTTTGTCAGTTAACAACAATCGAATCTGGTGAGTTGACCAAAAAATGCAAAGAATTTGCAGAATTTTATCATGAAGACATTAATGCAGATGAGCTCAAAACAGAATGTTTTCATTTAAGCCAATATTTAAAAAACATAGCAAAGCAATCAGCGGATTTAAATATCTCAACCTTACATAACCTAATAAAATCAGATAAATTGGAAGAAACTTTTCCAAACGTAGAAATTGCTACAAGAATATTCCTTTGCCTAATGGTTACCAATTGTAGTGGAGAGCGGTCATTTTCGCAGCTTAAGAGAATAAAAAATGAATTGCGAACAACAATGTTACAAGAACGACTGAGTAATTTGTCAATTATGTGCATAGAAAGTGATATCCTTCAAAAAATTGACTTTAAGGATATAATAGAAGATTTTGCTCAACAGAAATCCCGAAAGAAACCGTTATCGTAATCGTAACCAAAAAACCAGCAGCATTCTAATATCATTAATGACATATTATATCATACTGTATTTGATTACCTATAATAAATGGTCATACTTAGTAAAAAAATGTTATTATAATTCGCTTTTTTTACTTTCCAAAAGGGCCCCAAATTCTTGTGTGCCCAAGGGCCCCAGTCTAGTTTAAGACGGCCCCGCCCTAAGCCCTGTAGCTAGGACTGGGGACTTTTAGTATTTTTACCTCCTAACTAGCCCAAACACATTCCATAAAAAAATTCCCTCCTCTTCAATGTTTTCTATAACTCAGTCGTTGACTGAATTAAAAGGGAAAAATGTTAATATAAATCTTATGTTGAGTCGAGGGGTGAACCGCGATTGGAATTAGGTATACAGTCTTTGGAATTATTTGGAATTCATTAGATAATCTATTGTCTTCTACTTGGAAATAAAAGTGGAATTGGAAGTGGAAGAAGGTGTACACGATTTTAGGTCGCGGTTCACCCCTCGTGTTGAGTTAATTTAATACAGGTTCTGGCAATTCTACGGTAACTGTGTTACCGCGATCTGACGATGGATTCTTATAGTACTCACCAAATTAAGACGAAAATGAAGAATACCATTTTTTGAGATTTCGCTTAGTTTTCAAAATATTGAGTTTAAAAAAATACTGTTTTTTGTATTATTTTATTTTATTTTTCAATTGTTTTTTTATAGAAACCACGGAAACCGTAGCTACTGACGACGGATTCTTTTAGAAAATGAATATTAATTAAAAAATAATTATTAAATGCCCAAAAAATGCGAATATGTAAAAGTCGTTGCCGGTTCGGTTAAGATATATATTCAGCTTGTATAGCCAACCTAATCGCCTATAAACCATCCCAAAATGAAGATATACGAGCCAAACCGAGCCGAACTGAATATTTCTTAACCGAACCTTTCAAAGTTTGTTCGGGAACCCATTTTGTTATCTAAATGAACCGAGATGATGAATAGAACCGAACCTATGGAAAGTTCTAAAAGTGAAAATTCCCAACGCCCATTGGCGCTCACTTGAGACAATTTGAAACATCACGGTCGATAAACTCAATTTGATTTCAAATTTGTAGTTTAAAATTTTATTTTTACTTTCCGACTTATTTTGTCTAGTTCTAAAAGAATCCGTCATCAGATAACGGCGCCACACGGAACCCGTGATACTACGGTTTCCGTGGTTTCTATAAAAAACAATTGAAAAATAAAATAAATACAAAAACAGTATTTTTTTAAGTTTGATACCTTGAAAACTTATCGAAATCTCAAAAAATGGTATTCTTCATTTTCGTCTTATTTTGGTGAGTACTATAAGAATCCATCGTCAGATCGCGGCCCCACAGTTACCGTAGAATCCCTCAGGTTCTAATTACTTCACACGTCTCTGGTAATTACAACAAATACATCTTTGTACAAGATGAGTAATTACAATTAAAAAAAAATTCCATTTTCCCCGGTTATATATCGAAATTCCCGGCTTATTCCTGATTTTCTCGGTGAGTGGCCACCCTGATAATAAATAAAATTCGATTATAAGATTCTACCCAAATGGGGAGCCAATTTAAGGAGGTTCTTTCGCGACAATCCACACAAAAAATTTTAGCCTTGTAACCATTCTATAAATATGAACGGAACTAAAATTTTAGGTTATGATTTTTTAACGTGTCTGTACATTTTACTCTACTACTTTCTATTTATGAATGGAGCGTTTCCAAGCCATTGATATTTTATCCCCCCCAGTAAAAATATTCGCTCAAATATGTTTTTTTTTTACTTTACCATACAGAGTATGGTCAAGTATTATAATCGTGCATGAAAAAAGTGTTTTTTTTTTTTTTTTTTTGAAATATCTCAAAAACGACTGAAACTATTTTGATTAAAAAAATTAAAGAAATCATGGCATTTTGGTCTAGAAAAAACCCTAATAAGTGAACATCGAAAACATTATATTTTCGTCATTATAGTTAGTCTGTCTGGTTGTCCGTTAGGCTGTGCGTTACCAAATTTTTGTGGACGAGCTATCTCAAAAACTAGTTTGAATATCGAAACCTAATTTCACACATAGTTTTAGTCCAATGAGATTAAGAGCTGATTAGATTTTGGTGCATATCGAACCAAAATTAAGGGGGATTAAAAATGAAAAATCTAGGCCATTTGAGCAAACTCAACCAAATTTTGTAGACATAATCAGTGGACCCCCAGAAGTCAAAAAATGCAAAAACTAACCTCCCAAAATGGGGGGGGGTGTAGGGTCAAAAAATGAAAATATAGGCCCTTGTACCAAACTCAACCAAATTTTGTGGTGTGTGGGACCCCAGAAGTATAAAAATGCAAAAACTACCACCTATCATGATTATAAATAATTTTAGGGGCGAGGTTGTATGGTAAAGTCAAGTGGATGGCCACATCAGAACACTTTTTAAGTTATTCCGAATATATTATTCTAAGAAATATTAATTTTTCATCAAGATGATGAATGTTCTTCAAAGAAAAATAAGCTGACGTGTTCTGATGTGGCCATCCACTTGACTATACCATACAACCTGGCCCCTCACTTATATTTAATATTTAATAAAATTATTTATAATCATGTAGGGGGGGTTAGTTTTTGCATTTTTAGACTCCTGGAACCCACTGATTATGTATACAAAATTTGGTTGAGTTTGGTAAATGGCAAAGATTTTCATTTTTTGACCCTCCGCCCCCCCCCCCATTTCGGGTGGTTAGATTTTGCATTTTTAGACTTCTGGGGGTCCATTGATTATGTATACAAAATTTGGTTGAGTTTGCTCAAACGACCTAGATTTTTAATTTTTAACTCCCCCTTGACCCTCCTTTAATTTTGCGTCGATATGCACCAAAATCTAATCAGCTCTTAATCTCAATGGACTAAAACTACGTCTGAAATTTGGTTTCGATATTCACACTAGTTTTTGAGCTAGCTGGACCACAAATTTGGTAACGCCGGACTAGCTTAACAGACATTTTGATAAAACAATTATTATCTCGAAAAATATATTTTTTCGATGTTCACTTATTAGAGACTTTTTAGTAGAGCGAAAAGCCATGGTTTAGCTCAATTTTTTAATCGAAATAGTTTCAGCCGTTTCATGCACGATTACAGTGCCGGACATACCCTGTATGGTAAAGTAAAAATAAAATAATGATAATTTCCCACCCTTTCCCATGTTATCCATTTGTAAAAAAATTTCATTTTTAATTCTAATTATTTCATGTTTGTTGTGGTAAATAGTCTTCAAATTTTACCAGTGTGTTTATTATGCTTTTAATGATTAATATTCTAAGTTTCGAAGACTTTTTGAATTTTTGCATTTGTAAAAGAACTATCTTAAATAAAAGTATGTAAAAAAAAAAACTTTCTCGTCTTACTTTCTCGATGAGTTCATTGTTATTTTCATAGTTTTGCGAGAGTGTAGCATTGGAAGGAATTGAATGGGAAGATTCGCAGGGATGCGAAAGTGTTGGTCCGAGCCAGGCTGTTAGGAAAGGCGGTGCCTTGGAGCCAGGAGGACTTCCGGTGCGCAGGCATCGACACCTCCTCATTCTGAAAACAACAATTTCAATTTCGATTTTTGTTTTGGTTTTCTCTGATAAAATTATTAAATTTTACTTACCGTGTAAATATTTTCTGTAATATAGTGTGATTTAGCCATTAATTATGAAAATGGCTTCCAAAAATTTATAAACAAAGATTGAATTATTTATCTATATTTTAACATGGCCTTATGGATCATCGTTGATAACACTGCTCGACAAAAATTTAACAAAAATTGCTTCTCCTAAACTTAACAATGGATTCCAGAAGAGTTTTCTACGCTGATTATCATGCAATTTCCCGATTTTTTAAAACATGTCAGAGTTTTGAGATATTATCGGTCAAACTTTGAGCAAACTCAACCAAATTTAGTATACATAATCAGCGAGACCCCAGAAGACTATAAAAATGCAAAAACTAACCCCCCCCCCTATATGATTATGAATAATTTTGCTAAATCTATGTAATAAAAATGAATTTTTCCTTCGTAAGCGCAGATCTCTCAAATGCCTGGACCGATTTGGCTAATTTTTTTTTAAATGTTCGTAATAGTCCAATTCAGGTTAATACGTAAAAAAAATCGGAAAAGTTGCCCGGAAAATTGGAAAATTCACGAAAAACTAAAACAAAATCTGTTTAGCCAACATAGCTTGCCAAACAATAAAAGAACTAAACTAGCAAACTAACCATGTGTTGGCAGCCCTACCTGTCAGATTTTTGAGTTGTCATTTATTCTTAATAGTTCTAACCACATTATCGTTGAAGAAGAATTTAATAATGCAACAAAGATTTAAAAAACTATCTATTTTTTTTAAAGTACATTTAAAAACAAAAATTAAAAAAATAAACTGCAACGGATCGTTGCTAAACTTTATCCAAATTCATTTGAAATATTAATATGTTTATTTCTTTATTATTAATCAGATATCACTTTCAATTTGAAGTTCATGTTGACTTTAATTCAAAAATAATGATCGATTCTCATTTAACAGTCGAGGAATAACCATTCTACATTCGATTTTTGACGTTTCGCTTTTTATTGGTAGCCATTAGTGAAGACATGGAGGAGTCGACTTAAAATCAAAAATAGCAATCGATTATTATCTAATACTTGAGGAATAACAATTCTACATTAGATTTTTGACCCTTCGATTATTATTGGTAACCATTGCTGAAGACATGGAGGAATCGACTTAAAATCAAAAATATCGATCGATTCTTATCTAATACTAGAGGAATAACCTTATTGCATTCCATTTTTGATGTTTTGACTATTAATGGCAAGCTCTACTGAAAACGTGGAAGAATCGACTTAAAATCAATAAGACTAAATTCTTTTATGATAAACAACTCAAGCTTGAGAATAAGAGAATTTTTTATAAATAGATTGTATATACTTTTGTGTCTAGCAAAATGAATAATAATTGTAATTTTCAAGTCTTCTTATCTATAATAATACCTACATACAGGGTGATTCACGGTCGATGGCACGTTAGACGTTTATGGAAAACGGAACGCAGGATTTTTCTGAAAATTTACCACCTTACATTTTCTTACCTGTTCTATCGATCTAAAATATTTTTAGCATTGCGACGTTTCGGCTTCTATCGAAAAGTCGTAGCAACTTTATTTTTTTAAATGGAACACCCCGTATATTTTCACGTTTTTAGAACCGCCCTTTTATAAAAATACTTTTTTGTTAATATTGTCCTATACCTATCTCTATCTTCGAAGCCGAAACGTCGTTATGCTGAAAATATTTTAGATCGATAGAACAGGTAAAAAAATGTGAGGTGCTAAATTTTCAGAAAAATCCTGCGTTCCGATTTCCATAAACGTCTAATGTGCCATCGACCGTGAATCACCCTGTATAATATAACTTTTTTATTTTCCCCTTAATGATAACAAGTGGATTTTTAATACATTTTAAATATTTGTTTCATCTTATTTGTTATGAGTGTATATTGCAGTTAAATAGAATCTCAAATTATATCTATTTAAGACTTTATAATAAAACAATTATATTTATTCTCTGTAACTAATAAAACATCAATAAAGCAGCCACGTGGGGGTCCAGGGGCGAAGCCCCCGCTAAGCAAAAGGCCCGCCGAAGGCGGGCCTTGAAGCTAGTATTAAATATAAGCGAAGAGCCAGGTTGTATGGTAAAGTCAAGTGATGGCCACACTTGTCAGTTTATTTAGACATGACTTAGTTAAATTTTAACAGAATTTTATGAAAATGGCAAACGCTCTTTATCTAAAATTTTGCGAATGAAAAAGTCAAAATTGTGTCCCGAATTTTAGAAAAATATAAAACAATTAATAAAATTTTTTAAATCTATATAAACAAATAAATAACTAAATAAAAGCAAGGTGGCGGACAAATTTTACTTGACTCCAGGACACGTAATATATTTTTAGCTTGCATTAAATTAAAAATAGATGTGTGGCACTCGGGGACTGCCGCGGTAAAGCTATTGCATAGCATTTTTTATCAACTTATGCAATTATAATATTTATGCAATATTTTTTCACAAACAGCTGCTTACGTATTCGTCCGATTTCGGAACAGCTCGTCTCGATCCGTGCGAGCTTCGTACAGTCTACACGCATACGTCTAGTCGCACGCACACAAACACCGTGCCGAAGTCTGCCGAACTGAAACGACGTTAGACGATGCACGGCTTTCAACGCCGCACCGCTGTGCCGGTCGGAGTGGGGGTGTTAGGTTTATTTTCGTTACGGAATTTCTTGATTCGGTCGCCGCGCTCAAAGCCCGCGATAAAAGCTATGCAATAGCTTAATAATTATTTTTGTTTAATCCTATTTATTTGAATAGCATAATGCATGGGAAATACAAATAATAATAATAATCCCACGGTGTTGTCTCATGTCCGTCTGAAAAAAATTTAAAATAAATGTTAATAAAAAAAAATATTCTATATTCCGCGTTTTTTACTTTAAAATGCAATTTAAAATATATTTTTTCTTTTAAAGATGTACCGGCTGTCCACTGTTCGTCTCCAGAAAATTATTTATTATTCATTTATATTATTTACTATTATAGTTTAATTGTATTTTATAATTTAAATGTATTGTAAAAAAATAAGATAATTAATAAATTATAATTTTGTAAAAGAAACCCCCCCCCTTTAATTTCAAAATCCCCTCCATAATGAGATCCTTTGAAAGCCCCCTCCCCACCTCTTAAATCCGCCGGTCGGCTGTCAGTCGAGTCGCTCGAGTCTCGTGTAGGAGTGGTGGGCGGCGGCGGGGAGGGACATCTCCCCCGCTCGAGCCGCCTCTCCGCCAAGAGTCGAGCGATTCCGCTGGCTTTCGGCTGGCCACTTGGAGGGGATTGTTAGGTTATTTTCGTTACGGAATTTCTCGATTCGGTCGCCGCGCTCAAAGCCCGCGATAAAAGCTATGCAATAGCTTAAAAAATCATTGAAAGAAAAAGCTTTTAGCCTAGAGTGGCAATTTTGAAAAATATCACTGGTCGACAAAAATTTGTATCCGTAAACCTAAAAATGGATTCCAGAAGTTTTTTTATTCTGATTAACAATGCATTTTCCAGATTTTTTACAACAGTTCAGAGTTTGGAGATATTATCGGTCAAAATGACGAAAAAGGCCATTTTGACCTATTTTCGAGTCCCATTAAATATTAAACAGCAATATTTGAAATCAAAATATTTTGTTGACATAATAGAAAATAGCTCCCTCTTTGATTTTCAAATTTCCACTTGTTTTTAGCTCAATTAGAACTCGAGTTATAACTAAAAATCTAAGACGTTATGTTTTCATCTATGTTTTTTATCCTTTATAATCACGTAGTTTTAGTTTTTAAGCTATAACTCGAGTTATAATTGAGCTAAAAACAATTGGTAATTTGAAAATCAAAGAGGAAGCTGTTTTTTAAAAAATTATTTTGATTTCAAATTTTGCTGTTTAATATTTAATGGGAGTCGAAAATAGGTCAAAATGGACTTTTTCGTCATTTTGACCGATAATATCTCCAAACTCTGAACTGTTGTAAAAAATGATGCAATTGCATGATAATCAGGGTAGAAAACCCTACTGGAATCCATTGTTAGGTTTACGGGGGAAATTTTTTGTCGAACAGTGTAAGTAATTAGAGGCTGGATTCTATTTATTTATTTTATGTTAACGTGAAAAATCAATATTACGATATTATCTACCATGAGAGACTATTATTATTAAAACTGTTTTAGGAGGGTAGATTAGTGGATAAAATAATGAAACATAAAATACATTTACATGTTTCCAATTCTAGGGATGGTCA
This sequence comes from Forficula auricularia, assembly GCA_024734495.1. Taxonomy (NCBI): domain Eukaryota; kingdom Metazoa; phylum Arthropoda; class Insecta; order Dermaptera; family Forficulidae; genus Forficula; species Forficula auricularia. The sequence goes on along the minus strand of JALMQS010000153.1, from coordinate 6,537,330 downwards.
ATTAGCCTGATAGTTCGTTTCTGATAAGAGGCGCAGCCAGGATTTTGTCCTAGGGGGGGGGGGGCTAACACACACGCACATATATAATATATATAGTACCTGGAGCCACCGAGCAATGCACGGTAACCAAATTAAAAAAATACAAATATACCAGGTGTATAAGTTTAAAACCGTGCATTTCTCATAGTATGCGTCAGTGAGCATTTTAAGCTACTTTACCGACATGTTATAACCTCTTTTTATGAGTTTGACATTTGTAAACATTAATCAGTGAATATCACAAGCAATTTCATACAACAACATCCTTTGGTAATCATGTCTAGTTTCTTGTCAGAAAAAAAGAATATGCGGGAAGCTCTACTATTCTGATTTAATTTGAAAAAAATCGGTTGCCGAATCGCATCGAATGCTTGTGGAGGCCTATAACGACAGTGCTTTATCGGAAATAACGTGCAGAGATTGGTTTCATCGGTTCAAACACGGCAATTTTGACCTGAGCGACAAGAAGCGTGAAAATCCACCCAGGAACGTTGAAGACCATCAATTACAGTCTCTTTTGGCCTAATCGGAAAAAATGCTTGCCGAGCAATTGGGTGTTACTCAACCAACCATTTCCATGCGCATACGAGCCATGGGAAAGTTTCAAAAAGATTGGAAAATGGGTGTCGCATGAATTGAACGATAGACAGAAAAAAGTCGTTCCTGCATCGGATTGTGACTGGGGATGAAAAGTGGATATATTATGAGAATTAAACGCAAGAAATCGTAGGTTGATCCCAGCCAACCATCAACATCTATCCCCGAGACCAAATCGCTTCGGAAGGAAGACGATGCTGTGCCTTTGGTGGGATCAGAATGGTATCGTCTACTATGAGTTGTTGAAAGCTGGTGAAAATGTCAATGCCACCTGCTACCACCAACAACTGATCAAATTGCACCGTGCTCTGCGTGAGAGAAGACCGGATTTTCAGCAAAGACATGACAAGCTGATTTTCTTCCACAACAAAGCGCCATCGCACACGTGAACAATAGTCCGAAACTACTTGGAGAGACTTAACTGGGAGGTGGTATCCCATGCTGCTTATTCACCAGACCTGGCCCCTTCTGACTACCACCTTTTTTGTCGATGGGCCAGGCGCTCGTTGAGCAGCACTTCGATTCTTACGAAAATGTCCGAAAATGGCTTGATGAGTAGTTTCCCTCGAAAGAGAAGGAATTTTTTGGCATGGTATCCACAAATTCCCCAAGAGATGCCAAAAATGTGTAACTAGTGAGGGCCAATACTTTGATTAAATTTGATTTTGTTTTCTATGAAAAAAAAATGTTTTTTTTTATTATTATAAAAAAAGCACCGTTTTAAACTTATATGCCTGGTATATAGTACACGCCCCTTGGACCCCCCTCCCCCGAAACCACGCACCTCGCCCCCACCACTGCACCCCCGGATTCCCCACAACTGCACCTCCACCTCCTGCACCTCCCATATCCACCACAACCCGCACCCAGTTTTTGCATTTCTACCTTTCTACATTTGTTTATACTCGTACACCATTACATTCGTTCATATTGATAAACATTATAAAAAAATAAATAGGAATATCATCGTATAGGATCTGAAATAAAAACATAAAAAATATTTTTAAGAAAAAATAAAAAAACCGACTTCAAATTTAAATGCAACAAATAAAATACTACTAAAAGGTATAAAATAATTATTATCTTATTTAGTTACAACTAAACGATGAAATATTAACATGAAATTACTTCTTGAAGTCGGTACCAAACAAACCATACCTATAAGCGAGCGTACCCGCCAAACGTACAAGTAAGATCCGTCGAGTGGGATTCATAAAAGAATGTTTGGCACCAACTTCAAAAAGTAATTTCATGATAATATTTCGTCGTTTAGTTGTAACTAAATAAGATAATAATTATTTTATACCTTTTAGTGTATTTTATTTGTTGCATTTAATTTTTTGAAGTCGGTTTTATTTTTTCTTTAAAATTATTTTTATTTTTCTCTTTTAGTGATGTTATTAATAGTGATTATATAATCAGAACTTGACCAAATTAATATGACACCATCCCTAAGACACCCCTTTCGGATAAAAGAACCATCGAAATCGGTTCATAAACAAAGAGGTTAGGTCTAAACAAACCTAATAAAAAAGGTCTAATACCTATGAAGAAAAAACGAAAAAAAAATGGGACCAATCGGAAGCTAGACCGGACCCAATGCAAAAAATTTCAAAATCGGTTGACAATTGGCGGAGATATGAGGGTAACATAGGCACAAAAAAAAAAAAAAAAAAATCAGTCGAATAGAGAACCTCCTCCTTTTTTGAAGTCGGTTAAAAAATTAAATAAGATTTGTTTCCAAGTTATATAAAAAAAAGCCACTTCAACCACTTTAATTGTAAACACACCTGTTTTGTTATGAATCCACCTGTTAATTAAAAATTATTTGCTTAATTATAAAACCTATGAAAATATGTTATTTTTTCACAAAATTGTGACCTGTTGATGCACTCCGCAACACGTAGGTATATTTTTAAATAAATTCTTTATTATTTTTTATTCTAATGATGAATAAGGTTAAAATTTTAATTTTAATCAAATTAATCATAAAAATAAAAGCTTCAACATGAATAAGGTTCTTTATAAAACAATTATAAAACCTTTGTATAAAATTCAAAATAGGTGCTTTCTCTCCGGCCGTACTTTTGTCTCAGCCAATAAAAACGATACGCATGTGCTGGCTAGCATTTCTCTGCTTGTCTAAAACCAGTGGTTCCCGACCCAGGATTGCCCCGCCCGCCCCCAAGTGGGGAATTTGGGTTATCGGGGGGGGGGGGGGGGGGGGGGGGGGGGTAAATAAGAAAGGGGGCGCGATTGGGGGCGATGAGTATTTAAATGGGGAAAATTAAAATACACTCACGTACAAAGAAATGGAATCACTTCCTTGCGAGTTGTTAAACGTAATTTTCATTCTCAAATATAAATAATGTTATATTAATATTATTTAGAAAAAATATTTAAATTTCTAATAAATTACAAAGAAACATACTGTTGTGAACGCGGCATTTAGAGTATTTTTTTCTTGATAATAATATACTTATTTTTAATGATAATATTTTGGAGTAGCAGGCGGCATGTCCTTTGATGCTGGAACATGCCTTATTTGACAATAGGATGGTGGGACTTTACAATTCCCACTTTTTGAACCTCAATAAATTTAATTTAGGTTTGTCATATTTTGGGTTAAGAGATTCTAAAGGAAACACCAGATGTCAATAATAAATTCATTGATTGGGGGTTTTCTAAATTTCGACTTTGCGTGGGAATTTTCCAAGAGAGTAATTTCTAGAAAATAGGCAGGCTTCAATATTTTGAACGCCCTGGTGATTAAGGATCCAACCAATAAGAAGGTTTTGGGGAATTTCCACTCAAAAAGTCTATCAATTTTCAAGACACAAGCAAGTCAGTTTTTAAGTCAGTAGAAGTTCATGCACTATGGATTCAAAGAAGAAGTGTCGTCAATACTCAGCTAAAATAATACAACTGCTTTATTATTTACACTTTACTTCAAATTAAAATTAGCCACAATGAAAATGAAAAGGGGGCGATAGGTGTTAGTCAATCTCCAGAAAGGGGCGATGGGCCACAAAAGGTTGGGAACCACTGGTCTAAACACACCTCATTGAAAATCTTTTGCGTACTCAACCTTCTGTTTTATTTCGTCCATTTATTACTTTAATTATTTAAAAGCTCCGATTGATTTAAACACGATTTGACCATGCTATTCAATTAGAAAAACTCTCTTTTGGACTACGATTTTATTGGATTGATATATTTTGAAGGACCTATGCGAGACTCTGAAAATTCTAACGGATTTAATATTACAGGGATGGCCACTAAACTTAACTTTGGGAGCCGCAAATTTATAAAACTGTTTCAAAGCGAGCCACATTTTTGGAGATTAATTAATGGTTCATATAGACACATTTTTTTATTTTATAATATATAAATGAAGTAACATATATTTTTTGCTCTACTTACTTATAACATTACAAAAATAATTTTTCTATTATTATTTTTTTAATTTAATGATTATACAGGGTGTGGCATAAAGATCTACCACATTTTGAAGAGATATAAAAATGAAAAAATTTAACTAGAAAAAAAACTATATTTATTTTTGAAAAGAAAATAAATGAAATTTTTTAAATGTATTTTTAACATTATCAGACAAAAAAAGGAGGGGGGGGGGGTCAAAAAAAAATTCTATCCCTTTTGATCAAACTCAGCCAAATTTTGTATACATATTCTGTGGGTCCCCAGAAGGCTAGAAATGCAAAAACTAAACAAATTTTGTATACATAGTTTGGTCGAAAGGGCTATAATTTTCATTTTTGACCATCCCCCTATTTAGGGTCGTTAGTTTTTGCATTTCTAGCCCTCTGGGTATACAAAATTTTGGTTGATTTTGGTTAAAAGGGCTAGAATTTTCAATTGACCACCCCCTATTTTGGATATAAGTTTTTGCATTTATAGCCTTCTGGGAGTCCACAGAATATGTATATAAAATTTGGTTGAGTTTGGTCGAAAGTGCTAGAATTTTCATTTTGGAACCCCCCCCCTCCCCTTTTGTCAGATAATTTTTAAAATACATAAAAAAAAAATTATTTTCTTTTCTTTTCAAAAATATATTCATTTCATTTTAGTTAAATTTTTTCATTTTTTTTTATACCTCTTCAAAATGTGGTAGATCTTTATGCCCCATCCTGTACTTTTTAAAATCAGTAATATTCAAGAGGGTTCAAGAGCCTCACGAGATTGACTAAAGAGCCGCATGCGGCTCGCGAGCCACGTTGTGGCCACCTCTGTAATATTACATCACGAATCAGGGACAGATACTAATTTTAAGGAACAAAGAGAACCATCAGATATTCTTTTATCATTGCACTAGACAAGGAGGACCTCACCTTTCTTGTAAATATATATCATCTCATTAAATAACATTCAAAATACAAAAGGGCCTTTTTATTAAAAAATATAATCCTACAGTCCACAAATTTTCTTCATCTTCGAGCTAGCAGAAAAATTCGAAATCTATACAACCTTTATTAATAATTCTTTAAGGAGTGATTAAATGATTAAAAATAAAAAAATTATCTATCAAGTAAAAATACCTGTCTTCCAGGTGCTAGAAATTAAACAAGCTCGAAATCACAAACTTCATATTTGTAGTTTTTTTTGTTATTCTGCGCCCCTTAGGGAAATTAGGGTATGCATTTAAATTGAACGCTCTGCGTTGCGGATTGCATCAACAGGCGTTCTAATCAAGTCAATTTTCCGGCAGATTCGAAAAATCTCTAATTATTATTGGGGAAGGCTAGCGACGCAAAGTACCTAGGAATGCATCTGGACAGAAGGCTAACCTGGCAAAAGCACATCAAGACAAAACGTAAACAACTGGGACTTAAACTCCAAAAATCATACTGGCTAATTGGAAGACGCTCACAAATGACTAAAAGCAACAAAATACTTATCTACAAAACAATACTAAAACCAATATGGACATATGGTATACAACTCTGGGGCTCAGCAGCCGAATCCAACATAGAAATTATTCAAAGATTTCAAAACAAAGTGCTGAGAGCAATCGCTGATGCCCCGAGCTGGGTACCAAACTGCACAATACTAAAAGACATAGAAATCCCCTCAGTCAAAGACGAAATAAGACATCACAGCCACACGTACCTAAACAAACTGTCTCACCACCCCAATGAGTATGCTCAAGACATAATATCAACACTACCACCAACAAGATTAAAAAAACACAGACCTATCGACCTACCGCAGCGCTTCACGTGATCACGCCAAACCTTTTCTTTCTTTTTATATTTTTAGTTTAGTTCTAATTTATTTTTAATCATAGTTTAAATACAAAATTCACACCTTGATGTAAAGCTCAATGGAGCTCTCATTATTCTACCTCAAATATTGTTAATACTAACCATGTCATTTTTTCATTTATTGTCTGTAAATAAGCTTATTGCCCGCAAGGGCAGATTGCCGATGTATACTATGGAGTCTAATAAAAAAAAAAAAAAAAAAAAATTATTGGGGAGTTTCAATTTTTCAACCAAAGGCTCCCTCCGTATTGTTCCCGTGTGGAGAAATGAGTAGAGCAGGCGAGCTAACTCGGGTCAAGTCTGACTTGGTGTCGTGGCTGAGGGCCTTTTATATCTTTCTATTTTGATGTATCAGCAGTCTTGATGACGGCATGCTGATTTTACACTTTTTGAGCTTATATATAACTTATATATAACTTATGGGTCCCTAGCCGGAAAATCCCTTTTAAAAAGGATTGATTTTGCCGACTAGGTCGACCATTTATTTATTGCGGTAGAGCTGGGTTTTAGAATGTCTGCATAGCAAGTTCTTTTATTTGAGGTTTTAGACTTTTTGGAAGGTATGGTCTGGAACTTGGGAAAGACGATTTATTGTCGAAAATTCACATTTATACAAGTATACCAAATCCGTTGAATCCACTGTTCCAATTTTATCCTTGAGTCTGTCTAGTAAATTAGACATTTTCTTCTCACAACTGTAGACCAACCTGAATGTTCCATCCTGATTCTCCATCAAATTCTCCAAAAACACATCCTTGTAACCCATGTAAGGTAATGTGATATATCTAGTTAAAGTTGTTTCCTTCTTATCCTTTTTCCTATTATATGCTTTTCTTTTTTCATATTTCTCCATTATTTCATTTATGTAATTCAATGGATAGTTATTGTTTTCCAATCTAATGATCATCTTTTTATAATCATCATTTCTATTTTCAACTGATGTTATTGTATTAATGTTATTTAAAAGATTAAATATAACATTTTCTTTTATATTATTAGGTGAAAATGAAAAATAGTTAATTAATACATCTGACATATATTCTTTGTTATATATCTTGAATTTTAATGAATTATTACTAATACTTATATTTACGTTTAAGTAATTCAGTTGACCATCACTCTGTTCTTCACACGTAAATTCCAAAAATTTGGTATACTTGTATAAATGTGAATGTGATGAACTATATGTTGGTAATACAAAACAATTATTAAAAAACAGAATATATCAACATAAATACGCTAAGAAAAATAACAACATATTTCACTCTGGCATGACAAAACATGCTATTGAATTTGGACATGATATCAGGGAAGAAAACTTCAAAATCATTCAACGGGAGAGTAACACCTATAAACGTTTTATATTAGAGAGTCTATACATAAATAAATATGACTCCAAACTAAACACCCAATTTGATTTTAAACTTAGCGGCCAGTATAAAGATTATATCTAGGGATTAAATTTTTCTGAGTTTTAATTTTGTTTGGTTTTTTAAGGTTTAATTACTTCTCTTTGTTTCATCAGAGTTGAGAGATATATGTGTAAACTCAATTTTATTTTAACTGAGGATGGGTACAATCAGACCCGAAACATGTATTAAATATGTTAAAGATTAAAAATTGTTCAATGTATGTGTGTGTTTGAATTTTTACTTGTGATGTTACAGTGATTGTTATAAGAATAAGGGATTTGATTAATAAATAAATATATATGAAAGAATAAATAAGTGTGTTATTTCACCCCTATGAGCCAAAGGGGGTGAAACCCGCCCCTACAAATGGCTGCTCGCGCCGGGATGAATGTAAAAAGTTTATCTCGCATCCTACATATATAAACAAACAATTTTTGCTCGTTTAATAAGAGTAGATAGATAGATAATTCTGTTTTTGTGGTTAAATTGTATTTTTTATTTTCAATAAACTTTATAACATTTTAAATAAAAATTCAAACTTGATCATCTTTATTACATTTGTTTATACAAAAACGTGTCTAAGAAAATATAAAACTTCTTCATTTTGGGTAAAAATATATTTATTTATTTAAAACATAATATTTATTTTTATAAAACTTAAAGTGATCTTAAATAGTTTAGAATTGTTGTTTTGTTAGAGAAGTGAGCTATATCAAGTGGAGTCATTCTCATATTATTTTTTATTGTTATGTCCGCCCCCCTTTGAATTAATAATTTTACAAAATCCAAATCATTTCCATAAATTGCATCATGAAGGGGCGTAGATCCATAAATATCTAGGTGATTTATCTCCGCCCCTTTGTCCAATAACAAATTCACAATAGGGGTATGGCGGCCCTCTCTACATGCCAACGTTAGAGGAGTAGCATTATATTCATCATTTGGATCTACTTGTGCTAATTTTGATATTAAATATTTGACTACTTCAAAATGACCATTTTTGGATGCATAATGCAGGGGCGTGTAATTGAAAGTTCCTTCTGTTTTATTTAAATTTGATGGATTTTGGGTGAAATAATATTTCACCCCCGCGAGGGATCCTCTACTTGCTGCTTCCCAAATATTCTCTGTCCCATCCTTATCAATCGGTCCTTCTTCTCTATTTTCTTCAGAATTTGTGTCTTCTGGTCTATTTAATTCATCCATCTAAAAATAAATAAATACATTTAAATTTTGTTTCAAATAATAAATTAATAAAATAATTTATCCTAGATTTTTTTTTTGTGAAAATATTTTAAGTTAGAAAGCTGAAACCCCCCCCCAGACAGAAGGGAATATTTTTTTTGTAGGGCCTCCACATCTCCCCTAGGCGCGGATCCAGACCTCTGATTTGGGGGGGGGGCGGTCGTCGGTATATAAGATCTACTTTTGATCTCGGAAGTGTGTCGCGATCGAATTGTCCAAGTGGGGGGGGGTCATAGACGCCCCCCCCCCCACATACAACTTTATTTTCTTCAATTTTAAAATTTAATGTTATAATAAAAAAAAATGTTGATCTCCAATGCTTTGGGGGGGGTCGCCCCCATCGCCCCCCCCCCTGGATCCGCGCATGATCTCCCCTTATAGCCCTCCGATCCTCCCACTCAGGATCCGGTTGAGTGGCTCAGGGTGTGGCCACAGCAGAACGGTGTGAAACCTTAGTATGCTGCGACCAAGAATAAAATAATAATAATAATAACAATAAAAAAGGGAATACCGCATGTCGTCCAAACAATAAAAATAAATAAATTAAAACACTGGGAAGAATAAATAAATAAATAATCAAATAAATAAAACAAAAAATAAATAGTTAGACAGGAAGTTGCCGTAGTCAAGGAATAAAAAATAAAAAAATAAATATGCAGGAAACCGCCATGATCAAGAAAAATAAATATTTGACTGGAATATAGGCTACTGGATAAAATATTAAATAAATAGATCAACGCTGAAAAAAGGGTTGGGCTGGGCCATGTCTCCAGAAGAAATCAATAAGGTGGTCATAATACATCTGGCAATCGGCGATAGCACTCCGGGTCGCTCCGAGTAAAAACTCTCGAACCGTCTCAAGCCAGGGCGAGGCACTCTGTAAAAATATCCAGCCCTGGGATCGCCAGATTACCGTGGAGGGCCCCATGAAAAATCTGAGATCAAAAATTTCCCTTCTACTTTCAAGGGAAGAAAGTCCCAGGACCTCAGCAACATTGCAGTGGCAACATTGAAATGGCAATATTCCTGCACTGCAATATTGCTGGAACATTCATTTCTGTCTGGGCCGGTAGAGAATTGTAGTTTATTAATACAAACAAGAATATAAAAGTTCAAATAGATTTTGAATATCAAAGAAAATAGAAAGAGGTCGTCATCTACTAGATGCGAGATAGAATGGAATTTTATATGAATTAGAATTACATGTCAGAAGGGTTGTTTTCGCCTCTTCGAGAATTGCCAAAATTAGCAATTGGCTAGCCTATCAGGCAAACCACTCTGACATGTAAGGCGCTAACATATGCAATCGGATTTGATTCCCGTTGGAAGTAAAACAATCCTTCTGATATGTAATTAATAAAATATTCCATTCCATATTTCGGCCCTAGTATAATCTTTATGATTGCACTAGATAAATAAATAAATAAATAAATGCTTTACCTTTTGAATTAAATTTACCATTTCCTGGTTTAGTGAGTCAATTTTAATTTCCAGTGAATTGATTTTATCATTATTCTAAAAAAATAAATAAATTGATTATAGATTATACAAGAATAAATTGATTTATAGATAAATAAAAAAAATAAATACTTTACATTTTTCTTTAAGGTTTCAATTTCATTTTTAATTGAATTCTTTTCAATTTTCGTCCTATCGATGATCTAATTAAATAAAATATATAATTAAAATTAAATTAATTATTCATTCAAATAAATAAATAAATCTTAAATCTTACCTTTTTGTATAATTTTTTATTTTCTTCTTTTATCACATTTTGCATTTCTTTCACTAAATACTTTTTCTCTTCTTTCAGACTCTCATTTGTATGCTACAAATAAATAAATAAATAAATATTTAATTACGAGCACGCCCTCGAAGCTCGGCCCTCCGGGCTGGTCCCCTGGCGGGCAGCGTCTCGGTCCAAAAATTTTATTCCGCTTAAAAAATCACACTCCAAATGTATACCCGTAAACTACCGAAAATACATCGTCTCTTAAAAGTTTCGCATCTTTAATTTTTGAGTGGCGAGGGGGGGGGGGAGGAACAATTATCAATATATTTAATGTTTCTTAATTTAAAAAGAATTGGAGTCTTTCATTTCAAAATTCGAATATATATATTTCAAATTTGCCTGGTTAATGAAAATCGATTGGAGCCATCAGTTTAAAATCAGAGCTGAGAATTATATTTCAAATTTGCCTCGTTAATTAATATATATTTAATGTTTCTTAATTTAAAATCTATTAGTGTTTTTTCATTTTCATTCGAGTTCATATGAATACAATATTATCTAAACACAAAGTCTAAATCAAAAATATATAGTTTTAGTAAAAGAAATCAAGATATAAATATTAATGTGACATTGTTCTAGTGGTTAGAGCTGATGACCATAGTTCAAGAGTTCGTCGATTCGATTCTAGGCAAGAGGGTAATTTTTTTAGAGAAATTTCTCTAAGCGTTGTTACAAATTAATCTAGATGAATATATATAGTATTATTATATTGATTACAAACTAAAATTCCCACCTGCAATTCTTTAGAGAATAGTTCACTTTGCATTTTATAAATAGGCATTTCCCTTTCAGCACGCAATTTGCCTGAATAATATTTCATTAACACTTGTTCCAAGCTTTCAGACATGATTTATTAATTAAGTTGAATTAAATTAGTTAAAGTTGATAACTCAAAGGGGATTGGAGTTTGTATGGTCCTTGTAATAACTATAATATGAGAATAATCACTTGACAAAGCATTTAAAAGGTGAATATCTCTTATCTAAGGTATCTTTTATCTCTGATAGAATGACCTTTGGCCAAGTGCAGGGCACTTGTGTTGCCAAGAGAGATAATCATAATCATTTACGTTCCATTTTTGCAGGTCCACTTTAGAATTAATGCACGCATTGATTTAACAAAAACAGACTACAAAAAAAAAAAAAAAAAAAAAATTAAATGCAACAAATAAAATAATAAGAACTCAAAAATAAAATAAAATGCACTAAAAGGTATAAAATAATTATCTAATTTAGTCACAACTAAACGATGAAATTGTTACATGAAACTTCTTTTTGAAGTCGGTGCCAAACATATACATTTTATGAATCACACTCGACGGATTTTACTTAGTAGGCTTTATTCGTTTTGAGTGCTTTGGGCGCCCTTATGTTAGCCTCAAGTCACTAAACCATATTCGTTTAGGAATACCAACCGACTTGGTGTGCCCCAGCCTTATTCGTTTTGGGAAAGTTGTGGCACTACTGGGCCTTCTTGTGGCGTGCACCAAGTGCGCATGCTCATTGAGCATGGTCACTTTGGGGCGCCCTTAGTAAAGCTTCGCACCATTTTGAATTTCAAAACACCGATTTTTTATATACTCTGTTTTAAACTTGAATATAATATTGTTATTTAACTTAGAATAATGAATGACCAGTTAGGTTATTATTTTATTAAATTATTTATATAAATTATTCTTTTAAGTCGTTTATTTGTTATTATTACATTGATTATAAAAAAAAATTAAATTGAAAGCTTATTTTTGCCGAAAGAAGCAGAATTTTTATAAATTAAAGGAGACAATATTAGTTTCTTCTGCTGGAAAAATAAATTTTTAATAAGTAGGTTATAATGAAAGAAAATAAATTAAATTAAATACATTTTTAACTTATTTATAAAGAGACTACAGTTTTAAGGGCAAACTTTATTTTTCTAGAAGAAGACACATTTTTTGGCTTTTCGACCTTTCTAGCCATTAGCCAATTTACGATACTAATTATTTTTTATTAAATAAGTCTCTATTCCCCCCCCCCCCCCCCCCGGAGTGACAACATTTTTTATTGTCACTTATAATTACACGAGAGCTTTTTTTTTGCCGAAGTAAACTTGACATTTTAATGAGAATTTTTGTTGCCTGGCAACTAAACGAAAAAAAACTACCTGTGAAAAAATTACGAGTCCATAGGACGAGTAATTTTTTCTGGTAGCTTTTTGAGTTAAATTGCCCAAAGGCAACAAAACTCGAATTATAAAATATCAAGTTTACTTCGACTCAAAAAAGCTTGAGTGAAATTCGGTAAGACAATTTAATGAATCAATACGTAAATCACAAAATTAACAAAATTAAGACATAAATTAGTTTATTTAATTTAGAGGAAAAGTACAATTGTTAAAAATACAATTCTTATAAACAACTTGATAAAAAAATAAATAGGAAAATAAAAATAAAAAAAAACCAATCGTATAGGATCTGAAATAAAAACATAAAATTAAATAAGATTTGTTTCCAAGTTATATAAAAAAAAGCCATTTGAACCACTTTATTTGTAAACACACATGTTTTGTTATGATTTAGACACCTGTTAATTAAAAACAAACAAAAAATTTCTAATTTTAATATAATATAATAATATTTGCTTTAACCTATTAGTGGGTTTTAAAATTAAAAAACCAATTAATAAATAAAACATAATTGAAAAAATAAAGCTAGGTTCAGTTTTGTCGCTGGAAAAGTTAGGGTAAACTTTTTTCGCTGTCATAGTGACAAAAACACCGTTGCTTATGGGACTTTTAGTGTATGAATTAAATTGTCTTCTTTAATAATAATAATAAAAAACATATTCTATTATAATTATATTATAATGTTTTGATATATAAATAATAATTAAGGGAATAATTAAACAGTGTATTAAATTTGGACAGACATAGAAGGTCCGAAAAGCCAAAAAAACAAAAAAAAAAACAATAAGTTATATTAGGTTGATGCATAATTATGGAACGTTTTTTAAAAATATTTTTATTCAGCAAAAACAATAATAAAATTTAACAATTATATTTTTTTTTTAATTTCGTTATTCGAATATAGCCATTTGCTCTAAATGCATTCTTTTTAGAGTGCTCCAACCTGGGGCACACCTGAAGTGCCCCAGCTGAAAAAAGTGACACCAGATGGAACACTTGACTCAACTTAAGGCACACACGACAATTTCAAAACGAATAAAGCTATAGTTTGTTTAGCGCCGACTTCAAAAATTGATTTCATGTAACAATTTCATCGTTTAGGTGTAACTAAATTAGATAATTATTGTCTCCTTCAATATATAAAAATTCTGCTACTCTCGGCACAAAAACTTTCAATTTAATACCCTGTATGGTAAAGTAAAAATAGAATTCTTTTTAACCGACTTCAAAAAAGGAGGAGGTTCTCTATTCGACTGAATTTTTTTTTTTTTTTTTGTGCCTATGTTACCTCATATCTCCGCCAATAGTCAACCGATTTTGAAATTTTTTTTTGCATTGGGTCCAGTCTAGCTTCCGATTGGTCCCATTTTTTTTCCGTTTTTTTTTCATAAGTATTAGACCTTTTTTATTAGGATTGTTTAGACCTAACCTCTTTGTTTATGAACCGATTTCGATGGTTCTTTTTTTATCCGAAAGGGGGTGTCTTAGGGATGGTGTCATATTAATTTGGTCAAGTTCTGATGATATAATCACTATTAATAACATCACTAAAAACAGAAAAATAAAAATAATTTTTAAGAAAAAATTAAAAACCGACTTCAAAAAATTAAATGCAACAAATTAAATACACTAAAAGGTATAAAATAATTATTATCTTATTTAGTTACAACTAAACGACGAAATATTAACATGAAATTACTTTTGAAGTTGGTGCCAAACATATAGTACCTTTTATGAATCGAACTCGACGGATCTTACTTAGTACGTTTGGCGGGTACGCTCGCTTATAGGTATATTTTGTTTGGTACCGACTTCAAAAAGCAATTTCATGTTAATATTTCGTCGTTTAGTTGTAACTAAATAAGATAATAATTATATTATACCTTTTAGTGTATTTAATTGGATGCAATTCAGAAACGAGCCGTCAGGCTAATTGACGATTCTACCCTCACCGACTCCCTCGACTGGCTGGCTCATCGAAGAGATGTCTCTGCCCTTTCCCTTTTCTATAGATACTATCACGGCAGGTGCTCTGATGAGATAAAATCAATAATTCCCCCCAAAGCATGCTTTGCACGTAGCACGCGTTTTGCCGACTCCCAACACTCTTTCGCGGTTAAATTAGAAAAGTGCCGGACCACTTCATTCGCGAATACATATATCCCCATGACTTCAAGGAACTGGAACTCTCTCCCAGCCTCTATCTTTCCCAGCACCTATAATCTTCAAACCTTCAAAACCGGAGTGCATAGACACCTACGTCTACACCCTCTCACTTAATCAACTTTCTCTTCTCTTCGGTAATGCAAGGGTCTTTCGAGATCCATAGGGGCTACATCATTACTGGTGCACCCCTTCTTGCATTCGATTGCATTAAAAAAAAAAAAAAAAAATTAATTTGTTGCATTTAATTTTTTGAAGTCGGTTTTTATTTTTTTCTTAAAAATTATTTTTATTTTTTATATGGGTAGATTGTAAATTAGAGCATGATTGTATACTTAGGATTTTGCGAATCAAATAAAATAAAGACACATGAAAATCAGCAAAACAAAATGGTTTTAATAAAAAATAGTTATAAAAATACCTTAAGTCTACATTCCTAATTTTGCTTCTTATATTTTTATGAGTGGATTGGTTTTAATAATAAATCTTTATAGAATGCGATGTTTCTGAATGCAAACATCAATATATTTTTTTCCTATATTGTTTAGCCATTTTCCTTTCGTCAAATTTTTAGATCCATCCGGCTTATTATCCTTTTCAATATTTTAAACGAGCTTCTAGACCTATTTCCCAATCACCGCGACAAAGTTGAGACTCCATCCATTGGGACATGAAAACAAAAATATAACATTCTAAATACAATGCCCTTTAGAGTAGGTTGAGTATTGTGAGCAATTTAGACTCAACATTTTCATTTGTAATTGTAATAGATTTTATTAATATAATACTATTGATGTTTTTTATATCTTTTGTCAAATCTACTCTTATTAAACGAGCAAAAATTGTGTATTTATTTGTTTATATATATATTTGTTTGTGTCTTCTCCGCAGAGGTATTTCCGAACCGACGGTAGATTCATGAAATTTAACAATAAAAAATTTTTGAAAAATAATTTTTATCTAATTTTATTTCTATTTTAAAACTAAGAAAAAAATACTCTTTATTTAAATAGTGCAGTAAAAAGTAGTGCTTTTGTTTATATTTTTTTTTATCTCAAAAAAGATTGAAGCTATTTTGATAAAAAAAAAAAAAAATAAGGCAAAACACCACCTTTTTCTTTCCGGATATTTAGATTTTAATTATCTTTCAAATTCCAACATGTAATAATATATATATATATAAATTTCCCGCTCGCTATTTTAGTTGCAGAGCTGGTCGCATGTGGTGCTGTAAACAGTGTGCCAAAATATAGGGGGAGTTTCGCATCTATATATATCTTTTATCTATGGAGATGGCCACATTACATATTTTTACTATTTTAATATTCAGTTTGATGATAAAATGTTTATAATTGAAGTAAGCCGTTCTTCTTTAGCCAGATCCAATGCAGTATAGTGAGATCGATCTTTTAACGATTTATCAGCGCCCTTTCGAACTAGTTCTTTTACAATGTCCAAATGTTTTCCCGTTACTGCCCAATGGAGCGCTGTATTATTCCACTTATCTTGGATATTTAAAATGGCCCCTTTCTTTATGAGTAACTTTACAATGGAAATGTGCCCATTTCTAGATGCCTGCATTAATGCAGTTTTACCGTTAGAATTATTTGCATTCACATTGGCCCCTCTGATAATTAAATAAACCACAATTTTTAAATAACCATTTTCAGAGGCATACATCAAAGGAGTCTGATCATGATCATTTTCATTTTTTTTATTTATATTTTCTGGATTATTCTTATAAAAAAAAATGACAGCACGTAGTTTTCCTGCTTTAGCTGCTTCGAAAATATTTCTGAATGTTTCTCTATCTCCATAGCCATAAGTAAAATCTTCAACCTGAAAATAAATAAATAAATTGATTATGAAATTACCACATGGATGTCAAAAACACTTGACCCTTTTTCAGTCAAAACAAGAAGAATCTTATTAGTTGAATAAAAGATTTCACTGTCGATGGTAACAGAATTGTTTTTATTTTGGGTTAAAAATAAAATAAAATGAGAGAGTCTTCTGTTTTTTAAATAAAATAATTTTTAATTATTTCTAGAGACTATAGTTTCGAAGGCATTGCCTTCATCATCAGTCTATCACAAATATTTCAAATTAGTTACAAATTAAGATTTATACATAGAAAATTTGAAAAATATATAATATATAATATATAATATATAATATATATATAATATATATTTTCAAATTTTCTATGTATAAATCTTAATTTGTAACTAATTTGAAATATTTGTGATAGACTGATGATGAAGGCTATGCCTTCGAAACTATAGTCTCTAGAAATAATTAAAAATTATTTTATTTAAAAAACAGAAGACTCTCTCATTTTATTTTATTTTTAACCTAAAACAAGAAGAATCTATTTATATTCTAAGGTCCGATATTTCAATATCAGCTTATTCTTGTGAAACACCACAAACTCCAACCTAATATAATTTATCTCAATCATGTTCTATCTCCTGCTCAGCTTAAATGAAGATTGGATGTGGATTTATAATTGTTAGTTATGCGCCTGGTGGCTGCCATGCTAACCAATCTTAAGCTTTGGTTAAGTAGCTGAGTGCTACCCAGGCGACGAGTAAAAAGCACAATGTCAAAGCAAAATCTAATTCATTTCTTAGCCTCTAGGGGGCAGCACCGTTTTGAATTTTTTTTGATCACTTGTTTAAAAGATATCAAATTTATGTTTTTCGCTCATAACAATAGACCAAATTCAAATATTAAAAAATTATTTAAGGTGTTTTTATATGCGATTTTTGAGTTTGAAAATTTTAATCTTGTTTCTGAAACTGTACTTTTCGATTTTTTTGATAATTTTTTATTTTGAATTTCTATTCATTCTACAAATTTGAAGACTGGATTGATAGTGGTCCTAAGATAATTACTATTTTTTTTTCGATTTTTGAAAATTTCCAAAAGAATTTATTCGTTATTACCTAATCATCATTAAAACTTATGGTATTGAGTTCTCTTTTTTTAGTTATTTTGAATTAATTTTTATCGTTAATAGGTGTTTAAAATAAATAATTAGTATTTTAGTTTGTTGAAAGAAAATTAAAAAAAAAAATAGTAATTATCATAGGTCCACTATCAACACGCTCTTAAAATATGTAGAATCAATAGAATTTAAAAATTATCAAAAAAATCGAAGAGTACATACAAAAACTTCAAAAACAATATTAAAATTTTCAAACTCTAAAATCGCATATAAAAACGCTTTATATAATTTTTTTCTAAAAAGTATGTAAAAAAAACAAAAATTTCAAAAAAAAATTCAATTCTGACCATTTTTTAACCGACTTCAAAAAAGGAGGAGGTTCTCTATTCGATTGAATTTTTTTTTTTTTTTTTTTTTTTTTTTTTTTTTTTTTTTTTGTGCCTATGTTACCTCATATCTCCGCCAATTGTCAACCGATTTTGAAAATTTTTTTTGCATTGGGTCCAGTCTAGCTTCCGATTGGTCCCATTTTTTTCTCGATTTTTTTTCATAGGTATTAGACCTTTTTTATTAGGTTTGTTTAGGTTTGTTTAGACCTAACCTCTTTGTTTATGAACCGATTTCGATGGTTCTTTTTTTATCCGAAAGGGGGTGTCTTAGGGATGGTGTCATATTAATTTGGTCAAGTTCTGATGATATGATCACTATTAATAACATCACTAAAAAGAGAAAATAAAAATTTTTAAGAAAAAATAAAAACCGACTTCAAAAATTAAGTGCAACAAATATAAAAATACACTAAAAGGTATAAAATAATTATTATCTTATTTAGTTACAACTAAACGACGAAATATTAACACGAAATTACTTTTTGAAGTTGGTGCCAAACATATACCTTTTATGAATCGCACTCGACGGATCTTACTTAGTACGTTTGGCGGGTACGCTCGCTTATAGGTATAGTTTGTTTGGCACCGACTTTAAAAAAGTAATTTCGTGTTAATATTTCGTCGTTTAGTTGTAACTAAATAAGATAATAATTATTTTATACCTTTTAGTGTATTTTTATATTTGTTGCACTTAATTTTTTGAAGTCGGTTTTTATTTTTTTCTTAAAAATTTTTTGAAGAATTTATGAACGGAAAACAGAAATTCGATGTGACGGTGCTGCCTCCTAGAGGCTTAGAAATGAATTAGATTTTTCTTTGACATTGTGCTTTTTACCGTCGCCTGGGCTACTTAAGGCAGGGTTTAAGATTTTAGGGATTATTCTTTGGGTCTAAGCTTGAACTGATATTGAAATTCACATAGATTTCCCCGTATTTCAATCATATTCAATGCTAAACGTAAAATTGGATGAAATGGCGACTTGACAACCATGAGTTCGAAAAAATCAACCAATAGCAGTCATTTAAAATAAGCCGACTTCAGCGCCATCTGGCTGAATAAATTAATAATTTAAACAGTCTACTAATTTGTGTGTTCCATAGATAAAAAAATAATAGGTTAAGAGTAAAAGAGCAGGAGTAAAATATAATTAATAAATAAAATATTATAAAAATTTAAATAATAAAATTGCCTCAAGTGAGTTTTAAATATAATAGCTTCTCAAACACAATAGGCTCAATATATTTTAAATTTTGAGGTTAACGAAATTTATATTTGTTAGTTATGCGCCTGGTGGCTGCCATGCAAACCAATCTTAATCTTAGGATTAAGTTGCTGATCGCTATCCAAAGAAGCGTTTAAGGTTTCAGAGATTATTCTTCGGATCAAACTCTTAAATTGAGATTGAAATACACCTAAAAATAATAACCAAAGATCAAGGCTAATCTCAAGAATAAACGGACAATGAAATACCAGGCCTAAGGATGAACTGATGTTGAATTATCTATCTTTTCTGGGCATTGGAATATTCTTTGAATGACATCACAATTTCCGTAAATATTCTGGGGATATTCTTAGAATAATTCAATGTCCCACTAAACAATCCTCTCTTATATATAGTATTATACACCCAAGGATATTTGTGAAAATTTGTGAAAATATTAATATCATTACGCACTTACCAGAATTGTCAATTTTTCTACTTCTTGTACCAATGACGAAACCTCATCCTTCAACTAAAAATAAATAAATACATAGATTTTTTTTTAATATTTCATATAAATAATAAAGTTAAAATGGTAACAACCCATTTTCGCACATTGTTGAACAAAGAATCAAATTTAGAAGTATGTTTTTTTTATGCATAGTAGAGTTAATAAATCTTAAATCTGAACTTTTTCATAATTTATTAATTTAATACCTTAAAAATAGGAAAGAGATTAACCAGACAAGCCAAATATAGAATAAATTTCGTAAAAATTAGTTTATTTTTCATATTTAAAGAGAAGCTGGCCTAATCCGGGATTATCTAAAGTCATTCGTGGTATATGAGCTTTAAGGCCCAGTTCTGAATACAGTCAGGGGAGTGAGATTGGACAGGGTTCAAACACCCTCATTTAACAAAATAGAACATTATGATTGGCGATGTCCCTTAGAAGGGGTAGAAAACGAAGAATCGTATAAAACATAGCCTCCACCCGCCGAGGAGACACTATTGAAAATGCATAAAAGGGCCAACACGAAGAAATATAGCTCTCTATATTATTCTCTCTATATTATTCTCTTACATTACGGCTCTCTTACACTACATCTCTCTTACATTACACTCTCCATATTATACACTCTCTCTATTACTCTTCTCTATTCTTCCCTCTATACTCCATTATACTACCACGCTCTTATCATTGAAATTATCGCTCCGTATCTCTACACCACATTTACATCGCTATTCTTCCAATATTCACGGCGCCTACATCAACTCGATATCACGAGTATATTTCTTCGTCCTGGAGCCGTTTTTGCGGGCATTTGCATTCATCCACTTGCTAGCCCTTCCATTGGCACCTATATCATTAGCACGATAGCTAACTGAATAGCACGGACAAGAATATCTGTCCGGCACTCGTGAAGACACCACAGAGGCTTATCAAAAAGGCGAGACTCCTGGGACCTTACGTACTCTTCGACGTGGCAGTCTACGGAACCTGAGCGAGAGGTGGACACGGCACAGATAGCGCTGTTCGAATTATTTGAACCGATCAGCACACCTCGAGAGCAAACGTAAATAATCATAATTTCTTTGAACGATCTCCGTTCACCCATTAAAGCCATCCAATCAATCGATTCTTGCTGACTGTTAAATTCACAAAGGACCTTAATAAATCATATATTATAAATTATATTCTTGATTATCTTTTACTGTTCAGAAAATTTCCCCATTCTCCTTTGCAGCTAGAATTCAGTCAATTATTTTTATTTGTTTGCCTATTTAAAATTGTTTTTTTTTATTATTTTTTTTTGTAAATTCATTGCATCAGATTAACTTCAGTAACGTAGAATTTGAAACATAAGAGTAAATTCAGTAGTTTATCAAACTAGTACAACGAGATACACTGAGTTACACCACCACCTCCACGTCTATAAAGGTTAGTATTCTCACACTCAGGAATATTCCCCTTAAAAGTACCCTTTCAGAACTAATTTCCATACCCCTCCAACCACATACCCTCCCTAACCCCATTGCATGGTGGAGGTTTCGCTGGGATTACATATCCCTCCAACCACCAACCCTCCCTGACCCCATTTTACCCCTGGACCCCACCCCACGAACCACACCCTCAACCCCAACCCCGACCCTACACCACCACCCCTTGGACCTCACCCCGTGTCCTCCACCCCGCCCCACACTACCATACTACCCCGTGCCCATCCCCGCACCCCCACCCGTGACTCTGGATCGTCACCTGAACAACCCGCCCTCTAATTTCCCTACCCCTCCAACCACATACCCTCCCTAACCCCATTGCAAAGTTTTAATCAAAAATTAATTCAGATTTAACTAACAAAATCAAGCCAAGGCTTTAAAAATTCTATAGAAATGAAAATAGGATCTTATCTGGATTCGAACTAGCGACCCTTTCTAATTTAACAACTGGGCACTTTTTAATTCTCATGCATCGAACCGGCTTAAGCCCGTTTCACACGGGACATTTTCTCCTACTTGTTCGGCTTACTTGCAATTTGGAGACATGAAGGGTTGAAATGACGTCACTCCGGACTGTCTTACTAGCATGCTTGCCTGATTCAAAAGATAGGGCATCTTCTAAAATAAGCTTAAGTGTTCTGATGTGGCCATCCACTTGACTTTGCCATACAACCTGGCACCTCACATATATTTAATATTTAATAAAATTATTTATAATCATGTAGAGGAAGGGGGATATTTTATTAGACTCCTGGGGTCCCACAGATTATGTATACAAAATTTGGTTGAGTTTGGTAAATGGCCAAGATTTTCATTTTTTGACCCCCCTCGCCTTATTTTAGGCGGTTAGTTTTTGCATTTTTAGACTTCTGGGGTCCCACTGATTATGTATACATAATTTGGTTGAGTTTGCTCAAATGGCCTAGATTTTTAATTTTTAACCCCTACCCTCCACCCCCCTTAATTTTGGGTCGATATGCACCAAAATCTAATCAGCTCTTAATCTCAATGGACCAAAACTACGTGTGAAATTTGGTTTCGATATTCAAACTAGTTTTTGAGCTAGCTCGTCCACAAAAATTTGGTAACGCACAGACTAACTGACTAACAGATATTTTGACAAAACAATTATTATCTCGAAAAATATAATTTTTTCGATGTTCACTTATTAGAGCTTTTTTGTAGAGCGAAATGCCATGGATTCGCTCAATTTTTTTTAATCAAAATAGTTTCGAGCCGTTTTTGAGATATTTCGAAAAAAGAAGGAAAAAAACAACTTAGTAAAAAGTTAAGTTACTTGATCCTTGTAGTAGCAGCCAATCATAAAGCATTATTTTATCACGTGTGTGACATAGGGCTTGGCACAATACATCAGCTGATATCAGAGAACAGCTGATATTTTATTTCTCACTGTTCAACTGCAATAAATAAAGAGAATATGCCTTCCAAATTCCAAAAGTGGACTCAAGAACAAATTGAAATATTAATTGATGCCTTTAAAGATGAGCAGTATGAAATATGCATTCATTGTGTGAACTGACAACCTAGGCTGACAACTTGAATTAAATTCTGAAAAAGCCTCGTGTGAAGCCAATAGGCGAAAATCAGCTTGACTGAACAAGCTTCAAATTGCAAGTAGCAGAAAAAGCCTCGTGTGCACCAGCCTTTAGAAAAACAAGCATAATTTTAACGAACTTTCCATTTTTCTACTTCTTGTACCAATGACGAAACCTCATTCTTCAACTAAAAATAAATAAATAAATAATTTTTTTTTAATATTTCACATAATAGTCCAGTCAAATTGTGTTTTTATCAGGAAACTTTTGGGGTAGTTCTGATTTTTTGCATATATATGCTATTTGGGGCGCTGAATCGAAATCTAAGGTCTCCCACAAAAATTTCGGGACACAACATTGTAGAAATTGCCAAAAAAAAAAGGTGAAAATTTAAATTTTTTGGCGGTTTTTTGCTTATAATTCGAAAACTATCAAATTTTCGTAAATAACCTTCGTATTCAAAATGAAAGTCCATAAAATTTCCTTCATCGTTTATGATTTTTTCCCTGACCAACCGTTCGGGCTCAAGCGCAAAATCCAAGTTTTCCCCCGGATTGTCCGAAAATTCGCACTTTTTTGGATATTTTCCCATTTTGACCATGAAGCAGCAAGTTTTCGACAAAGACCATTCTATACATTTTTAAACTAGATTAAATTTGCTACAATTCAAACAAAGTTTCATCTTAATTGGATAAATGGCAATCTGTGCCGCAATGAAGTTGAATTTTTTTTTTGCAAAATATCGAAGTTTTTCCTTCATAAAAATGAAAACAACTCATCCTAAAAACGTGATTCCCATTTCATTCTCTAGAAAATTCTATTGACTTGAATGTTTACTTGTACAACTTTTTTGATAAAACTCTTAGATTTATAGATATCGAGCATTTTCCATGACACTAATGAGGATTTGGATCATATCCTGTCATGGAAAGTGCTAGATATCTATAAATCTAAGAGTTTTATCAAAAAAGTAGTACAAGTAAACATTCAAGTCAATAAAATTTTCTAGAGAATGAAATAGGAAACACGTTTCTAGAATGAGTGGTTTTCATTTTTTGAAAAAAAATTCAACTTCATTGCGGCACAGATTGCCATTTATCCAATTAAGATGAAACTTTGTTTGAATTGTAGCAAATTTAATCTAGTTTAAAAATATATAGAATGGTCTTTGTCAAAAACCTGGTCTTTCATGGTCAAAATGGGAAAAAATCGAAAAAAGTGCGAATTTTTGGGATTTGCGGAAACAGAAAAAATACGCCAATTTTCAACTAGCGCTTGAGCCCGAACGGTTGGTCGGAGAAAAAAACCTAAATGATAAAATTTGTATGAAATTTTATGAACTTTCATTTTGAATAGGAATGTTATTTACGAAAAGTTGATAGTTTTCGAGTTATAAGCAAAAAACCGCCAAAAAATGAGATTTTTTTACCTTTTTGCATTTTTGACAATGTTCCGTCACGAAATTTTGTTAGCAAACCTCAGATTCGGATTCAGCACACCAAAAAACATAAAGGGTCGAAGAAATTACAACTACCCCAAAACTTTCCGGGTAAAAACACAATTTAACTGGACTATTTGTTTTAATAAAAAAAAAATTACCACTAAATACATATTGACCCCCCCCCCCTACGAAGTCGCTACGCCAATGGTAATTTTTAAGAAAAAAATAAAAACCGACTTCAAAAAATTAAATGCAACAAATAAAATACACTAAAAGGTATAAAATAATTATTATCTTGGGGGGGTCAGATAGGCTAGGTGGTATGGTGACAGCGAGCTAACCAGGGGACCTGGGTTCGAATCCGACTCGAGGCATCCAGCTAAGATCTGACCCCCGGGGTTAGAGACAAATTTAAAAAAAATATAACTAGTATCGTAATTAGGCTTATGGCTAGAAAGGCCGAAAGCCAAAAAAAATAAAATTATTATCTTATTTAGTTACAACTAAACGACGAAATATTAACATGAAATTACTTTTTGAAGTCGGTACCAAACAAACTATACCTATAAGCGAGCATACCCTCCAAACGTACTAAGTAAGATCCGTCGAGTGCGATTCATAAAAGGTATATGTTTGGCACCGACTTCAAAAAGTAATTTCGTGTTAATATTTCGTCGTTTAGTTGTAACTAAATAAGATAATAATTATTTTATACCTTTTAGTGTATTTTATTTGTTGCATTTAATTTTTTGAAGTCGGTTTTTATTTTTTTCTTAAAATTTATTTTTATTTTTCTCTTTTTAGTGATGTTATTAATAGTGATCATATCATCAGAACTTGACCAAATTAATATGACACCATCCCTAAGACACCCCCTTTCGGATAAAAAAAGAACCATCGAAATCGGTTCATAAACAAAGAGGTTAAGTCTAAACAAACCTAATAAAAAAGGTCTAATACCTATGAAAAAAAACGAAAAAAAAATGGGACCAATCGGAAGCTAGACTGGACCCAATGCAAAAAAATTTTCAAAATCGGTTGACAATTGGCGGAGATATGAGGTAACATAGGCACAAAAAAAAAAAATCAGTCGAATAGAGAACCTCCTCCTTTTTTGAAGTCGGTTAAAAAGGGTTGTTGTTAGTTTTTACTTCAGATTTTTGTAAATATCTCAAAAACTGATAAAACTATTTTGATAAAAAATATTGAGCAAAAACATGGCGTTTTGGTCTACAAAAAAGCCAGCCCTAATAAGTGAACATCGAAAAAATTATATTTTTTGAGATAATAATTGTTTTGTCAAAAAAAAAAAAAAATTCAGTCGAAT
Organism: Forficula auricularia; assembly: GCA_024734495.1. Classification (NCBI taxonomy): domain Eukaryota; kingdom Metazoa; phylum Arthropoda; class Insecta; order Dermaptera; family Forficulidae; genus Forficula; species Forficula auricularia. Next base: position 6,511,774 of record JALMQS010000153.1, on the reverse strand, counting down.
AGAGAACCTCCTCCTTTTTTGAAGTCGGTTATAAATGTCTGTTAGTTAGTTAGTCTGTGCGTTACCAAATTTTTGTGGACGAGCTAGCTCAAAAACTAGTGGGAATATCGAAACCAAATTTCACACATAGTTTTGGTTCATTGAGATTAAGAGCTGATTAGATTTTGGTGCATATCGACCCAAAATTAAGGGGGTGGAGGGGGGTTAAAAATTAAAAATCTAGGCCGTCTGAGCAAACTCAACCAAATTTTGTATACATAATCAGTGGACCCCCAGAAGTATAAAAATGCAAAAACTAACCCCCCCTTACATGATTATAAATAATTTTAAAGGCCAGTTTGTATGGTAAAGGCAAGTGAATGGCCACATCAGAACACGTCAGCTTATTTTTAAATAATTTCCTTGGGAATTTATGACGTTGTTATGATGAATGCATTAAGAAATAAACAAGCAACAATTTTGAGCGACAGCGGGAATTAAATTTAAAAAAAAAAAAACAAGAATGTTTTATTTTTACTTACATCATTAATTAATGTGTTGGTTTCCTCTACAGGAGCCTGGAAGGACAAAAAACAAATAAATGAATAAACCAATAAATAAATGAGCTATAGTAGGTAGTAAGAAGGTGGTTACTTTGGGATCTTTGGTGCTGTTCTCGTATAAATAACTGTCCGATTGAGCTTTGGCAAAAGCCAAAAGCGCAACAATAATAATACTAGAGCCCAAAAGGAATTTCATCTTGGGCTAGGTTTCTAATTAATAGCTCCTTCCAGTCTTTGCTGTTATATATATATACAAGTTCCCCCCTCCAGCTTCTGCATGCTCATATATCCGTTACTCTGGTTTAGATAATCCTATTTTATCTACAGGAAAATTCGGCGGCCTGTTCCTCTGGTTTTGATCATCTTATTTTATCTACAGGAAAATACGGCGGCCTTGTAGTCCAGTCAAATTGTGCTCAACTGGGCCCCTATGGGGAAAGTTTTAGAGTAGATCTGGTTTTTTGCATATATATGTTTTTTGGCACGCTGAATCCAAATCTGAGGTCTCCCACCAAAATTTCGTGACGCAACATTGTAGAAATTGCAAAAAAAGGTGAACATTTCCATTTTTTGGCAGTTTTTCGCTTATAACTCGGAAACTATCAGCTTTTCGTAAATACTTTTCATTTGCAAAATGAAAGTTCATAAGATTTCCTACAAATCTAATTATTTAGGTTTTTTTCTCCGAAGCTTAAAATCCAAGTTGGAAGCCCCCCGGATCATCCAAAAACTCGCACTTTTTTCGATATTTTCCCATTTTGACCATGAAGGAGCAAGTTTTCGACAAAGACCATTCTATACATTTTTAAACTAGATTAAATTTTCCACAATTCAAACAAAGTTTCATCTTAATTGGATAAATGGTAATCCGTGGCGCAATGAAAATTTGAAAAACTGCAATTTTTTTTTAAAGAAACTTGATTCCTATCTCATTCTCTAGGAAATTCTATTGACTCGAACGTTTACTTGAAATACTTTTTTAATAAAAGTCTTAGATTTATAGATTTCCAGCGTTTTCCATGAAACTTCTGAGGATTTGGATCATATCCTGTCATGGAAAATTCTGGATATCTTATAAATCTAAGAGTTTTATCAAAAAAGTGGTCCAAGTAAACGTTCGAGACAACGAAATTTTCTAGAGAATGAGAAAGAAATCAAGTTTCTAGAATGAGTGGTTTTTATTTTATGAAGGAAAAACTGAAATTTTTTGCAAAAAATTGCAGTTTTTCAAAACTTCATCCTCATTTCGGCACGGATTATTATTTATCCAATTAAAATGAAACTTTGTTATAATTGTAGCAAATTTAATATAGTTTAAAAATGTATGGAGTGGTCTTTCTCGAAAACGTGCTCCTTCATTGTCAAAATGGGAAAATATCAAAAAAAGTGAGAGTTTTTGGATGATCCGGGGGGGCTGCCGAGGTCGAAAACTTGGATTTTGAGCTTGAGCCCGAACGGCTGGTCGGAGAAAAAACCTAAATAATGAAATTTTTAGGAAATCTAATAAGCTCTTAATTTCAATGGACAAAAACTACGTGTGAAATTTGGTTTCGATATTCATACTAGTTTTTGAGCTATCTCGTCCACAAAATTTGGTAACGCACAGGCTAACAGAATAACACACTAATGGACTAACAGACATTTTGACAAAACAATTATTATCTCGAAAAATATAATTTTCGATGTTCACTTATTAGGGCTTTTTAGTAGAGCAAAATGCCATGGTTTCGCCAATTTTTTTAATCAAAATAGTTACAGCCGTTTTTGAGATATTTCGAAAAATAAAGGAAAAAAAAACACTTTTTTCATGCACAATTACAATATTTGACCATACCCTGTATGGTAAAGTAAAAATTAATCTGGATCGGGCTCATAATCAGATAAAATATCTTTTATTCCTTTCCATCATCAAGTGAAGTACCTTGAAATGGGTGCTTTAAAATCCAATCAAAATTGCTATCTTAATCATTTTAATTTTAACACCCCAATCGTTTGCTAGGAGTTTAAAAATTTCCTTCATTGTCCAATCTATCGAACTTAACACTCCTTTGATTTAAAAATATCTAAAAAAATTAGGCTTCACTATTTGCAGTTTCGATGAATTAATAAGACGACTTTTCTTTGACTTCTGATGATGGGTTCACCCCCGAAATATATCGAATTCATAACTCAATTTTGTTTTATTTCATTTTTTTCTGAAACCTACCTCGCATCTTGCTCAAGTTTTATTATTATATTAAAATGTAGAACCAACACCTAACTCCTTAAAAGTTATTGATAAATATAATATCTAAATCTGATATTCATTTTCTTACCGAGATTCAAAAGGCCGTTTCTAGAATAATGGAAAGTACCTGGAGCCACCGAGCGATGTACGGTAACCAAATTAAAAAAATACAAATATATATAGTACACCCCCCTCCCTGCACCCCCCCCCCCAGAAACCACACACTTCGCCCCCACCACTGCATCTCCACCCCCACTCTGCCCCACCCCACCCCCGACCCGGATACCCCACAACTGCACCCCACTCCGCACCCAGTTTTTGCATTTCTAGCTTTCTAGTGGTCACAGATTATGTGAATATAAGTACTATATATAAATAAATTTTGTATAATTTTTTTTTAATTAAATAACAATTTATCGAGTTTTTTAATCAATTAAATAAATAATAAAAAATTAATAGGTTTTTTGGACAATTTTATATTTTATTAACTTATTTTATTAATTTATAAAATACGTTAATAAAATATAAAATTGTCCAAAAACATATTAATTTTTTATTTAAATAAAAAATGGACATGAAACAACTGAATTTATAAATAAATATTAATTTTTTATTTTTTATTTATTTATTGTCTCCGGGAAAAAAGCCCATTTAGACAGCACATAAGTACAGTGTTAGTAGGGTTAGTGAGGGAGCCGAGTATTTAGCCGGTAGAAATTTTTATTTGCCAGCCAGGATCGAACCCCGGCCTTCCGCTCCAACATCGTCATAATCGATCGATGCCGAAGCGAGGCCAGCGCGTTAGCTGGCTCACCTAAACCCGACTCTCCAATAATAATTTCATTGAAGCAATTTTTTACATGAAATAGACTTCGATTTCGAAGATTACTTCCCCACTATCGTCTGTACTTGATCTTCTAGCTTGCGATAGTATTTTTAGTCCGTGTTTTTTAATAAGAGGAATTTTAATCAATTAAATTGGCAAATTCTAATATATAACAATATTTGGTATAAAGTATTCGTGGGTTTTAAAATTAAAAAACCAATTAATAAACAAAAGATAATTGAAAAAATGTAAACAAACTTTTTATTGAGATTTTCATCTATAAATAATTACTTTAATTAAGAAAAGATCAATTAAGATGAAATTTGTCGAGGTCCAGACCTAGCCAGATCGTTTTCTCATCCTCAAAACTTGTTAATTAATATAGTTGGTTTCATCAAAATCAAAGTAGAGCCGTTTTCAAAATAGAACTAAGAAAAATTATATAAACATATATATATAAAACAATTTATGCTCGTTTAATAAGAGTATATAGATTAATCTCCAATAGTTTGTGAAACAGGTCTGGATGTGTTATTTGGCAAACTTGCATCACTGGCTAATCTCTAAAGGAAGAGAATGATCATTCGAGATCATTCTATCTACATCCTTTTAGCTCATTCTTTATCAAATTAGATTCTAATGAAAAAATCGCTCATCCGCACATTTATTAAATAATTTTAAAACAAATAGTGAAAACTTAATTAGACTAGAGACACAGGGCCTTAACTACTCTCTAAAATTGAAATAGTTGAAACCTCACCCTTTGAATCGGTGACGGCCGAAGTCACCACCAATAGCGTGAGTTTATTTGAAAATAACTCTCAAAATAGTTATTTCCAATTTATTTCGATGTCCGCTGGGAGCGCTGCTGTCTTTTTTTATTTTACTTTACCATACAAGGTATGGTCAAGTATTGTGATCGTGCATGAAAAAAGTGGGTTTATTCTTTTCTTTTTTTCAAACTATCTCAAAAACGGCTGAAACTATTTTGATTAAAAAAATTGAGCGAAACCATGACATTTCGCTCTACAAAAAAGCTCTAATAAGTGAACATCGAAAAAATTATATTTTTCGAGATAATAATTGTTTTGTCAAAATGTCTGTTAGTCTGTTAGTTAATCTGTGCGTTACCAACTTTTTGTGGACGAGCTAGTTCAAAAACTAGTGTGAATATCGAAACCAAATTTCACAGGTAGTTTTGGACGATTGAGATTAAGAGCTGATTAGATTTTGGTGCATATCGACACAAAATTAAGGGGGTAAAAATTAAAAATCCGGGCCATTTGATCGAACTCAACCAAATTATGTATACATAATCAGTGGGACACCAGAAGTCTAAAAATGCAAAAACTAATCCCTTCCCCTACATGATTATAAATAATTTTAGGGGCCAGATTGTATGGTAAAGTCAAGTGGATGGACACATCAGAACACGTCAGCTTATTTCAAAGGCCAGAAATACCATGGCTGCCATTATTGATTGACCCATTGAAAGCCTCTGAGGCCTATTGATTGCAGTCTAAGTTGAAAACGTAGATTCGCACAAAGTTAAGGCTAGAAATGCAAAAACTAAGCAAATTTAAGTATACATAGTTGGGTAGAAATTGACATTTTTGACCCTCCCCCCATCAGAATGTGGTAGTTTATAAATTAGTAAATAGTATTTTTATTAAATTCATTCTATTTTTCAAAAATATACAATAAACAATGAAGTACTTACTACTACTATGTGATAATAATAATATCAGAACAATTTAATAGATTAAAATGTAATAATATCAATTGTTTTAGTAGTAAATTATAATGAATTAAATTAAATATAAGTTTTAAGGATGTTTATTACTATGTTTTATTTGTGTTTAAAGAGGGTGGGCCGTTCCCGGAGGTACTGCAATACCGGGTCAACCCGCGACGAAGGTGGAGCAAGCTCCTAGCACTTCATCAAGTTCCAAAAATCAGTTTAAAATTCTGGTTCTCCGATGGAGAACGTATCAGATTTTAAGCTGATAAGAACAGATACTACACTTTGATCTTAGCCAAAAGGCCGAGAAGCGATAAATATTCAATACAATTTTTCATTATATATCATAAATGAAGGGAAAAGTTAGTTTACCTAGATTCTTTCGCAAATTCAGTAGTGGCATCTAGCGGCGAGCGCTAGAACAACTTTTATTGCAGCATTCAATTCAAATACGATTCTAAGTACCTGGAGCCACCGAGCGATGCACGGTAACCCCTGACCCCCTTCCCCCTCCCGAAACCATACACCTCGCCCCACCAGTACACCCCCACGCCTCCCAGCCCCGGATCCCCCACCTCCTGCCCCTCCCACATCCACCCCACCTAGGGCTTCGCACGAGACGAGACGAGACTTGAGAAAATATCGTCTAAGTCTATTATAGTATTATCAAAAAAGACAGTATCGGTCTCGGTCTCGTCTCGTAAGGGCTAGTCTCGTTCAAAACGTTGAGAAAATATCGTCTAAGTCTAATATAGTATTATCAAAAAAGACAGTATCGGTCTCGGTCTCGTCTTGTAAGGGCTAGTCTCGTTCAAAACGTTGAGAAAATATCGTCTAAGTCTATTATAGTATTATCAAAAAAGACAGTATCGGTCTCGGTCTCGTCTTGTAAGGGCTAGTCTCGTTCAAAACGTTGAGAAAATATCGTCTAAGTCTAATATAGTATTATCAAAAAAGACAGTATCGGTCTCGGTCTCGTCTTGTAAGGGCTAGTCTCGTTCAAAACGTTGAGAAAATATCGTCTAAGTCTATTATAGTATTATCAAAAAAGACAGTATCGGTCTCGGTCTCGTCTTGTAAGGGCTAGTCTCGTTCAAAACGTTGAGAAAATATCGTCTAAGTCTATTATAGTATTATCAAAAAAGACAGTATCGGTCTCGGTCTCGTCTTGTAAGGGCTAGTCTCGTTCAAAACGTTGAGAAAATATCGTCTAAGTCTATTATAGTATTATCAAAAAAGACAGTATCGGTCTCGGTCTCGTCTTGTAAGGGCTAGTCTCGTTCAAAACGTTGAGAAAATATCGTCTAAGTCTAATATAGTATTATCAAAAAAGACAGTATCGGTCTCGGTCTCGTCTTGTAAGGGCTAGTCTCGTTCAAAACGTTGAGAAAATATCGTCTAAGTCTATTATAGTATTATCAAAAAAGACAGTATCGGTCTCGGTCTCGTCTTGTAAGGGCTAGTCTCGTTCAAAACGTTGAGAAAATATCGTCTAAGTCTAATATAGTATTATCAAAAAAGACAGTATCGGTCTCGGTCTCGTCTTGTAAGGGCTAGTCTCGTTCAAAACGTTGAGAAAATATCGTCTAAGTCTATTATAGTATTATCAAAAAATCGGTATCGGTCTCGGTCTAGTCTCGTCAAGTCTAGTCTCGTTTGGTCTCGTTTGCTCTCGCCAAGTATCGTTACATTCTTATTTTTTTATAGGATAGTAAAAATATACAAAATTAAATAACTGAAATTAAATTTGTTCCTTATTAAGAAATATTTCACAAGATTTTTACTATTGGACTAATTAAAAAGTAAGGTAAAATGATATTTATTTAAATTATATTAGGTTAGAGTTGGTGGTTTTCACATAGAGGAAATTTTTTTAATTTCTCGATATATTTCGGGTTGTTAGCTCATCATCAGGAATACATCTACTATAAAAGTGTAAAAATATGTGTATAACATTGGCACCTCCGATATGACATCAGCGCCACTCCGGTGATGACTATCTTAACTTAACTTATCACCTCACTTCATTTTCTACTCGAGTTCATGTAACTTGCTATATATTGCTTTTTCCTCATGTACTATTCTATTTTATTGTAATATGTGCAACCTCAATAAAACGCTTTATATATCTTATCTATAAAATAATCTATCATTGTGATATTCCGCTATCCACACCTTTTATACCTCTTAACAAAAAGATAACGTGAAGAAAACGGATAATTGTTTATTTTTTGGCAGGAGACAATAACAGACATATATGTCTTCTGCTGGAATTATAAATTTTATTTATTTATTGACTGATAATTCATTCAAGACTACACAAGCACAAAAATAAACAATTATCCGTTTTCTTCACGTTATCTTTTTGTTAAGACGTATAAAAGGTGTGGATAGCGGAATATGACAATGATAGATTATTTTATAGATAAAATATATAAAGCGTTTTATTGAGGTTGCACATATTACAATAAAATAGAATAGTACATGAGGAAAAAGCAATATATAGCAAGTTACATGAACTCGAGTAGAAAATGAAGTGAGGTGATAAGTTAAGTTAAGATAGTCATCACCGGAGTGGCGCTGATGTCATATCGGAGGTGCCAATGTTATACATATATTTTAACACTTTTATAGTTGATCTATTCCTGATGATGGGCTAACAACCCGAAATATATCGAGAAATTAAAAAAAAAAAATTCCTCTATGTGAAAACCACCAACTCATCCAACCTAATATAATTTAAATAAATATCATTTTACTTTACTTTTTAAAATAGTCCAATAGTAAAAATCGTGTGAAATATTTCTTAATAAGGAAAAAATTTAATTTCAGTTACTTAATTTTGTATATTTTTACTATCCTATAAAAAATAAGAATGTAACGATACTTGGCGAGAGCAAACGAGACCAAACGAGACTAGCCCTGACGAGACGAGACCGAGACCGATACTGTCTTTTTTGATAATACTATAATAGACTTAGACGATATTTTCTCAAAGTTGTTCTAGCGCTCGCCGCTAGATGCCACTACTGAATTTGCGAAAGAATCTAGGTAAACTAACTTTTCCCTTCATTTATGATATATAATGAAAAATTGGATTGAATATTTATCGCTTCTCGGCCTTTTGGCTAAGATCAAAGTGTAGTATCTGTTCTTATCAGCTTAAAATCTGATACGTTCTCCATCGGAGAACCAGAATTTTAAACTGATTTTTGGAACTTGATGAAGTGCTAGGAGCTTGCTCCACCTTCGTCGCGGGTTGACCCGGTATTGCAGTACCTCCGGGAACGGCCCACCCTCTTTAAACACAAATAAAACATAGTAATAAACATCCTTAAAACTTATATTTAATTTAATTCATTATAATTTACTACTAAAACAATTGATATTATTACATTTTAATCTATTAAATTGTTCTGATATTATTATTATCACATAGTAGTAGTAAGTACTTCATTGTTTATTGTATATTTTTGAAAAATAGAATGAATTTAATAAAAATACTATTTACTAATTTATAAACTGACACATTCTGATGTGGGCATCCGCTTGACTTTACCATACAACCTGGCCCCTCACTTATATTTAATATTTAAATAAAATTATTTATAATCATGTAGAGTGGGGGGGGGTGAGCTTAAGCATTTTTATACTTCTGGGGGACCCACTCACTGATTATGTATACAAAATTTGGTGGAATTTGCTCAAATAGCATAGATTTTTATTTTTAACCCCCTTAATTTTGGGTCCTATTTCAACCAAAATCTAATCAGCTCTTAATATCAATGGACCGAAACTACGTGTGAAATTTGGTTTCGATATTCCCACTAGTTTTTGAGCTAGCTCGTCCACCGCCCCTCCCCCTTATATACCCATCCCATTGTCCCTCTCTCTTAACCGTGATAACAGTACACCATTCGACTTTCATTGATCACTACTAAATAGTTAACCATGTTTAAAGCATAACACTCGACTTTCACTTATCACTACTACTATTTAAGTGATAGTCGAATGTTATCCACTAAACACGACTAAATAATTAGCAGAGATAAGTTTTGTTATAATTTATTTATTTTAAGGTAAACCCCCCCCCCCCCATAAAATGAATTAGTATTTAATTTTGCCGGGGTCGGAGTCTGTCTACTAAAATTTTAAGGGGTCGAGTCTTTTTTTACCTTACCGACTCCGTAGTCCTGGGGGAAACGGTGGACAAAGATTTCATAATAATTAACTGCAATAATATTTTTTTCTTCCCTCTAAATCAGCGTTTAAAACAAAATGTTGGGGTCGCGAAAATATAATTCAGATATATAAATTTAAAAAAAATATATGTCATAAACCCTTATTTATCAGAAGACAAAAATAATCTAATTTCCTACTTTTATATTCAAAGTGGTGCACAAGTTATAAAAGGTTGAGCACCCCTAATATAAGCGGTATCGTATTACATTTTCACTATTAAGTTATTTCAGAAACAAAATATGCCGCAAATGCACAGTATATAACGCCCTATATAAATGATGATTTTATGAATGTTATAAAAATTTCGATAGGCGCTTTGATCTTTACTGAGATTGCGTTCATTGCGCCCTCTCACACACACGACAATTCAGCAATGAGCTCTGAAAGTAAAAAATATGAAAAATGCGACATCGTAGATTTATTTTATTTTCTTCTTTTCCAAACAATCTTCTTTTTCATTATTTTTGTTTATAATATAGAAGGGAGCCTATCAATTAAATTGCCTAACTTTTAATATATAAAAATAATTGTAATGATCTTTTTGTGGGATTTAAAATTAAAAAAAAACAATTATTTATTAAAACGAAATTGAATAAAAATGTAATTTTTATCGAAACAACAGCCCGTGAATAATTATTTCAATTAACAAAAACCCATCTTAAACAACTTAGCAGAAGATGAGACCGTGACAGATCGAATTGTCAACAGAAAAGCCACCTAACTCGTGAATTTCATTCAAATCGTTAGAGCCGTTTTCGAGAAACCAACTGGATATATATATATACTAGAATTGCCCATTTAATAATATAAGATAAGATTCTATAAGGCAAAAAGAAATCCCCTTTAATTTCCGAAATAATCATGTTCTATTTAGAAAATAGCTTTCTATAAATTATAAAAGATATGTTGATGACATTTCTAATAAAGAACATTAAGGTGGATTTATTTAGAATTTAGTATTAAGTAATTACATTCTAGAATGATTTTTTTCAAATCTGCTCCCATTATAGGCATTAGTATGAATTTTAACCATAGATGTCACTACAAGTCTTTATCTCACTTGTATATTTTTTTATTTCTCTTCTTATAATTAAATATATTAATTATTTTTTTAAATAATTTTGATAATTAACTATTTTGTTTTATTATAGTATATAATATGAAAAAAGAATTTATGTATTTATTTAAATATTAAATTTCTATATTGTATATATATGATGTATTTGGCGTGAGGATAAACTTTGTTTAAAACTTATATATATTTGATTGTAATAATTATTAAACATAACACTCTGGTCTCCCTTCAAGTCGAATATATCTTTCGCCTTTTACTAAAGATATCCGTGGAGGGGGCAATTGATGAGTCTTTATATAATTTTTTGAGTGCCCGGCGTAAGCTGGGCCAATTATCCAAAATAAAGCAAAGTACAATATATGTATATACTGTTTGTATAAATTACAATAAAATAATCTCTAAATATATACATGTATTTTCAAATTAAGAGATGCATTAAATAATTCAGATTACATCCAATGTTAAAAAACTGACTGATTGTACTATTGTACTATGGTATATTTATATATCTTAAAAATCAAAGACTTGTCCATTATAAAACCCAACATGACAGCGGTCGACAACTGGTGGTCCGTGGGCTAATTTTAATGGTCCGCAAAGCAATTTAGATATTATATATAAGCAGCAAATTTCGCACTAATTTTTAATATAGGTATATTTGTATTATTTATTACTTAATCTTTTTATGTTTTTATCTATTAAATTATTAACCCATATTTTACCATTGATGCGTTAGTGCAAAAGTAAAATATTTTTTTCCCTGAAAATTCCCGAATAATTTTTCATTATTTTTTTCTTTTTTCACTTTATCCAATGCGAAGCATGGGTAAAGTATTGTAATCGATCTCGCGGCAATCGCGATTTCAAAGGGTCCTCAGGTAAAAACTACGGAACCCATGGTCTCAATTAAAGTCACAAATTTTAGTATTCAATTAGGTTGAATTTTAGCACGTGGCAGTTTTGCCAAAAATTGCATGGGGTCTCGTCGAGAGGCCAAAAAGTGCGATTTTTTCAGGAAGTGCGTGCGGATGGATGGATGTATGTTATCGTTTTTTACGTCCACGATTTTTTCCACATCGTTGAACCGATTGAAATTAAATTGAAAAGTTATCATTATTTTAACAAAATGAAGCGCTGATTTGTTTTTGGTACATATCTGTGTATTTTAAAGTACTTTACTCTAGAGTAAGATAGTTCTTTATTATTTTATTTTAAACATGAACCGCAAATAGCCATTGATATCTGATTAATAATAAAGGAATAAAAATATTGATATTTCAAATGACTTTGGATAAAGTTTAGCAACGATCCGTTGCAGTTTATTTTTAATACATTCATTTTTTGACAACAAAATTCTTAATAATAAAATACTTAAGTGAATAAAATCAAAACACTGTAAACATACAATTTGTTACGATTCACCATCTCTGAAATTTAGTTCCTTAAGAAACGCCATTGGCCCCCACATGAAAATATGAAGCGGGCCCCTTATTATGGAATAAGTATAAATCGGAGTGGGTGTTCATACTTGAGAACGATCGTAGAATAAGTCGATCGAAACGTCGTAGTTTTATTGAATTATTTATTCGTGCTCAATAAATAATTGTAATTAATTATGTGTGGTTTCACTAAAAATGCATATTTTAATAAGTATGTGTTTTTTAAGAAGTGGAAAACTTGGTCAGAATGGGTTTAATTTTTTTTTTTTTTTTGCCAATCGTTCTGGAGTTGTATTATTATTTTAATGAAAAAATAAGCTGACGTGTTCTGATGTGGCCATCCACTTGACTTTACCATACAACCTGGCCCCTCACTTATATTTAATATTTAATAAGATTATTTAAAATCATGTAGGGGCAAGGGCGGGTCCAGGAATTTTTTATGGGGGGGGGGTGAATGTATATAAGGTGGCCGATGTAAGATCTACTTTTTATCTCGGAAGTGTGTCGCGATCGAATTGTCCAAGCGGGGGGGGGGGGGGGTCAGAGACGCCGCCGCCCCCCCACACACACATAGAACTTTATTTTCAATTTTAAAAATTTTTGAAAAAAATAAATGTTTTTTTTTTACAAATTTTTTTTGCCAGGCACGGGGCTCTATGGGGGGGGGGGGCGGTCGCCCCTCCGCCCCCCTGGATCCGCCCTTGTGTAGGGGAGGTGGGGGTTAGTTTTTGCAGTTTTAGATTACTCTGAGCCTACTGATTTTGTATATAAAATTTGCTTGAGTTTGGTACAAGAACCTAGATTTTCATTTTTTGACCCTACACCCTCCCCCATCTTGGGCGGTTGGTTTTTGCATTTTTGGACTTCTGGGGGCCCATTGATTATGTATACAAAATTTGGTTGAGTTTGGTACAAGAGCTTAGATTTTCATTTTTTGACCTTATACCTCCCCTCCCATTTTGGGCGGTTGGTTTTTGAATTTTTAGACTTCTGGGGGCCCACTGATTATGTATACAAAATTTGGTTGAGTTTGCTCAAATGGCCTAGATTTTTAATTTTTAACCCCCCTGAATTTTGTGTCGATATGCACCAAAATCTAACCAGCTCTTAATCTCAATGGACCAAAACTACGTGTGAAATTTGGTTTTGATATTCACGCTAGTTTTTGAGCTAGCTCGTCCACAAAATTTGGTAACGCACAAACTAACAAATTAACAGACATTTTGACAAAACAATTATTATCTCGAAAAATATAATTTTTTCGATGTTCACTTATTAGGGCTTATTTGTAGAGCAAAATGTCATGGTTTCGCTCAATTTTTTAATCAAAATAGTTTTTGAGCCGTTTTTGAGATATTTCGAAAAAAAGAAGGAAAAAAAACACTTTTTTCATGCACGATTACAATACTTGACCATACCCTGTATGGCAAAGTAAAAATATATAGTGCCTGGATATCTCTACAATCACATACATTTTTACTTTCCAATGATACTTAGGGTAAACGCGTAAACCTATAAATGAAAGCGAAATTAAAAAAAAAATTAATATTAAACATTAATTTTTCAGAATTAACAAATATTTTTCAGTTTTTTTTTCTAACATAGCTGTCACGGCCTGATCCAGGACCCACGGGTGCATCTGGATGCAAAAAAATAGCATCATGCTATGTTGTAAAAATACACTTTGGGTGGTCTGGTTCCACGTCCCACCACTCAAATGGTCTGGGGTGAATATATTATGTTTATAATTGACTACAAATTACAATTTTTATAATTTCATTGTGGGTCAAAAATATTTTTTAACACATATGTATTTTTTACCGCACTCACACCATGCGCAGTACCTGGTCCACCTGCTTAGACCAGCCAGACTGGCCATTCCTTGTACAACTATCATAGACGGTACTATTACGCATTATTTCTAGTTGGGTTAAATCCGTACTCAAAAATGTGTCACCAGCTCTTGGACTATAAGTATTTTACACTCGTTTTGTATGAATCAACATGTATATTGTATAAAAAGGCAGTTTTTTTTTTATGTTGTTGGGAATTGAAACTAGTCTGTGACTATATATCCATTTTGATCTGATATCGCTTACCTTTGTGGTGGAGGAGAGAGTCCAGCTACTCACTCCACAAGCACCCCAATCCCTTTGTTCGTGTGATAATTTCTTTCGCTATTTCCTAAGTGTTGGCATTTGGCACATGTACCAACACAAACGACTTTATTCTCTTCAGCCGTCAAATTAGCCCGTTGTTCCAAGTAGCAACGTTTTGGTGCTTTTCCAGTCTTTTCTGATGTTTGCTAGCAAACCCTTTAATTTCATCTTCAACTGAAGCCACTTTCAAATGGCGATGGATATTCACCATGATGCATTAACGATACTGCTATATTTTGGAAGATGTGAATAAATTTTATATTTAACTTCTTATGGCATCCCCAAAGTTGGATGCACAAATTCCATACAGATTTTTGAATTGGCTTATAGAGAAGCAATTTATTGTGAATTGACAACTCGGAATTGCGCCCGAGAAGCCAATATATTTGCCTAAATTTGAACTGTAGCTGTTCATGTTTTTTTTTAATCGTCGCTTGAGATCCAGGGTCATAGCTAGGCACTTTGCTTCGTTGTCATGTGGTACTACACTATGGTTGATTACAGGGGCGGACTGTGAATTTGTGGGGGCCCTGGTCAAACACTACTAGGGGGCCTAGCTAATTAATCAAACTAATTACTATTTTGTCAACAAACTGTTTTTTATAATGATGTATGTATACGGTTTAGGAACAAAAATTAGGACAATAAAATATTTTATTTATTTAATATGACTTAAGGTGGCTACACACGTAACTGCAAACTTGACAAGTATGAATTAATAAAGTAAAGGGAGTGTAGTTTCACAGTGAATGAAATAAAACTCAAAGAGGTTTATACAAACTCAATATATTTCAGATTATTAGTCCACCATCAGGAGTTTACAGATTACAGTTAATTACCGGAAATTACACTCCCTTTACTTTATTAATTAATATCATGTTTCATCTAAAACCTACACCACTTTCCCTAAGTAAAATTGACAAGTATGCATGATCAATCTTTTTGCACAAGTATGCTTTAGCGTCTGTAGGATAATTTTGAACAAGTATTTAACTTGTACAAGTCGCTTGATGCTTGATTGAATTTTAATCGTGCAAAATTGTGAAAGCCGCACTTGCGCAAGTGAAATGGACCGCGTGTACCTAGGACGTGCCGATTTGCACAAGTAAACGCTATACTCGTGAGTGAGCTCTAGACGAATCATCAGGTCTAGCGATCTGAAGAAAGCCAACCGAGAATTATTCGAAGAGTTTATTCTTGAATACAAAAATCAACCATGTCTTTGGCGAATTAAATCATCTGAGTATCATGATAGGGCGAAGAGGGATGGATCTTACGATCTCTTGTTAAGTAGATACAGATTAATTGATAACAACGCCGATAAAGATTCAGTTGTTAAAAAGATAAATGCCTTTAGGACAAATTATAGAAAAGAAAAGAAAAAAATCGTCGTCCGAACTCATCGTCCAAGAGCAAAGTGGCGCTTGTGCAAGCATACGGGGAAATTTAACGTACTTGTTCAAAAAGATTGATTATGCATACTTGTCAAGTTTGCAGTTAGGTGTGTAGCCACCTTTAGATACATAAAACAGCAAGTGTAAGACATTATTGCTAAATAAATTAACAGTTTATGTGTAGTTATGTTATATAAATTCTAAAGCAGCCTTTCTGCATTTCTGCGCTGCAAATTCCTTTATTTGTTCATCACAAGTCCTTTGTTAAATCACAATTTATGAAAACAAGTGATAAACAATTTAGTCTATTGTCTTCAATGGGGGTTGGGAGCCCTGGGCTGCTGTAAAAATAAAGAATAAGAAAACCCTTTTATTAAGGTTTTATTTAACGACTAATACAGAATGAATAAATATAAACATAACAGGCTTCTAGATTTTATCACAATCACCCCCCCCCCCTTTTTACTTTATTTTTTATGACAATGATGAGAGAAGGAGTTACATCAAAAAGGTGCAACCCCTAAAGGCCTGGGTTGGCCCCTCCATCGTGAAAAGAAGAAGAAATAATTTTATGGGTTGGGCGGGGGTCGAAGGTACCTGTGGATACGAGTCTTTAGAGATATAGTCCTTTAAATATGCTGGTGATCTTCGGGATCTTTCACTTCTTCTTGGAGTGGACTCCTGGAGTCGAGCATCTTCATCTTCTTGAAAAGAAACCTCGTTGATGTTTTCAGTATCTCCATCCTCTCTGATTATCTCTTACAATTTATTTAACAGAAAACGAAACTGAAGAGATAATCGGAGAGGACTGAAAACATCAACGAGAAGGTTTCTTTTCAAGAAGATGAAGATACTCGGATCCAGGAGGCTACTGCAAGAAGAAGTGAAAGATCCTGAAGACCACCAGCATATTTAAAGGACTATATCTCTAAATAAAGGTGATTGTGATAAAATCTAGAAGACTGTTTTTTTTACTTCTACTTATTGATAGACCTATGGTCTGTTTATCCTACCTCGTCCTGCCAGCGTTTTTTAGGTCGAGCTCTACTTCTTTTCCCTGCTGGCTTGTTCGTTAAAATTTTCTTGAGAATTCGGTCTTCGCTCATTTTTTCCACGTGTGCGTACCTCTTCTACATTTGACCCAGTCATCGATCTTTTGTATTTCACATTTTTCCCTGATGTCTTCACTTCTTTGTTTATCAAACAGCAATTTCATCTCAGCCATTTTCAACATCTAGCTATTTTTAGCTGTATCTGGCCTTGTTTCGTCTGCGTTTTTTTTTTTTTTACGATTATGTTTATTCTGTATTAGTCGTTTTCTGTTAAATAAATTGTAAGAATAAAGAATAAGAAAACCCTTTTATTAAGGTTTTATTTAACAGAAAACGACTAATACAGAATGAATAAATATAAACATAATCGTAAACAAGTCTTCTAGATTTTATCACAGCTGCAGCCAAAAAAGCCCATATATAGATCCCCCCCCTCCCCTGGTTGATTACGATTGGAATGTAATTATATTGCCTATTGATGAAGTTAACCTCGCCTAATTCAATTTAATGGGCCAGGTAGTGACTTTATTAACGGTTCATTGTAATTTAGAAGTTACCTTCTGAATGTCTTGGCAGGTCGTGAGTAGAGGACCAGTACATCGCTCTCTGGTATATCCTTGGTGTTCTGCAGGTAGAGAACCGATCCAAGGGGGATAAGGGAAAGTAAAAAAATAATATTTCATCTTTATTCAATTATATACTTTAATAGGTATATACACTTCATTTTTACATTATTTATACTACATAGCTAAGTTTTCTTCCTAATATATATACATATATGTATATATAAATATAAATATACAATTTAATGTATTTAATATAAATATGGATCAATATATTTATATATACATAAAATAATTCTCCTAAAAAATATTATATTTATTTTACACTATATTATCACTCTGATAAAACAGAGCAAGTATAGTTGAATAAACAAATATATAAAAGATACAATAGATTTTCTAAAAAAAAAAATAATAATAATTTAACCATTAAAAACCACCGTTCTTTGTATTCATATCACATTCAGACTTTTCATTTTTATAAAACAACCTTCAAGCCTTTTATTAAATATATATTTACTATATATACTATAGACCTAAGATTAAATAAAAATTATTAATTAAGATATATGGAAAATTGAATGATCTAAGTTTTTTTTTAGGTAGAAAATACTATAATGAGTAATCTTTTGATAATTTTTATAAGATAAAGGAAAAAATAATGTAATAAGGTATATATATATATATATATATATATATTTTTTTTTTCAGTTTTTTTTATTTTACTTGATCCGAAATGCATTTTAAATACAAAGGCGGATCAGGGCGGGTGTGGAACAAACCTGGCGGCTCTGAGCGGTAGGGAGGTATAAAAAATATTTCCAGCCGATATTCAAAATCGACCATTGCGTTTTATTACTAATTCATCATGCATCGATAATTTTATATGCTGCCTTTTTTTTCAAGTTTCTCTGCATATTTTTCGGCTAATTTAACATTTCCAAACAATTATTTATTTTCTGCAAGCGGCTATAAAATTTCCGGAAAATGTCAATTTTCTATCACTAGCTGACAGCTAGAACGTCCCAGCTTTTAATTAACACTTTTAACGTTATTTGTGACAGTCTGATTATAACACAATATATGGTCATAGCAGAGGCGGCGTTAGGCGTGGGCAAGGTGGGCCACCGCCTACGGCCTCGCGGCCCGAGGGGCCTCGCGCAGCGCAAATACGCATAAATCGGACGCAACGTAAAAATTAAAAATTTATTCAATATAAAACGATAAATATATTGACATACCAAATTTGTTTTCTTTAAGCTAGCAACAGCAACATTTTGTAACCACCTGGACCCCGGACGAAAAGTTTTATTGTTTTTTTTGTTCACCTTTGTTAAAAAAAAAAAAGAAATTTCCCAAAACCCCTAGCCAAATTTTTTCCTCTCTATGTAAAATTGCGCCACCATGGAAGGGGGGGCCTCGCAAAATTTACCTCGCCCACATAAAATTTTGGTCTTGCGCCGCTGGCTCGTAGAAATCAAGTACATGAGATTAATGAAAACAATTTTCAAATATTATTTTGTCTAATTTTAAAAAGAAATTACACCATATATGAAATGACAGCTAGAAAAGTCTACTTTTAATAATTTTTAATTTTATTTGTGATGATTTTAAAAACTCAAAGAAATAAAAATCATATGACTTAATATAGAAAATTTATCAATATTTTTCTTTTTTTAATTGTATAATACGAAAAAATAAAATCACAATAGGGAAAAAATAAAATAGATCTATAAAAAAACGATCTATATATATTATTTTAATTAGATTTCAACGAAAAATTGGAATTTTATTTTTTTTTTTACTTTTTAAATAAAATGAAAATAAATGCAATCAATACTGCCACACAAATTTTCCTTAAAGGTTGTCAATTTCTTTAAAAATTTTTAGCGATCAGAGTCTGATTATGTATAAAAGAAAAATTGAGGAAAAATTATATATTCCAAAATATCAATAGCCCCCCCCCCCCCCCCCCCCGATATTTTACTATTTCTAAAATGATTTTGGTAAAAAAATATCAATTTTTTTTAAATATTATATATAATAACATTCCTAATGTCGAGCTTTTTTATTTTCTTTCAATATATTGCAATATATCAATATTAAAAATCTTTTAAACTATAAAAATTATTCAAATAGAAAATTAATCTAATGATGTGGATATTTTTTCCCCTTCGACAATATTTGTATTTTTTTATTTTACAAATCTAAATTTTCCGGCATATAAAATATCACTTTTCGATATATCCGAATATCGATCGATAGCCCCTCCTCCGATATATCAAATTACTAAAACGAATGATTAAAAATAAAGTAATTATATATTGGTTTTTATTTTCGAAATATCGATATATCGTTGCATTTATCTCGTTAAGTGTTTTATTTAATACATTGTTTAATTTCACCCAATATTATTTTTCACCAAACTTCAAATTATTATTAAAAAAAAAAAAAAAATGGTTATTTTTTTTGATATCTCAAAGAAGCTGGTTCATTTTGTAGCATATACATAGGTATATATATATTTATTTGTTTTTAAATTTTATGTTAAGAATCCCCGTAAATTTTACCGCCAGGGGCCTGAATCCGCCCTTGATTCAAAGAAGATATCCTTCCTCTAAATGCTGATTTTTTTAAATAACATATTTATCTAATATAATTTGCCAATGTTTAAAATTCATTGATATTTTTCTTTAATTTATACATATATATAAGTTATTCAGTCTTGGCACTAATTTAATAAGTGTATGCAAGAATATTGTTTTGTAGAAAGTAATAAAAAAAAAATTCTTCAGAATTGCATAAAAAATTAATGATTATTTTGGCAATGTGAAATTTGATAACAAATTTTTATAGTAATCCGCCTTTTCGACCAAAAAGCATCGAACTTATGGTACCTAAAGTAGATGCAACAGTTTCTGCTGCCGGGTCAGTACTAAACGTGGGACGACTTGGAAGAGTGCCTAAATCGGGTCGGACGGTGGCCTGGCCACGGCGATTCCGTCCGAGGGTACCGCCGTTCCCCCGGCCGTATCCAGAAATAGGCAATGGCGAGGGGGGTGGCGGGGTGGCCGGAGATTGAGGCGGGGCGGCCGTCAAGGGCGGTTTCGTTTTGAGGCTGGTCAGCTGTTCCATCGGGCTTTTGAGGTTCCGTCGGGTATAAAGGGCTGCACTGCCAGAGGGAAGCGAAGGAGAGGAAGCACCACCGGCGGCTGTCGAGGCCATCAAAGTTTCAAAACCGATTCTTTCAAGAGTTTCAACAAGACGAATTCCAGAAAGTGCCTAGGAGAGAGAGAGAAAAAAAACAATTAGTTACAATATCTTGTACACTGTTATATTATATACCGGGTGGTGACTTGGCCGACGCAGCATAGCGATTACAATGTTAATTCTTGAATGTGCATTTATTTGCTCCCTAATTATTTTAGAGTTAAAGTTCTTATAGGTTTTTTGTAGAGAAAAAAATACTGAATCCGAACATATTTTTGTTTTCAAATTTTGAAATTTCAGAACCGTAATAATCAACATTATAAATAATTGTATTTTTACAAAAATCACTGAGGCCATGGAATTATTAGTAAAACAAACAAGGCATTTTCATTTGTTGTTTCTAAGTGACGTTTGTTATATTTGAACTTTTTAAAATCAGTTCTTATTAGAATTTATTGATTACCATAATGAGAAACTCGTTAAATTTGAATGGGCTGAGTTTTGTATTCGTCATTGATAAATAAAAATAGTAGATTCACGTAGATGAAGTTTAGAACGAGCTTTTAAATTTTCACAAGAATAATCAACGAAATTATAAGTAATATTTTAAAATTTAAAATTTAAATTTTTTTTTTATTTTAAAATATCTACATTTTTAAAATCGTTTTTTTTGGACTTTTAAATTATGAATTAGACAAAATCTGATGTAATTATCTTTTAGAATTTTAATTCTGCTCAGTTTTTTGTATTCTAATTATGCTCTAAAATAATCACTAAAGACATCACTATTAAACGTCAAATAGAAACAACAAATGAAAATGCCTTGTTTGTTTTAATAATTCCATGGCCTCAGTGATTTTTGTAAAAATACAATTATTTATAATGTTGATTATTACGGTTCTGAAATTTCAAAATTTGAAAACAAAAATATGTTCGGATTCAGTATTTTTTCTCTACAAAAAACCTATAAGAACTTTAACTCTAAAATAATTAGGGGAGCAAATAAATGCACATTCAAAAATTAACATTGTAATCGCTATGGTGCGTCGGCCAAGTCACCACCCTGTATATCTTTCTTATATTATTAAACGAGCAATTCTTGTATATATTTTATTCTCTTGCTACCCTTGATGCAATTCAGAAACGAGCCGTCAGGCTAATTGACGATTCTACCCTCACCGACTCCCTCGACTCGTTGGCTCATCGAAGAGATGTCTCTGCCCTTTCCCTTTTCTATAGATACTATCACGGCAGGTGCTCTGATGAGATAAAATCAATAATTCCCCCCAAAGCATACTTTGCACGCAGCACACGTTTTGCCGACTCCCAACACTCTTTGCGGTCAAATTGGAAAAGTGCCGGACCACTTCATTCGCGAATACATATATCCCCATGACTTCAAGGAACTGGAACTCTCTCCCAGCCTCTATCTTTCCCAGCACCTATGATCTTCAAACCTTCAAAACCAGGGTGCATAGACACCTACGTCTACACCCCTCTCACTCAATCAACTTTCCTTCTCTTCGGTAATGCAAGGGTCTTTCGAGATCCATAGGGGCTACACCTTTACTGGTGCACCCCTTCTTGCATTCGATTGCATTAAAAAAAAAAAAAAAAATATACGAGGTGAGTTTTTTTTTATCTTGAGACAGTCTTATAAATCAAAAACAGTACATTATATGGAAAAAAGTTTCAAATAAAAGTTTGTTTATATCGAGGGGGAAACTACGCTATTGTTTGTCGACGTAGAACAAGCTTTCAAGGGTATTTTAAGGTAGTTGTTCCGCCAAATGCGTTTTCTTAGGATTTTTCTGAAATTTAGATATATTATTATTTAAATACTTCTGTATCGATTGGTGGCAAAACGAAATTTATGAACAATACAGTTCTGGAGATATTTAATTTCAAAAATCGAGTTTTTCGGGCTCTTTAGCATTGCACTATACGGGATATCGGGAAATTTACATACATATTTAATTATAATTAAGAAACCCTTCTTACCATTTTTATAAAAAACTAAACAATAACCAATACATATTTTACGACAATTTTGATTCATAGCTACAACACAGTTTCTGAGATAATAAGGAATAAATAATGAAAAATGTATAAAAAAAATTTCACTAAAAACATTTTGGCAACAGCGCATTTATTTAACCAGCGAAAGATGCATGCGCTATATTTTTTAAAAATTATAATTTTAATAAGGTGTAACGTAGGCGTTGATTATATTTGTTAAAAAATAACAAAGCGATTTTTATAGAAATTTAAAATGTATTTAATCTGTCATTTTAATATAAAAATATTCAATCTCTTACAATGGTGCCAAATTTGTCAAACGAGCACGGGATTGGCTAGAATTGGTACATAAACAGCAAAAAGTTTTGGGCTTATGAATTATGAATCCTTATTGTCTGTTCTAGTACTCTAGCATTAGCCTTTTGCTAGTATTGTCGCGAAACTACCTTAATGTCAAGTTCTGTTTTTTAAATCGAAACCCTATATGTTTCTATACGTCTACTTAATCTAAAAAAAAAAAAAAAAACTGAACAACTTTCATTTAAAACTATTTTTTTATACGACATCAAATAAACAAAATACATGAATCAATTAGATCTAAAAAAAAATTCTTAATAATTATTTTTGACAATTATTTAACTTAATTATCAAATAAATATGATTAAATAATTAATTATTAAATAAATAATTTAATAATAATTAATAATTTTATAATTTTTCGACACTGTTTTGAAACATTCCAGAGTCTTCTGGATGAATTCCAGTTCCAGTTTCTTTGTAGCCTTTTCATTTCATTTTTTTTTTGTTTTTAACAGATTATACAACACAATAAAATGAAGCTTGTGAGGGTGTATTCCTATCAGGAAAACGCTCAGCATTCATTTCAATGGCAGCCCCATAACACTTCTTCCACATTCACCGCATAAATTAGGACCATTTTAATTGTCTTCAACAAAAAAAATGCTCCATTTTTATTATGGTAATACAATATAACTATCTACTGAATTGACATGAGAAATAAACTTTTTCAAACTCAAGAATTTTAATTCGTTCTATTAAGTAGAAAATAATTTCTTAAATCTGTGTATAACTAAGTTTTAATATCATTATAAACACTTATTTTCATTGTTGTGACTTTTCGATTTAATGATTATTTATTTAATAATTAATTTTTTAATCATTATTATTTGATAATTAAGTTAAATAATTGTTAAGATTTTTTTGAGATCTAATTGATTCATGTATTTTGTTTATTTGATGTCGTATAAAAAAATAGTTCATATGAATTAAGTGGATATCGATGAGGCAGTCCAAAAAAAGAAGAAGATAATTTACACTATCTTTTTATTCATAAAACCGACGTTTCGGAGGCTATTTATTCCCTCCTTCTTCAGGGTTTTGAGTTCATATGAAAGTTGTTCAGTTTTTTTTCTAGATTAAGTAGACGTATAGAAAAATATAGGGTTCCATTTAAAAAACAGAACTTGACATTGAAATACTCTTGAAAGCTTATTCTAAGTCGACAAACAATAGCGTAGTTTAGTTTCCCCCTCGATATAAATAAACTTTTATTTGAAACTTTTTTCCATATAATGCACTGTTTTTGAATTATAAGACTGTCTCAAGATCAAAAACTCACCCGGTATATATATGGTATACACCTATATACATTAAAAAGTAGAAAATATTTTTTTTCAGTATTCGAAAATACTCACATGGTTAGAAATAAAAGCTTGACGCTTTAAACATGAAAATAATGTAATTAATTATTAAGCACTCATTCGGTTCTTTTTAGTCTCTTTTTTTTATTATAATTATAATAAATTATATAATTAAATCACCTTGTTTGTAATTCTCGATGGAAATTAAATAAATCCACAAAATTTTCCTTTAAATAATAATATAGAAAATAGAAAAGACAATAACAAACTTTTGATTATGTACTGAATTAATTTATTTCTGAAATTTTCTTAATTTAAAATAGCTCTTGGTACATTAACGATTACTGTTTCAATTTATTGTTTTTCTGATACAGAATTTCGAAAATTTTCTTTAAGAAGATCTTTTTAGCATTCGCAAGTAGTTAATCAAAATATATCCAATCAGCTTCTGTTAAAAGAGTTAGTGATTAGTCATTATGTATAGAATAGTTAACTGAAATAAAAAAAAAATCAATTTTTTTAAAGAATACAAAAGGTTTAAAAAGGTTTTAGAAATTTTTTGCTTTGCCCAGATGCTTTTGTTCAAGGAGAATAGTAGATACAGTAGGTTCAATGTGAAAAAATTTAAAAAATAGATTACTAGGTAGGTTTTATAAATAAAGAAATATCGATTATGAGCAAGATTCTAGTCCAGAGATGGGGAACCTTTTTACCATTGAAGGCCACATTAAATTAGGCAGTAGTAAAGAAGGCCGAAATAATTTTTTATACTTTACTGCAAAGAAAAAATTTAACTTCCACTCTACAAGAAATGTTATATTTTAATTCTTTTTACTTTACCATACAGAGTATGGTCAAGTATTGTAATCGTGCATGAAAAAAGTGGTTTTTTTCCTCCTTTTTTTGGAAAATCTCAAAAACGGCTGAAACTATTTCGATTAAAAAAATTGAGCGAAACCAGGGCATTTCGGTCTACAAAAAAGCCCTAATAAAGTGAACATCGAAAAAATTATATTTTTCGAGATAATAATTGTTTTGTCAAAATGTCTGTTAGTCTGTTAGTTAATTAGTCTGTGCGTTATCAAATTTTTGTGGACGAGCTAGCTCAAAAACTAGTTTGAATATCGAAACCAAATTTCACACGTAGTTTTGAAGCATTGAGATTAAGAGCTGATTAGATTCTGGTGCATATGGACCCAAAATTAAGGGGGGGGGGGGTGGAGGGGGTTAAAAATTAAAAATCTAGGCCATTTGACCAAACTCAACCAAATTTTGTATACATAACATAACATACAGTGGACCCCAGAAGTCTAAAAATGCAAAATCTAACCGTCCAAAATAGGGGGGGGTCAAAAAATGAAAATCTTTGCCATTTACCAAACTCAACCAAATATTGTATACATAATCAGTGGGTCCCCAGAAGTCTAAAAATGCAAAAACTAACCCCCCACCCCTACATGATTATAAATAATTTTATTAAATATTAATGTAAGTGAGGGGCCAGGTTGTACAGTAAAGTCAAGTGGATGGCCACATCAGAACACGTCAGCTTATTTTTATTTGACTAACCAAGTAGTTCTTATACGTTCTTTATTTATTATATTAATTTTCAGATTGACGTAATTTAAATAATTAAACATTAATTAATACAAGCGCTAGCTGTTTGAGGCTGTACAATAAACCCTCGAGGCCGCAGGTTCCCCACCTGTGCTCAATATATATTTTCATCTTCAGGAGTTTACATTGATAAGTTTCTTGTATTTGTGAAACCTACTATTAGGTAGTAATCTATTTTTAATTTTATTTAGCATATTAGGCTAGGCACACACAGTCGATTTTCAGTCGAGCTATAGTTTAGTTGATGGACATAAATATACTAAGTTTAATGTAGGTTCATACACAACTGCAGATCAACTCGATTATTTAATCAAAATCGATCGATGAGCACTTATGATAAAAAAATTGAGCTTAGTTATTAAATTAGAGTTAACCGAATGTTTTCTATATTTGATTCAATCGTGAATCAAATGTAGGGAATTTTTCTCAAATATTGAGTGAAAATAATATCTGAACTTATATATTTCTAACTTGAAATAATGATTTTAAATAAATTTTATAATTTTTCTCATTAATATATCAAAGAATAATTGATAAATCAATGAGAATTGTTTTTGGCCGCGCTTATTTGAAAAAGATATTTATCGCGAGACTACTGCGGATTACGGTATTGGAGTCTGCGGAGTCCTAAGTCTGGACCAAGAGAGAAAAAGATGTGATTCACTTAGTTACAATCCAACGTCATTTCGCGTATAGCTAGACATTCGGATGGATCACCAAGTGAATTTGAAATCTCAGATGTTATATTTAATCTCGCAATCCCAAAAAAAAAAAAACGATTTCAAACCAATCCAACTAAATTGTTGGGTCGAATGAAAAAAAAGCCTAGCCTTAGAGTGTAAACCTGGTAACTTACAACAAGGAAATTTTACAGGGCAGAGAAAAACAAAGAAAATTTATTATATTGTTGTTATGGAAAGAAACAATTTTTAGTGAATATTGAAAAAATTATATTTAATTAGTGAAAATGTTTATCAGTGTAATAAGGTAATAATTTTGTGTGGGTTCAGAGCTTTAAAAGCAATTATCAAAATGCTTTTTCATTATTGATTAAAAGCTAATTTGATTTGAGATAAAATCGGAACACGCATACTTGCTTGACATTATTAAAAAAATAATCAATAACTCTTGAATATCTTAACGTCTTCATTTCCCTTAGTTTTAACCATTTTATACATATTTGGAAAAATCCGAGGGGTAAACCGCGAAGTAATATCGTGTACACCTACTTCCAGTTCCACTTTTATTTCCAAGTAGAAGACAATAGATGAAGGGCCATTATCTAATGAATTCCAAAATAATTCCACATAATTCCAAAGACGTGTACACCTAATTCCAATCGCGATTCACCCCTCGGAAAAATCTAAGCAAAATCATCAATAATAAATATTTCTACATTTTAAATAATATATATAAAAGGGAACTATGCATTTATTTCTTTAATATCACATTAAAGAATATAATATAATTAGATATTACATGCAAATATTGGAAATAGAATAGATTCGCTCAATTCGGGATAACTTTACTTTTAATTAAGGAGGTCCTTTCGCTCCAGTTGAGTCAAAAGAAGTGTAGTATCTAATATTTAATAAAATAAGTTAAAATAGAAATGAAAAATAATAGAATTAAAAAATAAATAGTATGAAAGCCGTAAATGTTTGAAATAAAAACGATTATAAAAAAATAATTAAATACAAAAGTTAGTTTGATTTATTCAAATCAGCTGATAATAACTTTTGTATGATTTGGCAATGCTTTGTATTAATAATGTTTATGTTTACATCCAAACATAGCATTTATATGATTTTTTAAAGTAAATATCTAACGTAAGTAAATTCGTCGGTCAATGATATATTTTATTGCAAAAAAAAGAAACCTGCATGTTTCAAAAAGCTAATTTTTTAGTTTTTTTTTTTTTAACTTTATATCAATCAACGTAATAGTAGTATAATTCAAGAGAAAATGTCAAGATCTTAATTTTCCATAAGAAAAATGTTTACATTTTAAAAAATTTGCTCGGTAATGTATAATTGAAACTTCACCAAAGCATAGATAGAGAGTTAAACTATTATAAAAAATTAAGTTACACTTATAATCTAATAAATTTTTATAATTTTTCTAACTAACCAACGTCGTTGGATTGTAACTAAGTGGATCACATCTTTTTCTCTCTTGGTCCAGACTTAAGACTCCGCAGACTTCAATAGCGTAATCCGCAGTAGTCTCGCGATAAATATCTTTTTCAAATAAGCGCGGTCAAAAACAATTCTCATTGATATAGCAATTATTCTTTGTTATATTAGTTAGAAAAATTATAAAAATTTATTTAAGATCATTATTTCAAGTTAGAAATATATAAGTTCAAATATTATTTTCACTCAATATTTGACAAAAAATTCCCTACATTTGATTCGCGATTGAATCAAATGTAGAAAACATTCGATTATAATCTAATATTTTTTATTTAACATTGCCGGCGAAAGGAGCTCCTTAATAAGTTTTTCCAGCGGATCTTCTTTTATGTCGGAGGACTAAAATTTAGAGGGAGCACATAGAGGGTCAAAGTGTAAGGGCTTAAAAAAATTAATTCAATTATTTTTTTTTAATAAATAAATTAGTATTCAAACGTTTCTGCAATAATGTTCCCTTTTTATCAATGAAATTGTTTTTTTTTTAATTTTATTTTAGCAATTGCGGGTATTGTTATTATTATTGTTACGAGCTTTTCGTGCGTGCCTTCGGCACGCCCTCGAAGCTCGGCCCTCCGGGCTGGTGCCCTGGCGGGCAGCGTCTCGGTCCAAAAATTTTATTCCTCTTAAAAAACACACACTCCAAACTACCGAAAATACATCGTCTCTTAAAAGTTTCGCCTCTTTAATTTTTGAGTGGCGGGGGGGGGGGGGGATAATTATGAATATATTTAAATTTAAAATTTAAATTTCATTTTTCCTTTTCAAAACAAAAATAATGAAATGATTTATGAACTGCAGAAAATTCGCAGGCTGAATCATGGAAATTATTCATATTTACGCGGTTCAATTAATTTAATTAATTACAAAAAATATATTTAATGTTTCTTAATTTAAAATGAATTGGAGTCTTTTCATTTCAAAATTCGAGTGCAAATTAAAATTATATTTCAAATTTGCCTGGTTAATGAAAATCAATTGGAGCTGTCAGTTTAAAATCCTAGCTGACAATTATATTTCAAATTTGCCTCGTTAATTAATATAAAATATATAAATTTAAAATCTATTGGTGTTTTTTCATTTTCATTCGAGTTCAAATGAATACAATATTATCTCGACACAAAGTCTAAATCAAAAATTTATAGTTTTAGTAACTGAAATCATGGTATAAATATTAACGTCAGATTGGTCTAGTGGTTAAAACCAATGACCTTAGTTCAAGAGTTCGTAGGTTCGATTCTAGGCAAGAGGGAGATTTTTTTAGAGAAATTTCTCTTAGCGTTGTTACAAATTAATCTAGGCAAATCTTATATAGTATTAAATTTCTATTATATACCTTTCTTTCAGAACGGGAGAGGGCGTATTTTGCACGTCTTGTCGATCGATGTTTTTTCCGTTCGGCTGCTGTTTCGGCGCTGAATGTTCGACGAAACAAATCCGTGCCGAGTGAAAGCAAACTGGATCTTAATACGGATGAAGGAGCCATCGAGGTGGACAAAACTCTGCCTGGTGGAGGAGAGCCCGGGGGAGAACGATCTGGACTGTTGCATGGAGTTGCTGTTGGACTCACCCATCTGAAAGACACGGTAATGTATAATTGAAACTTCACCAAAGCATATAATGCATTTACAAAAGACAAGCATTATTTAAAGGAAAAGATGATAATATGGCCCCAGATGAGGGTATGTATATGCTGGAATAGGGGGCTAGGGAAATAGTTAGTATTTTTGCCACTAAATGCTTGTTAGTCCCTGCCTTTCATCTAGACACACAGCAGTGTGTCTGCCAAGTTCGGAAAAACGGGTGACGCACCAGCCATGTGTATATTTACACGAACCATTTCAAGCTACTTTCGAGCCCCATAACTCAAAAACTATTAGACCTATGCATTTGAAATTTTGCATACCTAATAAGACCCATTGGATCACCTAGAATCCCAAATTTCAAGAATAAATCTATTATAGTTCTTGAGTTATTAAGCTCACTCACATATCAATAACCTAGAGTACTTCCCCTGATCCTAGAATGCTGAAATTTGGCATACTGGTAGAGTTTGGGCTATAATTAAAGGGAAAAATAAAAAAAGTAAAACTTTCCCTTTTCAGGACCTAAAATGAAAGGATGAAATTTATTATAGGCTTAATTAACATATTATAGTGAAAATACAATCAAGCTAGAATGCTGAAATTTGGCATACTGGTAATGCTTAGAACATTAATAAAGGAGGAAATTGAAAAACCGAAACTTTCCCTTCTTTTGGGCCCGAAATGAAGGGGTGAAATTTACGAAAAACCAACCGGGTTTTTAACAGATATTTTATGAGAAATATTTAATCATTATTATTATAAATGTTTAAATGTAATTATTTAGATAAATTAAAGGATATAACTTTTCAAAAAATTAATGATATCGGACCAAAACATAACTGTGACAAATAAGTTCAATACCAACGGCTTAGCCGACAAAAGGTTGAGATCTAAACGGGTATCTAGTTCCATAGCAGTTGCTTAAATCATGCTATAGGACGAACAACGATCTTCAATTGATTTAAAACAAAATTTGATACTTTCTTTGATATTAAATTTATAACTTGGCAAAATTTATATCCAAATAAATTGTTTGTAGTATAAAATAGAACTAGCAAAGCTAAATTTTAAGCTTGTACTAAATATCAACACGTTAAACGTAAGTTATTGACTATTATAACTTGCAGAGTTATAAATTTAATGTCAAAGAACGTAACAAATTTTCTTTTAAATCAATTGATGAACTTTGTACATCCCTATAGCTATGATTTAAGCAACTGCTATGGAACTAGGTACCCGTTTAGATCCCAACCCTTTTGTCGGCAAAGCCGTTTGTACCGAACTTGGCCACTTTTTCACATTTATGTTTTTGGTCAGATTGATATTACCCTAACATGTCTTTAAATTTTTTGGAAAAGAAAATATTTCTTTAAACCTGTGATTTTTATTTACATTTCTAACTTAGATTCTTCTCAATAAGCAATATTTTGCTCTGAATCAATTATCAATCTCATATAATAATAAATAATTTTTTTATCTAGTAGGCAAATCAGATTAGCGGGCGATATCGCCAACATGTGTTCTATCCTGACCAATCATGTATTGTTTCCGATATAGAGTTATTTTAATGTATTTTAAATTTTGATACATATTTCGTTATCTATTGGTCATACGATCAAAATAGATATTATCCAGTTTCAGCTGAAATCAGAAATTTTTCGTTAGATGTTCTTATCAGATTGCCCAACGTTTCGAAATAAAGTAATTTCAAAAAATTATCAATACAACAAGTGAAAACGACTCTATATTTAAGTTAGATGTCAAAACGAGAAAGAAAGAATATCTCATCTAAAATGTAGTCTAATTTAAGGTAGTTCTTTCACAAATGCAAAAATTGAAGAAGTTTTTGAAACTTGGAATATTAAAAGCATAATACACATATTGTTAAAATTTAAAGACGATTTACCATACCAAACATGAAATAATTACAATTAAAAATGACATTTTTAACATAGGGTAGATAGGGAAAGGGTTGGGATATGATCATTATTTAATTTTTTTTTCATTGAAGGACTTTCACCATCTTGATGAAAAACTAATATTTGTTAGAATAATATATTCGAGTAACTTAAAAAAAAAATTGAAATTATTTACCACGTAGTTTTGATAAAAAACAAAAAAGAAAAACATATTTGGGAGATTATTTTTAGTGGAGGGGATATAAGCACAATGGCTTGGAAACGATCCGGCAAGTATATGTGTATCCATTTAGAGATTTCGTAGTGTGAGTGGACAGTCACGTTAAAAAACATAATCTAAAATTTTAACAATTCAATCTTTTAGTTCATTTTAACGCTAGAGATCTATAGCAATTTTTCATTTCCAAGTAGACACCAATGCACATTGCTTCGTGTTGGGTGTTGTTACTTTATTTACTTTTCACATATATATCTTTTATTTCATATATACGTACTCATTATTTGTAAGATATGGGGTCTACCTATGAGTCCCTGATGATGGGATTAAATAAATAAATTCTAGAATCTATTAAAGCTATTTTATGGTGCGCGATTTATTTCTTCACAAGCAGCTTATATGTTTATACGTATTGCGTCCCCGAAATTTCTCATCTATTATCTATTTATTTATTTATTTATTTTATTTATTTATTATAACATTGTATCTACAGGGCCATCTGGTCCCTTTGCTGTACAATTTCAGACATTTACAAAAAAATTAATTAAAAATATTACAAGGAAAAACAAAAAAATCAAAAGAAAAATACATACTAAATATATGAAACAAAAATAAAAAATACTAAATATATAGAAAGAGAGGAGAAAAAATTACAATATATGGGATATGAAAACTAAAAATTTACAATATATGAGGATATGAAAACAAAAAAAACAAAAAAAATTACAACATATTAGCTATAATATTTGTTTACTCTTATCTTTATTAAAGAGTGCTTCACCTTGCACCAACACCACAATCTCTACCTAATTATATATGTAGGATATAAAACAAAAAAAATACAACCAATAAGATACCAAGCAACAAAATAAATAAAAACAAAAAAAAATATATTAGGCTAGCCCAGGTAAATACATAATATCCTCAGAATATTCTAGGAAGATTTAAATGTCCTTAGAATATCCTTAGAATATTCTAGGATATTGTGGTTACCTGGGAGGGGCTAGGTGCCTTTGTAGTTCTGTTGAATTGATGAAGAGGGCAAAGCCCTCGAAACTATAGTCTCGTTATAAATAAATAAAATTTATAATTCCAGCAGAAGACACACTCTTTTATTGTCTCCTTCAATAGAATGTTAGTTAAAGTTAAGACATTAAATTAAAAAAACTAAGCTAAAGAATTTTTTTATATAATACATATTATATATTATTATTATTATTATGTTTTTTTGTATATTACTTCACCCAAAAATCACCGTATTTGCTCAGTCTTCAAAATTCGAACACAGGACTAAAGAGACATTTCATAGTGTGTCATTTTTAATTCTGCCCTGAAAAAACTCTACCAATAACAATTTTTAATTTCTTTTTTGATGTTTTAACAGACAAGTCAATTAGCACACCGATATGAAACAAAGGACAAATTATCTTTTTATTTTTAAATCAGAGGAGGTCGTTGATCGATGACAAAAAAATCAATTTTAAAGTTGATAAAATTCTCTCCACTCTCGAAAACTAATAAAAAAAGCGACCTCCTCTGATTTAAAAATAAAAAAATAATTTTTCCTTTGTTCCATCAGTGTGCTAAATAATTTGTCTGTTAAAACATCAAAAAAGAAATTAAAAATTGTTAGTGATAGAGTTTTTTGAGGGCAGAATTAAAAATGACACATTATGAAATGTCTTTTCATTCATTTTGAAGTCTGAGCAAATACGGTGAATTTTGGGTGAGGTAATTTAAAAAAAACATCATAATATATATATATTTATTGGATGCGTGCGAAAGTTCGTGCGGAGTTTGTGAGTAAAAGTCACACAGCGATTAGACAAACAAAAATCTTTATTCAATCAATGATATATTCTCCAACGTTTTCTATAATCTTTTTCCAACGTTCTGGCATCAGACGGATGCCTCGATCATAAAAACTGCGCGGTTTAGATTCGAAGAAGGAAGACACCTCGTTTTTAAGGCCTCCAAAGAGTCAAAGTTTTTTCCATTTAAATAATTTTGCAATGACCGGAACAAGTGATAGTCAGATGGTGCTATCAGGAGAATACGGTGGATGCGTTAGGACATCCCATTTCAGGCTCTTCAGCTTGCACAGCGTCTTTTTCGAAACGTGTGGTCTGGCGTTGTCCTGATGAAAGATGACTCCCTTGCGATTTGACAAAATCGGACGTTTCTCTTTGGTTTCTCGATTCAAGTTGGTTAATTGGCGACAGTACTTGTCCGAATCAATCGTTTCGCCAGCAGGGAGAAGCTCAAAATAGATTATGCCCTTGCAATCCCACCAAACTGAGAGCATCACCTTCATCGTCTTCAAGGTTAAATTCTCCGCGCCGAAATTTAGCAAACCATTTTTCCACAGTTCGTTTAGCTGGTGCTTGATCCTGATAAACATCTTGAATGTTTTTCACGGCTGCGGCAACGTTTATTCCCTTCCGAAACTCGTAAAGCATAACATGCCGTAAATGCACTTTATCGATATTCATTTTTAAAGTGATATTTATCGAAGCAGTTTGTATGAAAACAAATGATTTTTTTTTAATGAAAGCTGAAGACGTCACTTTTCCAAGGATATATAATATGTAGGAGTAGGCATTAATGAAAACACGTTACGACGCTCATAACTCCATCTATTGAAACTCCGCACGAACATTTGCACTCACCTATTATTATATAAAAAAAATTATTTAACATAGTTTTTTAATTTAATGTCTAACTTTAACTAACATTCTATTTATTGTATTTGCTCAAAAAGGTCCATGAAAAAAAAAATATTGTGAAAATTTCCGAAATATCTGGATTAATTAAAAACCGCCATTTAAATTAATTTAAAAAAAAACTGCTGAAAAATAAGCCTTTTTATTTAACACCTATAAGAATACTCAGCTCCACCGTGAATTTAGATAGAGTTTTAGTCCAGAAGATCTGAAAAAAGCAGACCTCTTTGTGGCCAGGGCACCCACCGCCTTCTGATGGTGCTCAGCACGACAGACCAGATGAACTTTTAATTTGTAATAAAACTTGAGTAAGATACGAGGTAGGTTTCACAAAAAAGAAAAACTTTTTGTGAAACCTACAACGTATCTTACTCAAGTTTTATTATTATATTAAAATGTTTCATCTAGAACCAACACCGAACTCCTTAAAAGTTATTTTAATTTGTATTCTTTTCTAATTTTTGTATTCCTTTCTTGTTGATTTTTCTTCGCAAATAAAAAATTTATCCCTTCTGATAATTTAGTTCTTTTTACTAATTGTAATATTAAATCTAATTAAATAAAAGAACATTTAATTAGATTTAATATTACAATTAGTAAAAAGAACTAAATTATCAGAAGGGATAAATTTTTTATTTGCGTGCAACCGGCTAAAATTTGACCCGGGGGTTGAGACAAATTTAAAAAAATAAATAAATAAATAGTATAGTAAATTGACTTATGACAAGAAAGGCCGAAAAGCAAAAAAAAAAGGAATTTGGTGTCAGATCAAAGGGAAACATTTTAGATAAGAATTAATTAAAAATACTAGGTAGATTTCATATAAATTTGTTTTATTTATGTGAAACCTACCAAGTATTTTTAATTAACTCTTAATCAAAATAAGGTTTACAAAACTCTCTAAATCACAAAAACCTAAGAAGCTGAAATTTCTCAGGGTATTTTCTTAAAAGATTTCTTGGATTTCTGGTGAAATTTTCATGGTTGGTATAGAAATAGAAATGATTTTTAGAATGAAAAAAAAATCCCTATCTCAAGACTCAGAAGCGGTAGAGAAAGAATCTTCATCAAGCTTTACCCAGAGAGCTGGGAACAGTTAATTCGAAAGTTAACTTCGTTAATCGTTAATCCGCTACTCAAAAAGTTAACTTTGATAATCCTTTAAACGTTGACTTTTCACAAATTTAAGTTATCCGTTAAAAGTTAACCGCCTAAAAGTTGTACTGATGTTTAAGCATTATCTATATGTATATGTTAAGCTATTTGATAATTTATAGGAAGAGGTGCTTTGCTATTTTTATTTACTCTTTGATCTTATGAATAAACATTCACCATGATTTGTTGCTTAGACCATGAAATATATAGACACGCCTGGTGTCGATTTGGTGAGGCCAACATTGTAAAAGCTCATAAAAAATACTCAAATAGCTTTAATAAGCACGTTTATTTAATCTCGAAATCACAATAATACCAATAAATAATAATAACAAAAACAACAATAAACACGGCTAACTTAATCTCTACATCTTCCCTTTTTTAATCATAGCTCCACCGATCCGGAGGTTTTATCCTTCTTCCACTTCTGGTAGTTTTTGAAATATTCTGATCTTCATTCGCTCTACTTCCATTTCTATCTATTACATTTTAATCTTCAATAAATTCATCCTTGTCTTCATCAATTCCATCTTGATCTTCACTTAATTCATTCCTTTTTTCCTCCGATTCATTCTTCTCTCTTCCTATCCTCTCCTTTTGTTTTTCTCTCAAAAAATCTTTTTTTGACTCAAAGTTTTTTTTATATTCAGAATAATATTCACCTTCATCTCCAGCAAGGGCGGATCCAGGGGGGGGGGCGGAGGGGGCGAAAAAAGTATATCTTATATACATCGGGCACCTTATATACATTCTCCCCCCCCCCCCCATAAAAAATTCCTGGATCCGCCCTTGATCTCCAGTTCGTTTATTATCCCACGTGTAGATCATTTGACTTGTATTTCTTCTCAAAATTCTTCCTTCAACTTCTATATCATAAGCTCTCGGTTCACAGAAGTCGTTCAAATTGATTATTTACTATACGAGATGGGCGGAAAGGCGGAAGAGGTCATGAGAACATTTCAGTTGGAAGAGAATAAAAAGTACGCCGTGGTAATCGAATTAAATTTGACTCGCTCGAATACTATATTTTTTTTTGATATAAAATATTCTTAAAATTTTTCGATTACCACGGCGTACTTTTTATTCTCTTCCAACTGAAATGTCCTCATGATCCCTTCCGCCCTTCCGCCCATCTCGCATAGTAAATAATCAATTTGAACGTCTTCTGTGTTTTTTTCTAAGCCAGAAATTCTTCTGAATCGCTCGAACCTGGTTACCCATTCTTCCCATTCTTCGGGTCTACAAGAGAATGACCCAGGAGATCTAATTTGAAAATGTTCCATCACATAAATTCTTAGCTTCGATGCAAATTTTTAACTTCTGACACCATGTAAAAGCTCATAAAAAATACTCAAATAGCTTTAATAAGCACGTTTATTTAATCTCGAAATCACAATAATACCAATAAATAATAATAACAAAAACAACAATAAACACGGCTAACTTAATCTCTACAAACATCTCCTATAGAACGTGACGTCATCTGTAGGTAATAACACCCAGAAATAGCATGACCACTATAGGAATTATTATACATTGAGATAAATTTATCGTAGTTTAGATGATTTATTTTGGATTCCAATAATCGCAAATTAATATTAAATTAATATTACCATAATATTTATGCGAGAACGTGACGTCATCTGTAGGCGATGTTGGCCTCACTTCACTCTGTGTGGAGAGTAGCAGAGGGTGTGTCTATATATTTCATGGTCTAAGTATTGTTGTATTGTTTAGTTGATTAAAGTTTTTTCTCCCACACAAATATAAACAGCCTTTTCTTTTCTAATTAATCTTAATAGATTAATTAATACGATTTAATATTAATATCGTATTAGTATATTAAAGATAATAGATGAGGCTTGGCTTTGGTACAGTGGACAGAGGTAAAAAAAAGCAAATAATTTAGTTAAATTAAGTATTTAATGCTTTTAGGAAGAAAACACAGAAACATATGCACCTATTGCAAAAAACAGCAATCCGTTATTGATCATCATTTTGCATTAGGTGGATGTTTCTCTTCATAAACATTAGCTTATTAAAATTGTCACCCGACAGTGATGATCGTTTCGCCCGTAAAACATCTTTTCCTGTAGAAAAAAGGCATTCAACTGCAGCGCTATACGGAATAGCAGTGTTATATTTAATAAACAATTCTATTAAAAACGGTTCTCCTAGAAATGCAGCATCTATAAAAGAGTCTTTTGACTTTGAGTCCAGCCAAGTTCTGACCAAATTCTGAGCTTTGTTTTCCAGAGATTTGTGGCCAAAATCACGACAACAACCAATGTAACGGACTAAAGTTAACCGAAGTTCAATTGAACGGAAGTTAAGAAAACCGTTAACATTTTTTTAGTTTAACTTAAAAGTTAAATCGTTAAGCAATTTGTTAACTTAGTTAATTAACGATTAACGGATTAACGATGTTGTGCCCAGCTCTGGCTTTACCGCCCTTACTTAAAAAATATTTATATAAAAATCCTGACCTGTTTTGTTTGTGGCATATCTGTGATAATTCCGTCCGTGATTATTAATAAAATAAAATATTGACTTCCGTCGTTATAAGTGCGAGCGAATTGTGATACGTGGCGAATCACCGGGCTAAAATTTGTAGGTCCATAAAGTTGAATTTTCCGGATACAGGATTTATAAGCATCGAGAACACCTGCAAAGAAATAGGAATCAAATTAATTAATAATTGTACAACAAAAACTTATTTTCTATATCCTAATTTATCTTTTAAAATCTGAATTCTTTGTAGGTATCTATACTAGTATATTCTATATAATATAAAATGAAAAGCAGGTAAGTATGTTTCATAAATAAACCTATTATAGTTCTTGAGTTATTAAGGTCTGAAAAGTGCCATTTCTAACACTCACTCACATATCAAAAACCTACTTCTGCTGATCCTAGAATGGTGAAATTTGGCATACTGATAGAGTTTGGGCTACAATTAAAGGAAAAAATCGAAAAAGTGAAACTTTCCCTTTCTCAGGACCTAAAATGAAGGGGTGAAATTTATTATAGGCTTAATTAACATATAGTGAAAATAGAATCAAGCTAGAATGCTAAAATTTGGCATACTGATAAAACTTGACACATTAATAAAGAGTGAAATCGAAAAACAACAATTTTCCCTTTTTCAGGACCTAAAATGAAGGGGTGAAATTTAATTGCTATGCTATTAAATATATTTGGATGCATTAAATAAATTTTATTTAGATAAATCAAAGGATAAAACTTTTCAAAAATTAATAATATCTGATCAAAAACATATATGTGAAAAAGTGGCCAAGTTCGGTACAAACGGCTTTGCCGACAAAAGAGTTGAGATCTAAAAGGTTACCAAGTTTTATGGCGTCCTATTATTTATTATTTTTTTGGCGCCAGAAATAGGTTCATTTTATAGTATATTTCATTTTTCTTGTTTTTTTTAGTTTGAAAATATTATAATTTTAATTTTTATCCTCCACCTTAATTTTGGGTTCGATTTCAACCAAAATCTAATCAATTCTTAATCCCAATGCACCAAAACTACGTGTGAAATTTGGTTTTGATATTCACATTAATTTTTGAGTAGCTCTCGTCCACATTATTTGGTAACGCATAGACTAACTAACTAACAGATTAACAGACTAACAGACATTTTGACAAAACAGTTATTATCTCGAAAAATATAATTTTTTCGATGTTCACTTATTAGAGCTTTTTTGTAGACCGAGATGCCATGGTTTTGCCCAATTTTTTTAATCAAAATAGTTTCAGCTGTTTTTGAGATATTTCGAAAAAAAGAAGGAAAAAAAACACTTTTTTCATGCACGATTACAATATTTGACCATACCCTGTATGGTAAAGTAAAAATTTAAGAAACGTTTTATAATGTTATATTCGATAATTCAAGTTTGTGCGCCGACACAAATAACACAACATTAATAATGTAAATAAAATTTAATTCATGTTTATTTAATATATGTGACCTTCTCCGAGAAAAGGGACCTAGGGTGTCAAAAAACGGGTTGGGACTTAAGAGTGGATTCTGGTACCTAAAAGGGTGTAGAATAAGATTATAAAAATTACTTCAAATTAACATCAGCTTAGTAACAAAATTACAAAAGAACCAAAATTGCGAAACAACTTTTGAGATATTGATAACACTCGTTATACAGTTGGCACAAGACTGAAGCGTCACTTTATTCTTTTCCTTTCTTATAGTTATTTTTACAAAAAATACGTCACCACATAGGCATGACGTCACCAAAGTCGGCACCCAATCATAACTAACCATACCAAATCGCATCTCCCAACTGAAGGTGTGTTCAAAGTGATAATGCGTTATGAAACTTTAAATGCGTTTTTCTCAAAACTTCATTTTCACACACTAGGTCCCTTTTTTCGGAGAAGGTCACATATTTGTATTTTATTTTATTTATTTTGATAAAAATTACACTTTCTATTTCAGATTCTTCAAGAAAAGTTCTCTTGCTCATCAATCAACGTATTCAATGTCATTAATAAATTTAAATTAAAAAACAAACATGGTACAAACCTTGTATTCCATTGCAATAGGGATTGTCTGGATGAAAATTGACAAAAAATTCATGTGAAACGCGACCATCTGGCGGGATTCGCGCACCGAAACCCAAAACCGGGAACATTTTATTGGAATCATAATCTTGTATAATATCGCCAACGCTACTCAATG
This sequence comes from Forficula auricularia, assembly GCA_024734495.1. NCBI lineage: Eukaryota > Metazoa > Arthropoda > Insecta > Dermaptera > Forficulidae > Forficula > Forficula auricularia. The sequence goes on along the minus strand of JALMQS010000153.1, from coordinate 6,471,507 downwards.
CCTGTTGATATTGATTCGGCACCGTTTCAGATATATAATGAAGAGAATCCGATTGTCTTGGGTCACCGTTTGAACCTAATGATAAATAAATAAATAAAAACATAAATTAAATAAATAATATACTTAGCTATTTGTTCGAATTAAAAATAATTGGTGGGGTAAAATAAAAAAAAAAAAACATTGAAAGCCTAAGGCTCCAGCAAAATCTACAACTTTCAATTATCTACGCAAAATAAATAAATAAATATTTATTTATTTATTTATTATTAAAGTTTTAAAACATCAATAATAAGTTTCTACACACATGTTAAAACTAGATATATTGTTCAAGTAAAGAGATGAACGAAAAATTCGTCTTTTTATTAATATTTTATTGTTATGAGAAAACTAGTTAAATTAGATGGTTTTTTGTGTGGGATAGACTTAGAAAAATTATAGACCGAGAGCAACTGACCATTTTGGAAGCTGATTTCAGAATCCAAATAACATCCCATACTGTAGTGTGATCAGCACACACCCCGAAAGTCAAATTCTTACTCGCCAAATCGAGTTGTTTTTAGGTGTAATCGACCCCTGAGGATGTCAAAAAATATCGTAAAATCACCTCATTTCAAAATGGTTAGATTTGATTTCAAGATATTCCCAATGATAATACTTACTAAAGGCAGAATTTTTGATATTTTTGTTTAAAAAAATTTGAAAATAACCAACCAAAATAGGATCGAGGGTCAAAAATGAAAATTCTAGCCCTTTCGACCAAACTCAACCAAATTTTGTATCCATATTCTGTGGATCCTCAGAAGGCTAGAAATGCAAAAAGCTAAAATTTTCATTTTTGATCCTCGATCCTATTTTGGGTGGCTAGTTTTTGCATTTCTAGCCTTCTGGGGGTCCACAGAATATGTATACAAAATTTGGTTGAGTTTGGTCGAAAGGGCTAGAACAGTGGTTCCCAACCTGGGGGCGATCGCCCCCCAAAAGGGCGATTTGGGTTATCAGGGGGCGATAAACATGTTGGGGGCGATGAGTATTCAAAGGGGGAAAAATTAAAATACACTCACGTGCAAAGAAATGGAATCACTTCCCTTGCAAGTTGTTAAATTATTATTAATTATTTGACACTGTTACTGAGTTTCTCGACACGTCTGATCCTGTTTTAAGTGAGAATTTGAAGGTTAATAGAGTAAAGGGTGTGTGGTTTCACAGTGAATGAAATAAAACTCAAAGAGGTTTATACAAACTCAATATATTTCGGATTATTAGTCCATCATCAGGAGTTTACAAGTTAATACTAAGATTAGTATTACTAGTCATCATCGGAGTTTACAAGTTAATACTAATCTTAGTAATACTAATCTTAGTATTAACTTGTAAACTCCCGATGATGGACTAATAATCCGAAATATATTGAGTTTGTAATTATAAACCTCTGAGTTTTATTTCATTCACTGTGAAACTACACACCCTTACTCTATTAACTAACATCATGTTTCACCTAAAACCTACACATTAATTTAGAATTCGCGGAGTAGATTCGCGAGCAAATCTACTAAACGGAATTTTTAACAAATTATAAGTAAATTTGTTTTTCTAGTATATTTATACAAATATAGAAATTATCAAATTAATTAAATTAATCTTTAAGAAATTCAAAGATATTTTTATAAAGCGAAATTTTTAGAGAATACTTAGCCAGACTACCGTTTTATAAGAACCATTGAGGTCCAGCTGATTCTCCATCCTGAACCAAGAGAGCGAAAAAAGATATGGTCCATCTAGGTGTTACCCGGTATCAATCCGCGTATAGCCCGCATGATACCCCACCACGGACCACCTAGAGGGACATGGCATCTCAAGTTCTCTCTAAAATTCTCTAAAATTTCGCTTTATAAAAATATTTTTGAATTTCTTAAAGATTAATTTAATTAATTTGATAATTTCTATATTTGTATAAATATACTAGAAAAACAAATTTATTTATAATTTGTTAAAAATTCCGTTTAGTAGATTTGCTCGCGAATCTACTCCGCGGAATTCTAAATTAATTTGTATCATCTCTCTATGTAAGAATAGACTTGTAAAAAGCGTCTGGATCGAGGGAGTAATATATAAGAACTTGAGATGCCATGTCCCTCTAGGTGGTCCGTGGTGGGGTATCATGCGGGCTATACGCGGATTGATACCGGGTAACACCTAGATGGACCATATCTTTTTTCGCTCTCTTGGTTCAGGATGGAGAATCAGCTGGACCTCAATGGTTCTTATAAAACGGTAGTCTGGCTAAGTATTCTCTAAAATTTCGCTTTATAAAAATATCTTTGAATTTCTTAAAGATTAATTTAATTAATAAAACCTACACCACTTTCCATAAGTAAAATTGAGAATTTGAAGCATCGTAAGTTGAAAGTCAATATAAGGCTTCAAGGAAACAAGATGAAACTGGACTAAGTATTTGTTTTAATAAAAAAAAATTCTCACTAAATATTTTGCTTTGTGGATTGACCTCACCCCTCATTAAAATTTTCCAGCTCCTCACAAAACATATTATTTACACTTTATTTCAAATTAAAATTAGGCATACAATGAAAATGAAAAGGGGGCGATAGGTGTTAGTCAACCTCCAGAAAGGGGTGATGATCCACAAAAGGTTGGGAACCACTGGGCTAGAATGACCCTCGCCCAATTTGGGTGGTTATTTTCAAATTTTTTTAAACAAAAATATCAAAAATTCTGCCTTTAGTAAGTATTATCATTGGGAATATCTTGAAATCAAATTTAACCATTTTGAAATGAGGTGATTTTACGGTATTTTTTGACATCTTCAGGGGTCGATTGGCCCTAAAAAGGACACGATTTGGCGAGTGAGAATTTGACTTTCGGAGTGTGTGCTTATCACACTACAGTATGGGATATGTTATTTGGATTCTGAAATCAGCTTCCAAAATGGTCAGTAGCTCTTAGACTAATTATGTTTGAAAATGATTTTTGTAAAATTGAATATATTTTTGAGTAAATTCAATTAGGTCGTGAGTAATAATAAAATCTATATCAAGCTAGTGTCGGTCTTTGGGGAAGGCTTTAGTGGGCGCTGAAGGTCTAGGGGCGGCAAAACCGGGCGAACTCGATATACTACCTTGATCAAAAAGTTTCAAGAATTTATTCTGAAAATCAAAAATACAAATTTATTAATCAAAATCGATATTGTCCCATTGAAAAGTACTCCCATCGACTGCAACGCACTTATGCCAGCGCTTGATCCAATCCTCGAAACATTTTTTATACTTGGTTTTCGGCATGGACTATCAGAGAGCCCTTTTCGATTTTTACGATTTTAAAAATGAAATCGTCTTTGCAACAACGAGTTTGTATTAAATTTTGATTTAAAAACCTTGCGAAAATGTTGAAGAAGTGGTACTCTATCAAATACAAACTTTTATGTATGGCCCAAGTTTTCGTGCGTCTGTCGAAGATGAGGAAGGCAGTCGACATCGAAAACCGACGAAAACGTCGATAAAATCAGAAAAATTATGGCCGAAAACTGTAAATTGACTATTGGAGAGATGGCAGCGAACTTAAAAATCGAGTATGAATCCGTTCAAGACATTTTGTTTAATGATTTAGCTTTGAGACGCGTGGAACATTGCCATTGTTATCCGCAACTTTTGGACCAAGAACGGAACGAATACCATCCAACAGCCACCGAATTCAACTGACAAAGAGAAACAAAGAGAAAAGTTTTTGTTTTGCCGAGAGTAGCAGAGTTGTTGATTCACAAAGAGAAACAAACAGGTTGTCCTCTGCTTGATGCAAATAAAACATACACACAGATCGAGATGATATATCTGTATATATATATATATATATATATATTATTTATTTGTTTGAGACTATAGTTTCGAATGCTTGGCCCTCATCAGCAGTCTTTTTAATTATAAATGTTTTTAATTCTATTCGGCTTAGAAGGAAGAAATTTTTTTTCAAAATTTTTTCAATATCCACGCGATGCTGATCTAATGAAAAATAATATTTATAATTAAAAAGACTGATGATGAGGGCCAAGCCTTCGAAACTATAGTCTCAAACAAATAAATAATATATATATAGAGATATAGCATTTCGATATATATGTGTGTATGTTTATTTGCATCAAGCAGAGGACAGCCTCTTTGTTTCTCTTTGTGAATCAACAACTCTGCTACTCTCGGCAAAACAAAAACTTTTCAATTGAATTCAACTGATTTGGCTCCCTGCGACTTCTTCCTGTTCAGTCGACTCAAAAAATCTCTCCGGGGTACGTGTTTTAGCAGCCAAGTGGAGATAATGAAAAAATCGGAGATGGCTCTGATGGCTAAATCGAAAACCGAGTATAAAAAATGTTTTGAGGATTGGATCAAGCGTTGCAGTCGATGAAGAGTACTTTGAAGGGAACAATATCGATTTTGATTAATAAATTTGTATTTTTGATTTTCTGAATAAATTCCTGAAACTTTTTGATCAAGGGAGTAATCTGAATATAATAATAATATTCAATTCGACTTAGAGTGTATAATATTTTGCGTGTCATCACGTGGATCGCCAGAGGGCTTCTCAAAATTCAAATGATTAAAACCGTATCTGCGATTCACTGTAACTCAAGATTTTAGAATTTTTGTCCAATTCCCTGTTACAAATGGATGCGAATGATACAACTACTTTTAAATATTTCAATAAAAATGTGTTTCAAATGATTAATATAGCACAGTTTGGTTTTTTGGGGTCACTTTGGGAAAACAATGTTCAAACATGACTTTTTTTTAGTCTATCTGTATTTCACTATAACTAGAGAATAGAAATTTCGCACTCTTGCTAAAATGTTTGATGTATTTAGAAAACGAAAAACTTTTAAATTTTGAGATTTTTCTAGTGTCAGAATGTAGATGTAGTAATGTAGGAAATTAGAGAAAACATGAAAGGAACCGTTAATGTGAACGGTTATAATAAGCTGAATTTTGAAACTCAGATTTATATTAATATAAGCTGTATCTTTATGCTATATTGTAGCTCAAATTATTTGATTACAAAAATTTCACAGAGCGTTTACCGTGTTTTGAAAAAGTTTTTACATATTCTTCAAATTTGATTTTTATATTTGAACACAATAATGTTAAAATCTATCATAAAAATGAATTCGAGAATAAATTCAAAATCTTCTGGAAATATCCTTTGTTGGATAATCTAAGAATGTTCAACTAAGAATATTCTGGTAAATTGAATTAAATGTCCCAGAGGAATATTTTAGTTCTAAGAAAATCACCAGAATATCTACGAAGATTGAAAGATTATTCCCAGGATATTCCAATGTCCAGAAAAGATATTATCAGAATATTTATAGATTATTCTTGTGCTACCTGGGATATTATTGTTGACGCATTGTGTTTCAGAAAGTTTCTCAATAAGCCGAATTTGATTTATTTATTTAATTTTATGAATAGTACGAAATAGTTTTTTTTTTTTAATATTTTTCGTTCATTTCATTATTTATATTTATAATAATATTTTAAAAATAATTTAATACACATTTCTATTTCTCTTTAACTAATTCACTAAATATATACGGAATTACAAAAGAACTTTAGTAAATAAATACTTTACCAAATAAAACTTTCATCTCCATATATATTTATTATATTTTTGCATTCGAAAATTCCTCCTAAATAAGACGCAATTGTTTTAAAAAATAGATATAGTATATTGTGTTTATTTATTATAAAAAAACAAATAAATAAATAAAAAAAGATAAAAATATACATTTAGTAGTACATATTTCAATTTACCTGTAAAGTCGATTGCAATAGTGCAATGGATTTGAGTGCCATTTATTATATAGTCTAAAAATGAATAGACTTTATTCATTTTGAAATAATCAAGTATAATTTCTCCAGAATTTTTGTATCCAGGCTTTTTCTAAAAATAAAAAATAAATACAATAGATTAAGGAATTTTGAATTGTTAGTCAAGGCAAAGGACATTACCGGGTAAAAGCTGGGTCTATTTACCTACTGCAGGGCTTTAGCGACCCTGCCCACGTGAGCTCTTGCATCTCCCACTCATTTCTTATTCCCAGGGGATTTATATCCCACTTAAATCCCACCCTATTCACAGGGAGATATCCTAAATCACTTCTATCGATCCACACTAGCCAGTGCAATAGAGTAAGGCTAAATATTAAAGAAGGGCATGACCATTCAAAAGTTGTCTTACTGATTAAGATGATAAAGCATCTATAGAGAAGAAATAAAATGAAAGCTAAAAACAAAAGTAAAAAAAAATTTGTTTATAATGCTGAATTCTTCTACAAATGAGGTGATGAAAGCCCAGGAGAGACGGTTGTTATACCTACTCTCGAAGTGAATTATTTTTTATTTAAAGGTTTAAGAAAATCAAAAAGATTTGATAAATTATGTGATGACTACGATTTTGTTAATGCCGAACATAAATTTAAAGTTAATGTTTTTTATAGAGGAACAGTTGACATAGTCAATTCACAAATTAGAAATAAATTTGAAGGAATGTTAAAAATTGCAAATCTTTTTGGATTTTTAACGCCAAAAACATTACTATCATTATCATATTTAAGACCCGTATCCATAGATACCTTCGACCCCCGTCCAGCCCATAAAATTATTTCTTCTTCTTCTTCTTTTCACAATGGAGTGGCCAACCCAGGCCTTTAGGGGATACACCTTTTTGGTGTAACCTTCTCTCTTCATTTTCATTAAAAAAAAAAGAATTTCTAAAGTCGGCAATTAATATTATTTCAATGATTTTTCAGAAAATTTTCTGATTCAATTAATTAATGTGGTCTGATTTTGATTTTTAAAATCCTGAATTTGGTTTGAAACATCCTGAATTTGATTTTTTTAATATCCTGGAATTTGAAGTTAAAAACTTATATTATATTATATATATATATATTGGCTTCCTAAGAATGGCTAGTGCCGGGGACACGTAAAGTATCTCGCCAACTCTTTTATCCCTATGACCTCCAGAGACTGGAACTTCGCTCCCTGCCACCATCTTTCCCGCGACTTATAACCTTCAGCTATTTAAGACCCGTATCCACAGGTTCTCTGACCGCCCGCCCAACCCATAAAATTCTTTCTTCTTCTTTTCACGATGGAGGGGCCAACCCAGGCCTTTAGGGGTCGCACCTTTTTTGGTGTAACTCCTTCTCTCATCATTATCATAAAAAAAAAAAAAAAAAAAAAAAAAAATTGATCCAAAGACACAGCAAAAGACCGCTGGCCGAAGTAAAAAAAAAAAAAAAATGAAAACTAGATACAGTGGTACCTTGAGATACGAATGTTTTGAGATACAACATGAAATATTCTAAAATTTATACCTCGATATACAACGAAAAATTTGAGATACGAATTTGCGATGTGCCTTAGGTATTTGATGATAGGTGTCTCACATTCTTTTGTAACATTTTAAAAAGAACAGACCTCTCTTGATCGTTACCTTATGAAGGTCTCACGCAGTGAAAGTCAGGAAAGTGAGGCCAAAAAGGCCTGACGTTAAAGTGATGATTAATAAACATTGTGTGTTATTAATATATTAATAAACATTATGTGTATTATTACTCGTTTATCTATATACAAATTGTGTATATTATGTGTAATTTAACTGTGTTTTGGGTTAGTTTCATATCGCTAGAACGCATTAATATATATTACATTTTTTTAAATGGGAAAAATTGCTTTGAGATACGATTTTTTTGACATACGACGATAATCACAGAACGAATTAAATTCGTATCTCAAGGTACCACTGTACAATGTCAAATATGAAATCGGAGAAATTCTGAATACCCTATGACTTTTTAAGATAGGAACTTTCTGCCTATGTGTCTCTCTTTACAATATTCTTCCTACTTCAAGACTCCTACATATCCATATATTCTCCTGAATAAGTGCTGCACCTTGAATGGTTAATTAACAGTGAAAAAATATATGTAAGGATGGGAAATAAGATATTTTAAAAATCTCAAGTCTGATCTAAAGGTAAGCCAAGACAATTCGCTGACTAGGCTGCGATCAAAATCACTCAACAAATATATTAAATTATAAATTGTGGTGTTTTTGAGGCTCTTGAAAATTATAGAAACAATATAAGATTTAAAACAATTAATTATATATATAGATATATTCACTGATATTGACATATACTATATTAAAAATACTTAAAACACAAAAAAGCCTCCAGCTTTTTGATTATAATGTTATTAATTGTAAAAAGAATATAACATTCTACACATATATATGTACTATATTATGAAAATGTTTTAAGAGGAATAACTATAGAAAACAACTTATAAAAAAGGCATTCTATAAGATTTAAAACATTTGATTATATATATGATATATTCACTGATATTGACATACTATATTAATAACAATTTAACACACAAAATACCTCCAGCTTTTTGATTAAAATATTAAAAGAAAATGACATTCTACACAGACATATGTACTATATTATGATAAGCTTTGGGTGAGAATATCCGCCGAAACGTCTCATAAGTTTTTCATGAAAATAAATTTGTTAGAATATAAAGAAATTTTATTTCCTTTTACCTAACGAAGACATTACATCTGTTTTCAAGGTTTTCAAGAGCCTCAAAAAACATCACAATTTATAATTTTAAAACATTATAGTACCATATCTAAATATATTAAAGCTTCACTCATTGAAAAAACATAAAAAAAAGTCAAAATTTATGTTAACCAATCAGCATATGAGAAATGACATTGGTACAAAAGTGCATCTAATTGATTTATTAGCTCTAATTAGCCAAAAGAAAGCAAATGTCTAAGCCTACTCGGGCACACACACACACACCCCCTCAAGAAAGGGACAAACAACATGTAAGAGACATCACCGATAGACAGGGTAAACGCGGACACCAGCCGGTGTCCATGTCCATGTCCATCTGCTCCTGTTGTTGTCCGTCGGAGCAGCCCTGACCTGCCTCAACTACTCCCACTTGAGTGGTCCAGAGTCTGCTCGGCTGGTAAGATGACTGCAATATTCAATTGCCAGTGGCCTCTTTATTCATTGTTTTAGGTGAAATTAATTTAAAATATATCTTAATATTATAAAAACTTGGTATATATGTATCAGGTCAAAAAATTGAGATCAAAAAATTATCATGAAATGTATTTTTCATGCTTTCAATAAATGTATAAATTAAATAAGCTGACGTGTTCTGATGTGACCATCCACTTGACTTTACCATACAACCCGGCCCCTAAAATTATTTATAATCGTGTAGGTGGCGGTTAGTTTTTGCATTTTTATACTTCTGGGGTCCCACTGATTATGTATACAAAATTTGGTTGAGTTTGCTCAAATGGCCTAGATTTTTAATTTGTATCCCCCCCCTCACCCCCTTAATTTTGTGTCGATATGCACCAAAATCTAATCAGCTCTTAATCTCAATGAACCAAAACTACGTGTGAAATTTGGTTTCGATAATTCCTACTAGTTTTTGAGCTAGGTCGTCCACAAAATTTGGTAACGCACAGACTAACTAACTAACTAACTAACAGACATTTTGACAAAACAATTATTAACTCGAAAAAAAAAAAAAAAATTCAGTCGAATAGAGAACCTCCTCCTTTTTTGAAGTCGGTTAAAAATATAATATTTTCGATGTTCACTTATTAGGGCTTTTTTGTAGAGCGAAATGCCATGGTTTCGCTCAATTTTTTTAATCAAAAGTTTCAGCCGTTTTTGAGATATTTCGAAAAAAAGAAGGAAAAAAACCAATTTTTTCATGCACGATTACAATACTTGACCATACCCTGTTTGGTAAAGTAAAAAGAGAGGAATTTAGCTAATAACAGTGGCGTAGCCAGACTTGGGGAGGGTGGGACAAAACCTGACTGACCAAAATTATTTGAATTAAACGATTTTTTTCTTTTTCCTGCACTATTAAAAATTTCTCATCTAATTTTTTTTTTTTTATATTATTTATTGGCATCGGCATTACACCCATTTTGCCAGCCAATATATTCACATTAACTCTACAAAAATCAAAACAACAAATTTAAAAAAAAAAATAAAGATAAAATAAAAAAAATAAAAAAATAAATAGCAACCTAAAAACTCATCGAAAAATATCACAGCCCAGTGATATAAGGAATTGAAGAACCAGCTTTCCTAGTTCTCCCCCTTCGGATATGCAGGCAAGTAATATCTGCGCATTTGTAGGGAACTGGATCTTTCCCCGAAAAATTTCTCATCTAATTTCACTATAAAAAATGGAAAGTTCGGCTTCAAAACTTTTTAATAATATTACATACCAGTATTGTAATCTTACAACATATTTATTATACTAATACGTATATAATTAATAGAAGAAAAAAGTAAAGTTACAATTTATTTTTGTAAATAAGTTAATGTGATTGTACTAATATAATATACCAGTATTTCTCAATCTGGGTTCCGCGGAACCCCAGGGTTCCACAAAGGGAGGTTTGGGGTTCCTCGCGCCTAGAGGTCAATAAAAGAAAAAATAGAAAAACAAAAATAGTAGTTAGTAATATCACCCCTCAAAAATTTGTCATGTAAAGAAAAAAAAATACTAAATTTAGATTAGTTGAATAAAAGATTTCACTGTCGATAGTAACAGAATTGTTTTTATTTTAGGTTAAAAATAAAATAAAATGAGAGAGTCTTCTGTTTTTTAAATAAAACAATTTTTAATTATTTCTAGAGACTATAGTTTCGAAGGCATTGCCTTCATCATCAGTCTATCACAAATATTTCAAATTAGTCACAAATTAAGATTTATACATTGAAAATTTTGATTCTTACATTCTAATCTCCCAAGATGAAACATGAAGAAAAAGGCATTATATATTTTTCAAATTTTCAATGTATAAATCTTAATTTGTAACTAATTTGAAATATTTGTGATAGACTGATGATGAAGGCAATGCCTTCGAAACTATAGTCTCTAGAAATAATTAAAAATTATTTTATTTAAAAAAACAGAAGATCTCTCATTTTATATTATTTTTAACCTAAAACTAAATTTAGAGTCTAAGTAATACCTTATAGTCAAATAAAATCATTTATACTTAAAAATGCGATGAACATCAGTATTATTGTCTCAGTGATACTATTTTTGTAGCTCTATAGTTCCTTAACTTTCTTATGTACCCGCAATTTCCCCAAAATCTAGCAAATTTAAAAATGTGGCAACACCGTCATCGGCGGCGGTATGATATATTTGGAAGCTATAAAAGTAGCATGATGTTGATATTATGGCGAAAAATTAAATATCTCATTTTAGTGCTAGGGGTTTCTCAGAAATAAATATAAGTACTCCAGGGTTCCTCGCTCTACAAAGGTTGAGAAACACTGTAATATAGCATTTTTATTTTATTTTACTATACGCAATCTTGTAAATTTTCTTTTTGTATTGTAAACATTTAGTAAATTTATAATTTTTTTTAAGAGTGTGAGTAGGCACGGTGTGCATTAAAATAAACAATATGCGTTACTTTTTCTTTGATTAAGCCGAGGGGTGAACCGCGACCTAATATCGTGTACACCTACTTCCACTCCCACTTTCATTTCCAAGTAGAAGACAATAGATGAAGGGGCATTATCTAACGAATTCCCAAATAATTCCAAAGACGAGTACACCTAATTCCAATCGCGGTTCACCCCTCGGATTAAACCATTTACCGACTTAAAGAGCAGTCTAACAAACATATAAATAAAAAAAAACCTAAAAAGGTACTCATTTTCCCAAGTTTCTTGTTTTTGTCCCTTTTTATTTTGGTTAGATGTGAATAGTGAGAGGGGGAGGGGGGTTCCGCCCTTCGCCCCCTCTTGACTACGCCACTGCTATCGGGTGGTTTTTTAGGCGGTTAGTGTTTGCATATGACGTCATGAGCTTTATTTGTTACTTTTACCAGTAAATGGAAAAATTTTCCCGAAACGTTTGGCGTTTTAATAAACGTTTGAAGATTGTTTTTTTTATAAAAGTTTTGTATTTATTTATATAACAGAAACAATTATTTCAATTTTATTAATATATTTTGACCGAGATAAGAAGAGCGCTCCCATATATGTGTGCTGCATGTATGCGAGTAAAGCAATTGATTGTGACGTGGGCTAGGCTCTGGCCTAAGGCAAATAGATCAATGTGGGGTTGTGTTTCACCTGTTTGGAAGGGTTGGCAAGTGGCATGACGTTATCCGCCCCCGGGCCCACACTCAATTGATTAAGCGTCGTGTAAACTTGTCCGATGAGACTGTGACGTCCGCTTCGGTTCCAGTCCCAGCAACGGAGCATTAGCGATCGATCGCCATCGCCCCCGCAAAGGGATCGCGTGCTCAAAGTGAATTCCTTCCAGATTGGATTCAAATTCCATTTTTTCACCTCGGTACGATGGACCAAACGATATTCTCCATCTTCACATACTTTATGAATCTCTAGAAATGGATCTGAACTAAAAAAAAAAAAAATTAAAAAAAGCAAAGAATAAAATTATAATTAAAAAGAATTTACATTTTTAGGGACAATGTGATCTTAGTGAAAAATTATCTTAATGATAATTATGTATATTATATTTGTATGTCAGAGGGTTTCATCAACTTGGGAACAAGGGCGGATCCAGGAATTTTTATGGGGGGGGGGGGAGAATGTATATAAGGTGCCCGATGTATATAAGATCTACTTTTTATCTCGAAAGTGTGTCGCGATCGAATTGCCAAGCGGGGGGGGGGGGTCAGAGACGCTGCCCCCCACACACACGCACATAGAACTTTATTTTCAATTTTAAAAATTTTTAAAAAAATAAATGTTTTTTTTTCAAATTTTTTTTACAAATTTTATATCTCATATTTTAAGTTCATAAAAATAAATTGTTATAAATTCCCTGTCGATTTGGCCGCCGTTTTTTTGGCCTCTGCGTGCGACGCACGTGTTGCACTCCCGCCAGTCACGGGCCTCTATGGGGGAGGCGGGGCGGTCGCCCCCTCCCCCCCCCCCCTGGATCCGCCCTTGATATTATATTTGTATGTCAGAGGGTTTCATCAACTTGGGATCAAACCCAAGCGCTAACGTTGCTATTCGAGCTGTTAGCTTACCATAGAAATTATAAAGGCGTGTTAAAAAAATAAAACACCAATTTTTGAATATACTTACGTTCCAAACCAATCTTTGCGATCTAAATTCCTTCCTGAAAATTTTAATATAACTTCATCTTTACTGGAAGCGAGCTCCTCTACCATCACAATCAATTGGCCCTTGTTATTTTGAACTCCTAACAATGGCAAGGTCAGTTTTCCAGACGAAACTATCTGTAGGCAAAATAAAAAAATATGAGAGAAATGCAGATGATTTAAAAAAAAAAACTGTTTTTTTTTTTTTTTTTTGGATTGTGTGTTTGGACAGTAGGTGAACGAAAATGTCCTTTTTTCATTTTGTATTTGCAATAGTTAGATATGTGATTTATTTGAAAACATATATTTGAAATGCAAATACAAAATATTATTTTTATTTTGCATTTGAAATACTTTCTTAATATAAATATTTAGTACATATTTGTAAAATACAAAATGGTTTTGTTAAATTTTTTAATTCAAAAATTCAACCGTTATCGATCTTTGTTTGGTGACCTTTGACTAATTTGTAAAATGTTATTCAAAATGTAGCCAATACTAAAATAGACCTAGAAACACTACAATATTTAAAAGACGAAGACAATATTTTAGAATCCTTGAACAGATATCCAAATGTAAAAAAAAAACTCTTCCTTAAATATTATACCTACTTGCTTGCCAAGTTCTGAGCACCTGTTGAACAACTATTTTCGTTTGGTGGAATGATTATGAGGCCACATAGACACAACATGAACTCTTTGAACAAATACTGGTGTTAAAATCAGTGAAATAAGGTATTTTATTTGAATAAGGTAATTTGCATTTTGTATTTAAGTACTTTTATTTAAAACCATTTTGTATTTGTATTTAAAATAAAAAAATAACCAAGCATTTGCATTTTGAATTTAAATACTTTTAATAATTATTTTGCACATCTCTAGTAATAGTGGACAAAATTTGCATTTTAGGTTCATAAAGAAAGGACAAAATTTGGTTGTCATATTTCAATATCTTCAGATGCCTCAAAGAGCTTTGATAATGTTAAAAATTTGAAAATTTTCAAAAAATTACTTATTTTTTGAAAAATGTTTTTAATGTTTACTTCTGCATGAAAGTATTTGTACAAAATGTAGTTGTAAGACAACAAAACGATATTAAAAATTATTTATATTACAAAATATCAATTTATTGGAAAATTCTTCTAAATAATAGTAAAAAATTGCACTTTTATCAAATTGTATGGTTCTTGCGGCACCCCAAGACATGCTACAGATTGGGCAAGATAAAAGAGGCCCGGAGTCTAACTGTACGTGATATTTGAATCGTTAATGTTCAACGGACAATCCTAGGGAACGCTTTGGGGTGCCTCTGCATGATGCAAAAATAGGCGTTTGGTGTGCAGTTTCAGCCCAACGGATTGTAGGGGCAATTTTTTTTTTAATACCACCGTGAACTCTGTATGTAACGGAATTGTTGCAACCATACATAGGGCAGCGGACGGAGGAAGGACGAGAGTATGCGTTTTTTCACCAATATGGTGCCGTGGAGCATATTTCACCGTTTTAAATGTCATAAGTCCATGAAATTTTCGAAAAAGATCGTATTTTCCACAGGTTTACGCCCTCCCGGATCGCCCGATCTGTCTGCCTACTGATTTTTACTTATGGGGTAACTAGTGTACAGTAACAACCCGCATACAATTGAAGAATTCAAAAATTTATTTTTTTAAAATATTGGTAAACTAATGATAAGGGGGGACCCTTAGCGATATCTCTTAAGGACGATAAAATATCTACTTGCTTTTTACTTATAAAAATACTAAATTATAATATCTAAAAACTAATTTCAGGATTTTTTGAAATTCGACCCTTAAAAGGGGTCAAAAGGGGCAAAATATCTTTGCAATGTGTTTACACTAATTATGCGATTTCAATTAAGAACGATAAAATATCTACTTGATTTTTACTTAATAAAATTCTAAATACAAATATCTAAAAAGTAATTTCAGGATTTTTTGAAATTCGACTCCCAACTATCCAAAATGTGAGTGGGTGGCAAAAATTAAAACTCTCTCCTATCTTGATCAAATTTTGTAGGTTATTCTTTATTACTTTAAGAAACTATTCCTGTAAAAATCAACTATCAAAATTGACTGTATGGGGGCGAGGGGGGGGGGGGGGGCAAATTATATAAATTTTTAGCTTTTTAGTACATTTACTCTTTAGAAAACTGTGGATTATTTATTTGCAAATATCTAAAAAATAATTTCAAGATTTTTTGTAATCCGACCTCAACTATCAATGTGATGGGCAAAAATTAAAACTCTCTCCGATCGTGATCAAATTTTGTAAAGTTATTCTTGATTACTTTAAGAAACTATTCCTGTAAAAATCAACTATCAAAATTGACTGTATGGGGGTGAAAGAGGGGGGGGGGGGGGAATATAGAATTTTTTTGATTTTTTGTACATTTACTCTTTATTTGCAATATTTGGAGCTTTTTTTTAAGTGAATTTTGGAGACCTAATAATTACATGCAGAGACGCCGCCCGCCAGGGCCACCTGCCCGGAGGGCCGAGCTGCAGAGGGCGTGCCGAAGGCACGTCTGGAGCAGCTCGTTGCTATATATAAATAGATTGTTATAAATATCTATGTTAATAAGTTAAAGAGGTTTATGTATACAACGTGACAATTTCTAGATCTTAAACGAAATTGAATGTATAAATTCAAACTTCTATATTTTTTGTATTATATAATTTTTTTTTACGAAATGTTTCATTTTTGCATTTTTTAGTACTACTGAAGATGGTCAACCAGAGGTGACCGAAACTGTTTGGTGAATCAATAAAATAAATAATAATGATTAACTGAAATAATTGTCTTTTATTAGTTTGTGACTATAAAAACCCTTTAATTTAAAAAGAATAAAATTTTGTAGATATTGAATTACAGAATGATAAACTGAACGATTAAGTTCTCGTACTAAGCCATCCGTATAATACATACATACATAATATAAATAAATATAAAAAGTATAACAATATTGATAATTGTTTATATTTACCTGTCCCAAAGTAGTTTCGCATCCTCCTAAGAAATCTTGGTCCTCTAAATTATAATTTTCAATATCAATATCATAAACAGAAAATTTCAAAAATTGTTGTTCTTCAAAAATATATTTTAAATTTATCTGAAAATAAAAATAAATAAATATATTAGATGTTTTTCTTCAAGATTGACTATAAGGTATTAAATTGAAGAATGCAATGGAAGGCCGTCCAAGGATGAATAAAATGATGATTCCCAATAAAAGAGAAACTTTTTTTTACAGTTGAAATTTTTTTTACATTTTTGAACCGACGTTTCGGAGGTTCTTCCCTCCTTCTTCAGGGTTCAAAGATTTCCTGAAGGAAAATTATTACATGATTCCTTCATTGACTCTTTGAATCCTGAAGAAGGAGGGAAGTTACTCCGAAAGTAAAAATAAAACTTTTCAATAAATATTCTTTTATTGGGAATCATCTTTTTATTTATAACCTTTTCAATCCTCAGTTCAAATAAATAAATAAATAATTGAAATGTTTTTTTTTCTGAGAATAGCAGATTTATTGATTTTATAAAGAATAAATCAAAAAGTGCATCTTCTGCTTGATGTTAAAAACTATAGATAGGTATATAAAATATGTATGTATCGGTCGATGGATGCTATGGATGCTGCGCATCCCTAAAATTTAGAGTATTTTCATACAGTCCCAGGCAGAAGGGAATATTGCAGCAATATTACATTGCAATATTAAACCTTGCAGGAACATTGCAGTAATATTCCTATGTCCGCCTCTTTTACATTGAAGCAATATTGCCAATATTGTGCAAGGTTCGCAAATATTCCAGTCTGTCTGGGGTGTCCTAAAAATCTAATGTTAAATTTGGAAAAATAACGAAAAATTATATGATGCCGTATTTGCAAAAAGGAGTGAAGAATAAAATAAAATTTAAAACAATGAAGGATTATTTTTTAGACAGCATCGTTTGGCCATATAAACCCTTCTTCTTCCTCTTTTCACGATGGAGGGCCCAACCCAGGCCAATAGGGGATGCACCTTTTTGGTGTAACTCCTTCTCTCATCATTTTCATTAAAAAAAAAATTTGAGGGATTCTACGCGAAATAAATCAAAGTTTTTTTTGACAAAAAATAAAATAATTTTTCAAAAATGTCAAACTTCAAAAAATCAATGATTTTTTCAAAAAACTGAAAAATGTTATTGAATATACATATAGTCGAATATCTATTTTGTATTTTTTTTCCTGAAAAGTACGTTTAAAAACGAAAAAAATCGTCTCAATTAGTCAATTTTTTAAATAGTTATGAGCGTTTGAAAGAAAAAAACACCATTTTTTTTTTTTAAATTAATAACTTTTTTTCGGTTGAGTAGAAAAATTTGAAAAAATTCTGAAAAATGTTTTCGATAAGGTAGAAAAAAATGAAAAAGTTTCAGCCAAATCGAAAGGTTTCGGGGTCAAAGTGGTCGATTTGGCATGGAATGCCCCATATGTATTTTTGAACGAAATAAAAATTGAAAGTTCGGATTATCCAGCATTAGGCCGGATAATAGAGATTGTACCCCGTTTAATATATTATATACTTTTGTAAATATACTTATATACATCAAGCAGAAGAGATGGTCTTTAATTTATTACTTAAAAAATAAATAAAATCTAATTATTATATTTTTTTATTTATAATAAAAAAAGAGATTTAAATATTCATCTATCAAAATTGAATTTTTAAATTTAAATTAAATCGGACGCCACCTTCTTAATCAAAGGTGAACTATTTCCAATTATTAATCATTTTAATTATACTCTTTGATTTTAATAAGTGACGCTAAAATTAATTAACTATAAACAAAATATTAGCAATGTCAATATATAATAATTGTGAAAAATATACTCAAATTTGAGAATATCAACTTTTTTAATCAAGATATTCGTGAAAAGAAATCAAAAGGTAATTAATTATTAACATTATATATATTTATATTTATACTATATAATATTCATTTGTTGATTTAAGTGTTTATCAATATGCTTGTATTAAATATGTATTATATTATATTCATCATCATCATCATCATCAGCCTGTCGATAGCGACAATCCACTGCTGAATATAGGCCTCTTCCATCAAATGGAAGGGGGTTGGCATTAAGTCACCACGCTTGCCAGACGGATTGGTGACTAGGAATCAGATTATAGCCGGTCAAATATCAATGCAGGGACTCGGACTCGAACCCGGGACTCCTGCTTAGAAGGCTAGTGTCTTTAAGCTCTCGGCTAATCCGATTCCATTATTATATTATTAAGTATATATTCATAATTTTAAATATTCGTTTAGAAATTAATATTTAAAATATTGCGACAACATAGCAAAATTTTCAGTTCATGGTCTTTATTACACAGTGATAATGGTGCATAATGTTGTTCATTTGCTCAGTTCCATGGGCTTTCGGCAGTTTTTGAAGTTAACCTGCAAAAATCGTAAGCTACTAGTATGAAGGTAGGATGTGAAGAACAAATCGTGTTTTTTTAGGGCGGAGGTCCTTTAAATTGTCCCCCTAGCAACTCCTTTAAATTGAAGATCGAATCGTAAACTGGTACATCGATCTGAAGAGGTGTTTATTGTAGAGGTTCAAGGTAGTAGTTCCGAATCGATGATCGTGAAGAGTAGCCGGAAGACCGAAGAAATTGACGCGTACATCCAATATATAGGAAAAACGACATAGATCCATTACTTCATCTCCGAACTTTTGGTCCGTTGTTATAACTAGTTGAAGCCAAAAAATTTTGTAGTTTTTGACAAAGTTTTCATGTCGACCCGGAAACGAAATTTCGTGTGTCCAAAGTCGTAGCCCAATCAATTAGCTCTGTTCAAATTAAAATGGCATTCATCGAAATCATATCAGTGTTCTTTGTTTGTCAACTTAGTATAAAAGTCAGCTTGTAATCAGGTTTGTCACTAAGGGGAAAAATAGTTTAGTCCCAAGTGGACTTGAAATCTTTATCGATACCTCCTCTACAATGAAAAGATCACCTAATGAAATGGAAATTGAGCTTCAGTTCTTTAAAAACATATTGTGCGCTTCACGGTACCATAATATTAAATCTAATATGTTGACATATGTCCAAAAAAGAATATCGATAATCATACGAGATTTTTGATCATAAACGATGTTGAAATATTCTTGTTTTTCCATTTTGTGTTGAGAGGAGTCCGTCGCTAGTACTTCGTTCTTCGCGCTTCGTTGCTTGTTGCATGGCTTCATACCGGCAGAAATTTCGGTGTATCACAGCATGTCACTCCAAAGGAGGAGGGCGCGGTGGTTCGCCTGTAATGGACTCCCGCACGACCTTTCAAAACCCCAGCAAAGGTTCTCCTGAAACGTCAGTTGCAGCATGTTGAGGTGAAGTAGTTCAATTTCTTTGAACGCTCGTCGGTTATCCGGCCCACCCCCGCCAACGCCTAGCCCAAAATGAAGGAAAAAGGAGTTGCTTAGCTTGGGTCGAATAGGCCGGGCTAGTAGTAGGCCGGTCTGGGGAAACCCGGTTCCAAAGTCCTTGCCCATCGACCATCCCGTCCACGAACAGAGCGACGGGTACGGTCCAGAGAGGGGGTCCGGGCTTGGGTGGCAGGTACAAAGTAGAGGTGTGCTCCGGTTTGTGGCGAAGGTACTAGTGTTTGCGGTTCGAATTAAGGAGTTCGATGCGAAATGCACGAAACGGCAGCCGTCGCACGATCGGCAGCGAAGAGCCAAGTTGAAACGGTTCTTTTTCCGACCACCACCGACCGGGAAGGAACGAATGGCCAACAGGAACAATGATTAAATCACGGCGGATCTGAGTCCCTGTACCGAATGGCCAGCGCAAAGGCGACAAACAAATGAAGTGGGGTGCGCAAGAACGATGGCGAATCATATACGTGCTTGTACGCAGGTCGGACCCCGTAGTTTTGCTCCTTAACAGGTAGTCGATCCGCGGCGTCGTGAAGTACTAGCCAGTGTCGGAACGGAATTAACCCCGGACCGGAGGAGAATGAGTAAACGTTTCCGGTGTTAAAAATGTTACGCAAATGTATTTTTTTGTTCTTCGTGTACTTGGGGGACCCAATGGGGGAGGTAGTCCATATACTAATTTTTGCATTTTTGTTTTCAGAGTATCTTGTGCATATAAAAATTTAATAGTATGAATAAGCGCGTGGTATGTTTAACTTGAATGAAATGTCCGAGAATTTACCACTGCTCGAAGCCCCTAAAAACTTAATTGGATATTGATTGTATCTAACTTTCTGAGATTTGGCTCAGATCCCGGCTTCTTTCCTTCTACTTCTGTTTTAGGTTGTAAACATAAATGAGAGAGCCTTCTGTTTTTTAAATAAAATAATTTTTAATTATTTAATTAATTTATTTAAAAAACAGAAGACTCTCTCATTTTATTTTTAACCTAAAATAGTGCCTAATTCTGTTACCATCGACAGTGAAATCTTTTATTCTACTTCGTTCTTTTCACGACGGAGGGGCCATCCCATACAGGCCTTTAGGGGATGCATCTTCTGGTGTATCTCCTTCTCACATCAATATCATTAAAAAAAAGTATTAAGTTTGTTCAAGCCTTGTCAATGAAGGGAAAAGTCTTATGTCATTTCAAAATCTAGTCTAATGGTCTGTATATATCTATTAACGAGAAAGCTGATCCCAAAAATTGCCTGAAGAAGTCGAAAAATATACGACGAAACGTGTTGCAACTTTTGGAAATTTAGCTTTTAATTATTTTCTCAAGTCCAAGATCCCAATATCCAGCCTAATTATTTTCAAAGATGGACGATAACAACCCAAATATTTATTCGCTATCTTCTTTCTTATATAAATTATATAATCTTTAAAAATTGAATTTTCAGAAACCCTGTGTAATTTGATTTCGATAATAAGATATCCAAACCTTCATCTTCAGTCTAATATAAATATTTTCTATGCATATTTAATGAAATATCAATCTTAATTTGATTTATTCCTATTAGGTTCTTTGATAAAAATAAATTCAATCATGACTAAAATTCGTTAAAATATTTATAATAAACTGCAGATGAGGAGAAGAAGAATTAATGAAAGTTTCTTTTTGCCGAGAGTACCAGAATTTATATATTTTGAAGGAGACAATAAATTGAGTGTCTTCTGCTGGAATTATAAAATTTTTAATTTATTTATAATGAGACTATAGTTTCGAGAGTTTTTCCTCTTCATCAGTCTATTGCAATTGATTCACAGGAATTGTAATAGACTGATGAAGAGGGCAAAGCTCTCGAAACTATAGTCTCATTATAAATAAATTATAAATTTTATAATTCCAGCAGAAGACACACTCTTTTATTGTCTCCTTCGAAAGAATAATTGTTTGACACCCTTTTAGTGAAAATCCTTCGAGCCGGTTAAGGTCTAAAGGGGCAGACACATCTCTAGATATATAAACTCAAATTTTATTAACGCATTACCTTCTAAAGTGAGATCAAAAGAAGACACATTTTATTAATGTATTAAAAAACAATTTAGCTTGATCATTTAAAAAATACAAAACTTTATGATTCTTTTTTTCTTATGTGTGTTTGGTGTTAAAATAATAATTATTTAAAATGATAATGTCCTTAAAAATAAAATTAATTGAATTACTTTAGAAGCGAAATCTGGATTTAAATTGTTCGTAATCATTTCCGTGCGATGAATTTCTTTCCATTCCATTTGGCCATTGGATTTCATATAAGTAACAACCATAGGATCCGATTTCGAAAAGACATCCATGTCCAACAGGTTTCTAAAACAAAATCAATATTGAAACATTAATATGCATGAGAAATTATTCTCCTCCTTCCAGTTAACAGGTGGTTTTCTATTTATAGAATTTTATTTAGCTATTAAATAATTGAAATGCGCAACAATTTGGTGTGTTCAAAATACATATCAACAATTTGGGGGGGGGGGGGGGATGAAAACAAAAAAGTAATTGTTGTTAATAATGCCATGGCCAATGCAAATGGGCTGTTTTGATTCTGGAGCAAATCATTATCAGCATTTTCTTTTGTTTTTTCATTTAGTTAATGTTATTTCTTGTTTTTGTAAATATCACGTGATGTTAATCTATCTGGTAATCAAGCAAACTCGCCATTATCACAATAAATAGCAATAAGTAAACAAGATATCTCAACAAAAACACTTGTGTACAAAAGGCCAAGTTCGATTAGTAAAAACCGTTTGCCAAAAAAGTAGTGAGATCTAATGTGCTGGCAAGTTCAATATCATCAATTTAATAAATGAGTCAAGAATATAGTAACTCCAATTAAAACGCATGTTTTTCATTTCACATGTCCATCTTTATGTATCGAATTCACATGTTTAGTTGAAATTATTTTCCTAAAACTTGGCTTTTACGCATTAAATTATTATTATTATTATTATTGTTTGATAGGGCTTCCACCAGTCCCCTCTTATGATCTCATGATATGGTAACGTACATAACAATGCGTAAAAGCCAAGTTTTAAGAAAATAATTTCAACTAAAAATGTGAATTCAATAAATATAGATGGACATGTGAAATGGAAAACATGCGTTTTAATTGGAGTTACTATATTCTTGACTCATTTATTAAATTGATGATATTGAACTTGGCAGCACATTAGATCTCACTACTTTTTTTGGCAAACGGTTTTTAATAATCGAACTTGGATTTTTAACACAAGTGTTTTTGTTGAAATTTCACTTCTTTTTTCTAAGTTGGATGGGAATTTAGCCTGCAAGATTCACGCATTTATTTTTTCATAAATATCACGTGATGTTAATCTACCTGGTATCAAGCAAACTCGCCATTATCACAATAAATAACAATAAGTAAACAAGATATAATAAATAAGAAAATTTCAAAACAAAACGCTGATAATTATTTGCTCTAGGAGCGCAAAAAAGGGTTCAATTGTAGACATCATGCCTTAAAAAAAATGCTTGTTATGGTTTCTTAAAATAAATGAGGCTGTCCTCTGCTTGATGCAAATAAACATATACATATACCTATATAACGAATATAAATACTTATATGTATATTTGAATTAATTTAAAAGATTTTGTTTTGCAAAGAGTAGCAGAGATATTGATTAATAGAGAGAAATCAATGAGGCTGTCCTCTGCTTGATCCAAATAAATATATACATTATACATATTAATATAATTTATTTGTTAGAGAGTATAGTTTCAAAGGTTTGACCTTCATCATCAGTCCTTTTAATTTGAAAGTTTATAATGGGAAAATAAGGACAATTTTTTATTTATCAGCCAACGTTTCGTCGACTTTGCCGACTTCTTCAGGGATTCAAATAGTCATGCCAGATTAATTTAAAGTTGAGATTTCTTTATGACTATTTGAAGTCCTGAAGAAGTCGGCAAAGTAGACGAAACGTTGGCTGATAAATAAAAAGTCACACATAAAAACTTGTCCTTATTTTCCCATTATAAACTTTCAAATTAATACAAATTATGGTCGGAAATGATCCTTTTAATTTTAAATATTTTATCTGTTATTTCTCATGGGTTTAAATACCACATTGGACAAAGGTAGGATAAATTCGCTTTGTCGTAATAGCAAGCAATTCAGATTCAAACAAATCTGTGATATTTTTAAACCCATGAGGAAAATAACAGATAACATATTTCTAATTAAAAGGCCTGATGATGAAGGTCAAACTTGGGAAAATCTAGAATCTAACAAATAAATTATATATATATATTCAATATATAATTAAAAAATACAAATCTTTATAAAACAATCTTTTTGAAACTAGACGTTTCGGGAGAAATTCTCCCTTTATCAATAGAATTTTTTGAAAAATAAAGGGATGAAAAGGGAGAACGTTTCGGGAGAAATTCTCCCTTTATCAATAGAAATTTAAAAAAAAATAAAGGGGGAACTTCTCGTCTAGCTTCAAAATAAACGTTCCAAGATTGTTTTATTTTTCATTAAATTAAAAACAATAAATAATTAATTTTTCTTTTCGATATATTTATATAATATACTCGATATCGTTATTGTTTTAATAAACGTTTGAATTTATAATATGTATATGTTTATGGAAATTTGCATCTAGCAGAGGACAACCTCATTAATTTCTCTTTTATGAATAAGTGTTGAATTAAAGTTTATAGATAGGGATATTATATAATTTTTATCGAATTAATTATTACAATTTATATTTATTTTAAAAATGTGACAGTTGTATATAACCTTAACTTAGAATAAAAACAAATATATACCTGCATGATAACGTTAATTCAATCTCAGAAGTGGCTTCTGAGGCTGATCCAGGTATAAATTGATTCATTTTCAGTTCTGGTCTTGTTTTACACTAATCGAAATGATAATCTATTGGAATTTGCACTGGTATTTTCCTTGTCAGTCAAGTGCTCGATGTCATGATTGTCATTTGATCTGCTCCTCATTGTCAATTAGATGTCAACTCGGTTCCGGGAATGGAATAATAAATGGACGACTGGCTCTGGTAGAATCATCTCCTCCTGGTCACCCAACCAGACACTAATCGCTATTCAATGACCCTCTGCTCTCACTATCTAGAACAGAGCACAGGTAAAGTTGATTTGTGAACTAAACCTTGAAAGTTGAATCCCTTGAATGCCTTGAATGAATGAATATGACGCACAACTCAGAACTCACTCACGTCCACTCCCCTACTTTGCCTATGACGTCGTTGCAGCTTTCTGGTCAATATCAATTTAATCTCTATATTACAAACGATTGTGAAAATAAATTACTAATAATAGTTTGCAGTATTAAATAAAAATCGAAATTTAGATTTTTTGAGAATCTCTTAAACACAAGGGCGGGAAAAATACTTCAGTTCTAAATTTAAAGCTGCGAATAGTTTCAAAAAATATTTGTAAAATATTAAAACGGGCTAATTGTTGCTCGTATTCCTTATATATAAAACCAAACATTTAACTCCAAGCGCCGTGGAGAGTTGTTAGGGGGCGTTCATTAATTACGTGGGGCTATTTTGGCGATTTTCGACCACTCCTACCCTCTGGTGAGATTTGGCTTCCCCTCCTAATCTCACGCGATTTTGGCAATTGTTCGACCCCCCTACCCTCTTGGTGAGATGTCGTGAGATTTGGCTCCCCCCCTAATCTCACGTGATTTCGGCGATTTTTCGACCCCACTACCCTTTGGTGAGATGTCGTGAGATTTGGCTCTCCCCCTAATCTCACGCGATTTTGGCAATTGTTCGACCCCCCTACCCTCTTGGTGAGATGTCGTGAGATTTGGCTCCCCCCCCTAATCTCACGCGATTTTGGCGATTTTTCGACCCCACTACCCTCTTGGGTGAGATGTCGTGAGATTTGGCTCTCACCCCTAATCTCACGCCGATTTTGGCAATTGTTCGACCCCCCTACCCTCTTGGTGAGATGTCGTGAGATTTGGCTCCCCCCCTAATCTCACGCGATTTTGGCGATTTTTCGACCCCACTCACCCTCTTGGTGAGATGTCGTGAGATTTGGCTCTCCCCCCTAATCTCACGCGATTTTGGCAATTGTTCGACCCCCTACCCTCTTGGTGAGATGTCGTGAGATTTCGGCTCCCCCCTAATCTCACGCGATTTTGGCGATTTTTCGACCCCACTACCCTCTTGGTGAGATGTCGTGAGATTTGGCTCTCACTCCCTAATCTCACGCGATTTTGGCAATTGTTCGACCTCTCTACTCCTCTTGGTGAGATGTCGTGAGATTTGGCTCCCCCCTCAATCTCACGCGATTTTGGCGATTTTTCGACCCCACTACCCTCTTGGTGAGATGTCGAGATTTGGCTCTCCCCCCTAATCTCACGCGATTTTGGCAATTGTTCGGACCCCCTACCCTCTTGGTGAGATGTCGTGAGATTTGGCTCCCCCCCTAATCTCACGCGATTTTGGCGATTTTTCGACCCCTACCCTCTTGGTGAGATGTCGTGAGATTTGGCTCTCCCCCCTAATCTCACGCGATTTTGGCGATTTTTCGACCCCTACCCTCTTGGTGAGATGTCGTGAGATTTGGCCTCTCAATCTCACGCGGATTTTGGCAATTGTTCGACCCCCTACCCTCTTGGTGAGATGTCGTGGGAGATTTGGCTCCCCCCTAATCTCACGCGATTTTGGCGAGTTTTTCGACCCCCCTACCCTCTTGGTGAGATGTCGTGAGATTTGGCTCCCTAATCTCACGCGATTCTGGCGATTTTTTCGACCCCCCTACCTCTTGGTGAGATGTCGTGAGATTTGGCTCCCCCCGAACCTCACGCGATTCTGGCGATTTTTCGACCCCACTACCCTCTTGCGAGATGTCGTGAGATTTGGCTCTCCCCCCTAATCTCACGCGATTTTGGCAATTGTTCGACCCCCTACCTCTTGGTGAGATGTCGTGAGATTTGGCTCTCCCTAATCTCACGATACGATTTTGGCGATTTTTCGACCCCACTACCCTCTTGGTGAGATGTCGTGAGATTTGGCTCTCCCCCCTAACTCTCACGCGATTTTGGCAATTGTTCGACCCCTACCCTCTTGGTGAGATGTCGTGAGATTTGGCTCCCCCCCTAATCTCACGCGATTTTGGCGATTTTTCGACCCCCTACCCCTCTTGGTGACATGTCTTGAGATTTGGCTTCACCTCCCCCCTAATCTCACGCGATTTTTCAACCCCCTACTCTCTTGGGGAGATGTGAGATTTGCCCCTGCCCCCCTAATCTCACGTGAGATTTTTCAAAATGCGTATTTTTAGTGCAAATACTTTAATTTGTGCTTGATTGCGTTGGATTTATTTATAAAACATAATTTTCTTAATTATTTATATTTAAGACTAGTTAAGAATAGTATTTTAAACAATCGAGGGGCTATACTGTGCTACTTTGTGGCGTTCGCATAACCGCGATAAATATTAGTACCTGGAGCCACCGAGCGATGCTCGTCAACTTTTTGCTTCAGTTAAAAGTTATATATTAATATTATTTTTAATTTAAAATTCTGATAAACCACCCTGTCACGTGACCCCCACCCCACCCCCATACACCCCCGCGCGCCGTATCCCTGTTGCCCTTTGGACCACACCCAGAAACCTGCACCCCCACCTGCTAACACCCCCACACCCACGTATTTCTAGTTTTCTAGTGGCCCACAGATTATGTATTGTACCTGGAGCCACCGAGCAATGCACAGTAACCATATTAACAAAAATATAAATATATATATATAGTATACTGCCTCTCTGGACCCCCCTCGAAACCACGCACCTCGCCCCCACCAATGCACCCCCACCCCCACCCCACTATTTATAACGATTCATTATAAATAAATTAAACATTTATAATTCCAGCAGAAGACACACCCTTTTATTGTCTCCTTCACATCCATATTATATATCATCGTTAATGATATTGGAATCATTGATCAGAATCTATTTTAATCTTTCATTTTTTTAATTACATATTTTATTGAGCGTTTATTTATATCCTGAACCCACGCCCGAGATGTTGAGGCAAACATCGAAATTGTACAGGATATACCTAAACAAAACGTTCAATAAAAATTTAATAAAAATAAACTCTGATAAAAAAAGCAATCTGGGCATCAGGGAGGTCATATCTCTCTACTACTTAGGACCAGTCTTCATAAAAAAAATTATCCGCGGCTCTGGGTTGAGAGTTACCCTGGAGTTCCAAACAATATGATTTTCATAAAACAAAATAGGGGTCGAGTTAGCTCACGCTGATTCAAGGGTAAAAATAGGTTGGCAACGGCAAAATTCCCTGCATATTAGTTATTTAAAAAAAAATTTCCAAAAACGAATTTATTAAATAAAAAATAATATAAAATTGATGTTAAGGTTATTTTGTAAGTATTATTTAAGATTTTGATATTAGATAATTACTTTTAAACAATATACCGTATAATTAAAATTGATTCAAAATAAACTGATGTGGCCATCCACATGACTTTACCATACACCTGGCTCCTTTCTTATATTTAATCAAATAATTTATAATTATATACGAAAGACCCCCCACCCTCTTAATTTTGGGACCTTTAGCAATTATACGATAATATCTGCTTTTAATTTTGAAACTATTTTATTAGAAATATCTGCTTTCTTCGATTTTAGTTTAAAATTTTTTTGATTTAATTTATTAGATATTTACTTTTAAAAATATACTCCCATATATAATAAATTTTTTTGTTTTATTCTAGCTCCGTGTTAACATAAATTAAAATTCGATATACATGTATATATAGGTATATTTGGCTATATTTTAATATTATATAATAATAATAATAATAATATTATATAAAATAAATAATATAACGATTTGTTTTAAATTATTTTAATTCGAAACTCTAACCTACAATATGTAAATAAACAGAGGGGTTATCCCCAGGATAAAGATTAACCCATCAATTTCGGAGAGTAAAATATAGGGGGTTAAGTTTGAGATCACCCTCTCTTTTTTTATGAAACACATTTCGAGAGTTAACTCCAGGGTCTTCCTTAGCATAGGGTCAACCTATTTTATAAAACTGGCCACCTCAAATTTTTTTCTGTCTGCGGCTTTGCTCCTTGTTCTTAAAATTTTCCCCTATCATTCAATTCCCAAAAGATTTTCTTTTTAGCGAGGGCGGGTGCTATAATTCAAGTTTATTTATTAGCCATTGAATCATTTATTTAGAAAAGTTCCTAAATTTATTTGTTTGACTATTGAAAATAACCAGTGGCGAGCGCCCAACGTCAATTGTTCTCGCCCAATCTGCTAAATTTAGCATTTAAGCAAAAAATATTAAAAAACCGAGTTGATAAAAAAAAAAAATGTAAACCATTGCTTTCAATATTATAGAGTTTTTATAATAAAAATATAATTATTCACCCTCTGCACTCGTAAGTCGCCGCTCCGGCGACATGAAAATTCCGAGTTGGTTGGCATGGTAGCCTTCTCAAAAATAAATACGACTGCAAAGGGTTAAAATTAGGTGAACATTTATTGTAAGATGTTGTCGGTGTGAGAAACAAAAGAAAATAAATTGACACGTTCTGATGTGGCCATCCACTTGACTTTACCATACACTTCTGGTTGAGTTTGGCAGAAGGGCCTAGATTTTCATTCCCCCCCCCATTTTGGGAGGTTTGTTTTTGCATTTTTGGTGTTCTGGTACTGATTATGTATACAAAATTTGGTTGAGTTTGCTCAAATGGCCTAGATTTTTATTTTGTGACCCCTCTCCCCAGGGCCGTTCCGTGCCGGGGGTGCAAGGGGTGCATGGCACCCGGGCGGCATTCTACATAGTGTTGTGATATGCCTTGTCGACATGTTTTGATGGTCAACGCAAAAGCATTAGGCTTGCGTAATGCTGAATTTGCAGAGCTTGACCTGAATATAAGTATACTTAAGCAAGAAGTCTCGGATGATCGAGAGAGAACATACGGGGCGGATGACTTATGACCGAGACCCCTGTCACATCGTGCCTCTGTACTTATACTGAATAAACCTTGTATTAAATAATACATCTTGTTATAATCATTTACTACACCCCTCACCCCTAGTATATTATAACAATAGGGCGACAAAAATATAAAAAAAGTTTTTTTTTTGGCTTTTCGGCCTTTCAAGCCATAAGCCAATTTAAGATACCAGTTATTTTTTTTATTAAAATAAACGAATTTATTAAATAAGCCATTTAAGTATATTTTGTAAAAATATAATGTTGAACGAAAAAAAAATTGAATTTTATTTCAATTTTATTCAATCCTCGTAGTCCAGTCAAATTGTGTTTTTATTAGAAAATTTTTGTGGTAGTTCTGATTTTTTGCATAAATATGTTTTTTGGGGAGCTGAATCCAAATCTGAGGTTTCCCACCAAAATATTGTGACTCAACATTGTAGGAAATGCAAAAAAAGGGAAAATTTCCATTTTTTGACGGTTTTTCGCTTATAACTCTAAAACTATCAATTTCGTAATTAACTTTCCTATTCAAAATGAAAGTTCATAAAATTTCCTACAAATTTCATAATTTAGGTTTTTTCTCCGACTAACCCCGTTCGGGCTCTAGCTCAAAATCCAAGTTTTCGACCTCGGCAGCTCCCCCGGATCACTCATAAACTCGCACTTTTTTCGATTTTTTTTCTCATTTTGAAGGAGCACGTTTTCTACAAGGATTACATTTTTAAATTAGATAAAATTTGCTACAATTCAAGCATAGTTTCATCTTAATTTGATAAATGGTAATCCGTGCCGCAATGAGGTTGAAGTTTTGAAAAATTGCAATTTTTTGCAAAAAATTGCAATTTTTCCTACATACAATGAAAAACCACTCATTCTAGAAACTTGATTTCTATCTCATTCTCTAGGAAATTTTGTTTACTTGAATGTTTATATGGACGAATTTTTGTTAAAACTCTTAGATTTATAGATATCCAGCATTTTTTTTGCATTTTCTACAATGTTGCGTCACAAAATTTTGGTGCGAGACCTCAGATTTGGATTCAGCGCATCAAAAATCATATATATGGAAAAATCAGACTTACCCCAAAACTTTCCCCATAGGAACCCATTTGAGCACAATTTGACTGGACTATGGCTAAAAATAAAATTCGACCTTTTTACTTAAATTCTAAGTCTAAAATAATATTAATATATTGCTTTTAACTAAAGTCAAGTCCTAGATAAAGAATAGTCTAGGAAAGGTGCCCGCCTGTGTCTATGCAAACCGAAAGACGCCTCTGGATCGTTCTAGCCTACCCTACAGGCGTCCTTGTTAAATGAATTTCTTCCAAATGTCTCCCTACCGAAAAAGAAAAAGCCACTGAAAATAACTAAAAATAATCAACCATAGTAGTGACTGAAAGTCTTTAGGGAAGTAATGTAAATAAATAATAATATAATTTTAAGTACATGCTTGTGAAGCAATATATCTTTTCAACTTTAAATTGGAACTTATCAATTTTAAAATGTTAAATGCGTATTTATTATTAATAACTGTTCCCAGTTTGAAAATGATTAATCTACATATTTGAAGCTGAAAAGATATACATCTTAGAATAATTAAAGATTTTATCTAGACAAACGGCAGTGTGTCAGCTAAGTTCGGAAAAAACGGGCGACGTACCTGCCATGTGTATATTTCAAGCTACTTTCGACCTCACCCATAACTTCAAAAAACTATTAGACCTACACACTTGAAATTTTGCATGTCTAATAAGGCTCATTAGAACACCTAGAATCTCAAATTTCACGAACAAATCCATTATAGTTCTTGAGTTATTAAGCGCCATTTTTAACACTCACTCACTCACATATCAAAAACCTAAAGTACTTCCGCTGATCCTAGAATGCTGAAATTTGGCATACAGGTAGAGTTTGGGCTACAATTAAAGAAAAAAGTGAAACTTTCTCTTTTTCAGGACCTAAAATGAAGGGGTGAAATTTATTATAGGCTTGATTATAATATAGTAAAAATACAATCAAGCTAGAATGTCGAAATTTGGCATACTGGTAAAGCTTGGCACATAAATAAAGGAGGAAATTAAAAAACCTAAACTTTCCCTTCTTTGGGGCCCGAAATGAAGGGGTCAAATTTATGGAAAACCGACGGGGTTTTTAACAGATATTTTATGAGAAATATTTAATAATTATTAATATAAATGTTTAAAAGTAATTATTTAGATAAAGTAAAGGATAAAACTTTTTAAAAATTAATGATATCTGTTCAAAATCACTAAATGTGAAAAAGGGTTCGGTACAACGGCTACGCCGGCAAAAGAGTTGAGGTCTAAACAGGTCCCAATGTTCCATAGAGATGCTTAAATCATAGCTATAGGAATGTACAACGTTCTTCCATTGATTTAAAAGAAAATTTGCTACGTTCTTTGATATTGAATTTATAACTTGGCAAGTATTAAATCCAACTAAAAATTGTTTGTATAGCATAAAATAGAACAACTAGCAAAGCTAAATTTTAAGCTTATATTTTTAAATATCATCACGTTAAACGTAAGTTATTGACTATTATAACTTGCAGTGTTATTAATTATATATCAAAGAACGTAACAAATTTTATTTTAAATCAATTGAAGAATGTTGTACATCCCTATAGCTAGGATTTAAGCAACTGCTATGGAGCTTGGTACACGTTTAGATTTCAATTCTTTTGTCAGCGAAGCCGTTTGTACTGAACTTGGCCCCTTTTTCACATTTATGTTTTTGGTTAGATTTTATTATCCCCGAGTACCAATGTTGTTGATTCATAAATAGAAATCAATGAGAGTGTCCTCTAAAAAGACTGATGATGAAGGTCAAACCTTCGAAACTATAGTTTCAAATAAATAAATTATATGCCTACAAACATATTTATATTTGGTATGTATATATGTTTATTTGAATCAAGGAGAAGACAATCTCATTGATTTCTCGCTATGGATCTTAGAATAGTCTTTTTTCCTTGATTTTGGCAAACCATATCCATGCAGCCACGATTTATATAATGAATACAATTCAAAGCGAATTTTTTTTTTAATATATGTATATGTAAATTAGAGTTCAATTTTACAGCTAATGAAAAAAATGCCCCATATAAGATTCCTTCTTTCTCAAGGCCAGCAGATTACTAATATTAAAAGGAGCCAGAGCCCAGAGGCAAATAAATAATTTATTAGCTGAGTCGATTCTTCGATTCTTTTTTGAAAATAGACCAATTAATAAAAAATTAGATGTTTATATTGCAGTAAATGCACATCGGAAAAATGCCTATTTAAAACTATTTCATTTAAAAAGTTTACTCAAAAAGATTGAAGTAATTTTTGGAGACGGACTGATCAGTGAATTGAGTGGATATTGATGAGGCAGTCCAAAATTCAAAAAAAGAAGATAATTTAAACCGAGATTTAAACTATCTTTTTATTCATAAACCGACGTTTCGGAGGCTATTTCCTCCTTCTTCAGGGTTTTAAATGTCCCTGAATGTCACATGGATTTCCTTCACTGACCTTTCAAAACCCTGAAGAAGGAGGGGATAAGTCTCGAAACGTCGGCTTATGAATAAAAAGATAAAGTAAACAAAATTTTGAATAATTTAAGAAACTTTTTAAAATATAAGAAAAAAATAAAACCGACTTCAAAAAATTAAATGCAACAAATAAAAATACACTAAAAGGTATAAAATAATTATTATCTTATTTAGTTACAACTAAACGACGAAATATTAACATGAAATTACTTTTTAAGTCGGTGCCAAACATATACCTTTTATGAATCGCATTCGACGGATCTTACTTAGTACGTTTGGAGGGTATGCTCGCTTATAGGTATAGTTTGTTTGGCACCGACTTCAAAAAGTAATTTCATGTTAATATTTCGTCGTTTAGTTGTAACTAAATAAGATAATAATTATTTTATACCTTTTAGTGTATTTTATTTGTCGCATTTAATTTTTTGAAATCGGTTTTATTTTTTTCTTAAAAATTATTTTTATTTTTCTCTTTTTAGTGATGTTATTAATAGTGATCATATCATCAGAACATGACCAAATTAATATGGCACCATCCCTAAGATACCCCCTTTCCAATAAAAAAAGAATCATCGAAATCGGTTCATAAACAAAGAAGTTAGGCCTAAACAAACCTAACAAAAAAGGTCTAATACCTATGAAAAAAAATGGGACCAATCGGAAGCTAGACTGAACCCAATGCAAAAAATTTTTTCAAAATCGGTTCACAATTGGCGGACATATGAGGTAACATAGGCACAAAAAAAAAATCAGTCGAATGGAGAACCTCCTCCTTTTTTGAAGTCGGTTATAAAAATACACACAAAAATAAAAGATAATAAGATTCTTTTTTAGCACGACTCTATAATTTATTTATTTATTATTTATTAACATATTTCGGGGTATGAGCCCATCTTCAGGAATTCTGTGTAAAATTTTAAAAAGTTTCTTAAATTTTTCAAAATTTTCTTTACTTTATTTATTTAAAATGTTTCACCAAGAGACCACCTACACCATTCTCCCTTATAAAAATAAAAAGATAGTTTAAATTATCTTCTTTTTTTGAATTTTCATCAAATCCATCACTCAATTTACTCAAAAATGATAATTTTTGTAATTGAATCATTGGTCCGTTTAAGGAACAGATAAATAAGTCATAAAAACAAATTATTATTATTATTATTATTATTATATAGCTACCTAGTTGGCCCCGAGGAACTTGATTTGGATTTGGCAAGACACCTGCTGCTCTAAACGAGAGCGCCGGATGCTCGAATTCTTTCTTTCTTTATTAGCTCGTCTTCGTTCGGCGCTATTGAACTTCTTCATTTTACCTTTATGTAAATTAACTTGTTCGTTCTGATATCGGCATTTTGAAATTGCCTTTCATTTTAGAGAACCCTTTATATCGAACAACACCCAGGCGATAATGTTTTCTCTTTGACTTTTATAGTCGCCATGAATTTGTAATCCAATCTCATGACAAATAAAAATTTATTTTATAACTAACCATCTAAGCTCAACTACTTGATTAAGACTTATATTACAAAATAAAATTAAATATTGTAATTTAATTCGACACTTATTAATTGAAATGAAAATTTAATAAATAAATATAAGAAAATAATAAACAAAGCCTTTCTACATTTCCCATTAATTAAATTATCTTCAAGTATGCATTTGATTAATTTGTGAGCCAATTGGATTGTATTTGTTTTGATATCTAATTGTCGTTACCTTAGTTGTTGACATTAATTCTTATAGCCCAAGAGCCCACGACTGCCAGACCTTCGTTATTTTATAAAAGCTGAAAGTTTTTCTGTGCATGTCCCCTATACAGGTAAGAACGACCAGCGACTATAGAGTTTGGGTTGTGGTTACTTTGGCAGGTAACAGGTAATAAAGGTTTATAAAATAGTACTTTAAATTCGTTAAAGTATAAAGCTCAATTTTTTTATATTTTCTTCGGGATAACTTTAGAAATCTCGTCATCCATTGCCGGACACTTATGACAGTTGCTACCCCCTGCCAGACACCCCTAAACTTTAAGAAACTCAAGCTGGAGTGGTTTGCCATAAAAGAATTTAGTCTTTTTGATTTTAAGTCGATTCTTCCACGTTTTCAGTAGAAGTTGTCATTAATAGTCAAAACAACAAAAATGGAATATAATAAGGTTATTTCTCTAGTATTAGATAAGAATCGATGGTTATTTTTTATTTTAAGTCGATTCCTCCATGTCTTCACCAATGGTTATCAATAATAACCGAAATGTCAAAAATCTATGTAAAAACCATTAAAACTGTCCGCCTATTGAGGTAACATTTTTTTATAGGTCGCCAAGTAACATATATAAAATTTATCTTTTATATTATAACGAAAGTATAATTATAATTTATTAAAGTTTAGGGGTGTATGGCAGGGGGTAGCATGTCATAAGTGTCCGGCAATGGATGACGAGATTTCTAAAGTTATCCCGAAGAAAATATAAAAAAATTGAGCTTTATACTTTAACGAATTTAAAGTACTATTTTATACACCTTTATTACCTGTTACCTGCCAAAGTAACCACAACTCCAAACTCTATAGTCGCTGGTCGTTCTTACCTGTATAGGGGACATGCACAGAAAAACTTTCAGCTTTTATAAAATAACGAAGTCTTTAGGCCACCAAAAGTTGTCCCGCACATTTTCGAGGTCGGAAACTTAGATTTCGCATACCCACACCATACCTAAAAAAAATCTTTTCCGGCAATTAATGTAAGCTGAAACCCCTCTATTTACTGGGCTAAGTTAAAGTTTGAAAAAATAAATGAAAGTTTGAAAACTTTGTTATTGTTTTATTTTACCCGGCAACTTCTACTGTACAGTTACTATTTTAATTTCGCCCCTTAGAATACTCATCGCCCCCCAATCGCCCCTCACTTATTTATCGCCCCCCTGATAACCCAAATCGCCCCCAGGTTGGGAACCACTGGTCTAGAGCAACAAAAATTTATCATCATAGAACGCATGATTGTATTGTAATTTTTTTTACAAATATAATATATATAATAAATATAGTATTATAAACTTTTAGAACCCCCCAGACAGACTGGAATATTGCAGCAATATTGCGAACCTTGCACAATATGGGCAATATTGCAGCAACATTGCAGTCTCTCCAAAAATAAATTCGTTTTATTTTATATCTTAATGTGAAACCTACCAAGTATTTTTTACCCAATAATTTAAAAAAATGTTTCACCAAGTACCAACACCAAATTCCTTAAAAACTAAGTTTGCATTCATTTGTAGGACCTGGCATTGATTTGTGGAACAGTCTATTTATTACCACTTGGGATTATAGTCCTCTGTCTCCTATGATTAAATCAATTATAAATTTTGTCAAGTCCTAGAGTTGTACAAAATTTTATTTGGTTCTCACAAACAGAGATTAGTTGAGGTAGACAGAGGTCATACCATCCTTGTTAAGGTTTTGACCAGATTCTCTTAACAACTATGGCAAATGTTGGCATGGCTAATGAGTCGTTTGCTCCTGGTATCGGTTTTTTTAGCGGAATTTTTAAATTACTTTTTGTCTTTCGATGAAAATTTATGTTCATGTTATTTGTTAAAAACCATAAATTTCTATTTTTTTTCTTTTTTTTTGTACTTGTTTATTATTTGTTAAATTGTTGTAGTTAATTTGTATTGATGTTTGTTAATGTATTGTAGCTAGATTGTATTGATGTTTGGAGGACCTAGCCACCAAGGAATTGTGCCTTTAAGCAGGTCGAGGAATAAATATTTATTTATTTATTTATATATATTAGTGAGTTAGATCTTTCATTAATTTTAATATATTTTTTATAAAAAATGAAATCTGAAAATTAGAATCTCTTGGATAATAATTCCTAATTAAAACCGAATAATTTTCGCAAATTGAGATATCTAATCGACATTTTATTTTTCTCTTTTCAGTTGGTGTCGAGAAAGATGCAACGCCTAAATTTACATCGAACCAGATAAAGGTAAATTGATCTTCATTTAAATATAGGTATACATATAATTAGTCTTCCTTCGCCTGCCTTCTGAGAGCATAGAAACAAATAAAGATATCGTAGTTGATTTGAAATTTTTTTATAAAAAATATTAATTTTCAAAAAACTAAACTCATTTTTAATAGTATATTTTATTAAGGGTTAAAAGAGTATACTTTCGTTGGAATATCTCGAAAAAAATTACTTTTTGAAGCCTCTCTTCGAAGGGTAGATGATACAAAGGGGGGAACCCTGTCAACATTTTTGAAAATTTCATGGGAAAAAAATTTAATTTAAAAAAAACTAAACTCATTTTTAATAGTATATTTTATTAAGAGTTAAAAGAGTATACATTCGTTGGAATATCTCAAAAAAAAAATACTTTTTAAAGCCTCTCTTTGAAGGATAGATAATACAAAGGGGGGACCCTTATCAACTTTTTTTGAGAATTTCAAGGGAAAAGAAAATTAATTTTCAAAAAATTAAATTTATTTTTAATAGTATATTTTATTAAGAGTTAAAAGAGTATACATTCGTTGGAATATCTCAAAAAAAAAAAAATACTTTTTAAAGCCTCTCTTTGAAGGATAGATAATACAAAGGGGGGACCCTTATCAACTTTTTTGAGAATTTCAAGGGAAAAGAATATTAATTTTCAAAAAATTAAATTTATTTTTAATAGTATATTTTATTAAGAGTTAAAAGAGTATACATTCGTTGGAATATCTCAAAAAAAAAAATACTTTTTAAAGCCTCTCTTTGAAGGATAGATAATACAAAGGGGGACCCTTATCAACTTTTTTGAGAATTTCAAGGGAAAAAGAAAATTAATTTTCAAAAAATTAAATTTATTTTTAATAGTATATTTTATTAAGAGTTAAAAGAGTATACATTCGTTGGAATATCTCAAAAAAAAAAAAAAATACTTTTTAAAGCCTCTCTTTGAAGGATAGATAATACAAAGGGGGACCCTTATCAACTTTTTTGAGAATTTCAAGGGAAAAGAATATTAATTTTCAAAAAATTAAATTTATTTTTAATAGTATATTTTATTAAGAGTTAAAAGAGTATACTTTCGTTGGAATATCTCAAAAAAAATTACTTTTTAAAGTCTTTCTTCGAAGGGTAGATGATACAAAGGGGGAACCCTGTCAACATTTTTGAAAATTTCATGGGAAAAAAAATTTTAATTAAAAAAAAAACTAAACTCATTTTTAATAGTATATTTTATTAAGAGTTAAAAGAGTTCGTTGGAATGTTGGAATATCTCGGAAAAAAATACTTTTTAAAGCCACTCTTTGAAGGATAGATGATACAAAGGGGGGACCCTTATCAACTTTTTTGAGAATTTCAAGGGAAAACAATATTAATTTTCAAAAAATTAAATTTATTTTTAATAGTATATTTTATAAAGAGTTACTTAAATGAGTATACGTTCGTTGGAATATCTCGAAAAAAATTACTTTTTGAAGCCTCTCTTCGAAGGGTAGATTGTAGATGATACCCTTATCAACTTTTTGAGAATTTCAAGGGGAAAAAATATTAATTTTCATAAAACTAAACTCATTTTTCATTTTTAATATTATATTTTATTAATAATTAAAAGAGTAGGTATATATTTGTCGAAATCAAAAATTATTTTAAATTTTAATCTAATGATTGATTAATTAAACAGAGTCGAATTTTATGTGGGGTCAAAAATAAAAAAAGCATTTTTTATAATTTTTGTGTGGCTTAGCCCTATAAGGTTTAATTTTTTTTAATTTATTTTGATTTAAAATAATTGTATCAGAGGTCCAAAGTGGCCGTTTTTAGATGATTGTTGTCCCTATCGGCGGTTAGAAAAGGTTTAACTTAAAATTATGGAAAATTCCACAAATTCACTCATTTCTTTCTTATCAACGACAAATAGCAACAGTATTTTGGGAGTTATAACCCTAGAAATGCTGTCCTACTGCACTTGGCAGGCTTATTACTTTTAAACAGTACCCTAAAAGACAAACAAAAATAACAAACAAAATAATAATAATAATAATGCTAGCGACATAAACGAGCATCTAAAATATTGCCACATTGAAAATTATACACATAGAGATTAAAATTATTTTCTTATAATATGTATTAGGATAGTTGAAAAAAATTCCATATTTTCAAGAGAAGAAAAGATTAAATTTCGGATTTACTTAAAATAACTTTTAATTCTATTCTTAAATATACTAGTTCATAGTATATTATAATCTAATAGTGCAAACTAGAAAAAAATCATATAAATTTTATTTTTTCTCTCTTCACAATAGACAAGCCAGTTGATCTGTAAAAGAATTCAAAATTTTCAATTAGAATGTTAATTTTCAGTATTATAGTCTAGTGAAATTGTGATATTTTTAATTTCTAATATAATAATACCCTATTAATCCGCATAGTAGTTCGTCAATAGCCTGACTAATTTCTTCCTTCTTGTACTTGTTTCAACAATGTATAAATAGAAAATGCCATTCTCAAGACCTGCAAACAATATTTTTGAATAATATATTTAGAGATTGAGAAGACAGAGTAGCAGATGGTTTTGATGAAAATAAATACAGTCGACTCTTGATAATTCGTACTTCGATAAATCGAAAAAAATGCTGTGTATGTTGATACGGTCGATAACTCGAAATCTTTTTCGTAACAGAAGGGTGAGAGAACGTTCTATAATTCGAACTAGGCCACTTCCTCTCTTTATAATTCGAATTTTCCTACCAAAAAACTATTCTAAGGTCATACAAATTTTCAAAAATATAATAAAAACTTAATAATTCGATTTTTTTTTCATTCCTCTTAATAATTCAAACGTCATGATCATTCGAATTTTTCTTGTAGTTCTTTGGATTTCGAATACTCGAGAGTCGACTGTAATTACATATTATATAAATAATAATAAAGTACAATAAACAATAAATATTTACGAAAAATACCTGATTAATCTTAGAAAAACAGACCATATGTCTGACCTTTTGTTAATAGAATTTTTGTTAATCGTATGTTTCCTATATTTGATTCAATCGCGAATCGAATGCAGGTGATTTTTGACAAATATTAAGTGAAAATAATATTTGAACTTCTAACTTGAAATAATGAAGTTAAATTCTTTTATAATTTTCTCATTAATATATTAAAGAATAATCAACATATTAACGAGAATTGTTTTGATCGCGCTTTTTAAACAAGATATATACACGAGACTACTGCTGGTTGAAGCTATTGTCTCTCTTGGTTCAGACTTTAGACTCAGCAGACTCCAATATCTTCAACCGGCAATAGTCTCGCGATATATATCTTGTTTAAAAAGCGCGATCAAAACAATTCTCGTTAATATGTTGATTATTCTTTAATATATTAATGAGAAAATAATAAAATAATTTTTATTGCCTAAAATTTCACTAATTTCCACGATTAATCTTTTTTCTAAATTTCGTTCCTTACTAAAATGTTTTGTGATTATATCTAAAAGAAAAAATTATTTATTGATTTTATTTAAAATATTAAAAAAAATAGAAATCTTTTACAAAACAATCTAGAACACACGTTTATTTTCAACGATGGAGGGGCCAACCCAGGCCTTTAGGGGTTGCACCTTTTTTGGTGTAACTCCTTCTCTCATCATTATCATAAAAAAAAAAAAAAAACCAAACGTTTCGGGAGAATTTCTTCCTTTTTCAATGGTAAAATTTTCAAAAAAAGTAAAAACTAAAGTAAACTAAAACTGTTTCTTCCTGAATTTAAGAGGAAGCAACTTTTTTTCCTTTTGCCCTTTGAAAAAAGGAGAAATTCTCCTGAAACGGGATCCGGAAAATTCATCGACCACAATTCATCGACTAGGCAATTCACGAATAGGCAATAGACCGATGCCCTATTGGTCGACGATTAGCTCATCGACAACAATTCACCGACGGGAATTCAACAACATTTTCGATAAATTATATTCGATGAATTTTCCTAGAGCCCTCCCGAAACGTTTGCTTGAAAATAATCCTGTTCTAGATTGTTTTGTAAAAGATTTGTATTTTTTTAATATATCTATATCCCAAGTTAAATGGCTAGCTAGCATAGTTACAGGACTACAAGACCTACAAATAATAAATAGAGTAAACATCCCAGACAGGGGCCATGGAGAGTAAATGTGGGGAAGTCTAGGGGGCCTAAGTTAAACAAATATATATAATCAAAGCCAAAATAATAATTTTATCCATAAAAATGTATCTTATTTTACCTATAAGTATTAAAATTCACAGTTATAAAACAAACTCTATTTTTCTAAATGACAAAATTTTAAAAAGAACAGGATTACTTACGTCCACAAATAAATTCAAGTCCATGATAAAAAAAGGTCCACCTCTTAGTTTCAATGGTTTTTGTGTTATATGAATGGTTCTCAACATGGCATATTTGTATCTTTTTGATAAACCGGTCCAATCAGTGAAATATAATTCTGTTCCGATATCATGAGCCTTGAATAAAAATCATCTATATATAAATGGACGTAACCTTCCGAATCGAACCAAGCAATCTTTGTGTTTACTTCGATCTAAAATTTTTGGCCATATATATTCAACATCACATTCAATTAGAGGCCAAGAAGACAGTTTGATAAGTATAAAAAATTTCGAACAAATCGATCAAAGGGTCTAGGACGTATATTGATATTTTTTAAATTCCTCCAATTTGGCCTCCGATAAAAATAGTAACAATTTTTTTATTATGGTTCATTTTATGGTATTTCTTGTTGTTTTTTTTTAATTTGAAAATCTTATAATTTTAATTTTTTAACCCCTTAGCTCTTAATCTCAATGCACCAAAACTCCATGTGAAATTTAGTTTCTATATTCACACTAGTTTTTGATCTAGAGCAGAGCTGTCCAACTCGCGTCCCGCGGGGCGTATGAGGCTCAGCACTACAATGAATGCGGCTCAACATAAATTTATAAACTTCCTTAAAACATTGAGATTAATATGTAGTTCCTGGAAAAGACATAACAATTTGGCCTGATAATTTTGTTTCTCTCAAATAAGAAATCTACAGAAAAGTTTTCGAAAAATAAATGCTAATTTAAAATTTTGAATTTGGACTAAAATTCAAGATTTCCCTAAAAATAATCACCATTTCGGTCTATTTTCGACTTTCATTAAATATAAATTTTTTACTTGCCAAATTTCTGACACTTATAACCTTCAAAACTTCAACACATACGCCCTCCACCTTTCTTTTGATCTATTGCTCCTTCTCTTCGGGAATGCAGGGATCTTTCGAGATTCATATGGGCCAGATTTTCATGAGCCTCTTCTTGCATTAGAAAAAAATTATCTGCGGTCCGAGACAT
Source organism: Forficula auricularia (assembly GCA_024734495.1). Lineage (NCBI taxonomy): Eukaryota > Metazoa > Arthropoda > Insecta > Dermaptera > Forficulidae > Forficula > Forficula auricularia. The sequence goes on along the minus strand of JALMQS010000153.1, from coordinate 6,428,871 downwards.
TTTTTTTTATTCAAATGTGCCCCTGGTAAACTAAAAGGTTGGACACCCCTGATCTAGAGCGTACACAAAATTTGGGAACGTACCATCAGAGATACACATAGTATGGTCAAGTATTGTAATCCTGCATGAAAAAAGTGTTTTTTCCTTCTTTTTTTCGAAATATCTCAAAAACGGCTGAAATTATTTCGATTAAAAAAATTGAGCGAAACCATGGCATTTCGCTCTACAAAAAAGCTCTAATAAGTGAACATCGAAAAAATTATATTTTTCGAGATAATAATTGTTTTGTCAAAATGCCTGTTAGTCTGTCCGTCTGGTTGTCTGTGCGTTATCAAATTTTTGTGGACGAGCTAGCTCAAAAACTAGTGTGAATATCGAAACCAAATTTCACAGATAGTTTTGGTCCATTGAGATTAAGAGCTCATTAGATTTTGGTGCATATCGACCCAAAATTAAGGGGAATGGAGGGGGTTAAAAATTAAAAATATAGGCTCTTGTACCAAACTCAACCAAATTTTGTATACATAATCAATGGGACCCGAGAAGTCTAAAAATGCAAAAACTAACCGCCCAAAATGGGGGTGGGGGTAGGGTCAAAAAATGAAAATCTGTGCCATTTACCAAACCTAACCAAATTTTGTATACATAATCAGTGGGCCACCAGAAGTCTAAAAATGCAAAAGCTGACCCCCCTCCCCTACATGATTATAAATAATTTTATTAAATAAATATAAGTGAGGGGCCAGGTTGTATGGTAAAGCCAAGTGGATGGCCACATCAGAACACGTCACTTATTTGTAGATCAAAACGACATGGTTTCGCTCAATTTTTTTTTTTTTTTTTTATAAAAATAGTTTCAGCCGTTTTTGAGATATTTCGAAAAAAAAACGAAGCAAAAAAACCACTTTTTTCATGCACGATTACGAAACTTGACCATACCCTGTATGTTAAAGTAAAAAATGATAAGACTCGGTAAACTCTTCTCAATTTGCAAATTTTTGCTTGAGCTCTTGGCTGAAAGGTACAGCTTATTAATATAAACTTTTTTGTCAAAATAAACTACTACTTTTCCACATCAAAAAAAAAAAAAAAAAAAAAAATGAAAATTTCTTCCTGAATAATTCGACAATTCCGCAACCTGACATGCTTCTTTGTCGAAGAATCCGATTATTAATTTCGTTTCTTTGATAAATACTAATTTGAAAGTATATTCCTTGTTAGACCACTCTAATAAAATTCTCCACTCCTTAGTTCTGAGCTGTTTTTAAGATGCATACGGTATCAGGCGAAATGATTTTCGAAATCACAAAAGTTTCTGTTGATCTCAGATTATTGCAATATAGTAGACGTTAAATGAAATATGTTTGTGTTTAGCATTTAATACTTACCAGATATTTTATTTTTTCTGCACTAAAAGTATACATATATAATTGTGCTGTGTAAATTATCAGTGTTATAATAAAATTCAATGTATTTGGATCACTCAAACTTCCCTAAAATTGATAAAATTTCAGTGACATTTTCTTTAAGGACGTTCCCTAATAAATCGATTTTCTTGCAATCCTTTTAAAACTTTGAATACAAATATTTATAAGTGTTCTTTATAAGTAGAATTTTTTTTCAATAGTCCTTGTGACACTAAATTTGTAAATATTGACCTTTGAAATTTGGATATTTAACACGCGAACCCTATCCCGATTGATGTTAAAGCGACTGTTTCATTAAATAACAATCGTAATTTTCTTAAAACTATTTTGAAAAACTGAGAATCATTAACTGAAGATATAACAAATACTTTTCTGCTAAAATAATTGTATCAAGCGGTATTCGTTTTGTATGAAAAATGTTAAAAGTTAGGTACTTTTGATGGTTTTCGTTTTTTCTCTCATGGCATGGCAAGTGAGAGACGGAGACTTGGCAACGTCGCACTCAATTTTTTCATTTCTAAAAAACTTCTGCGGCTGGTGCATTTGAGATTTTTAGCTAATTCTCTCAACCTAACTATATTGTTCTCATCTGCAATTTCGCATTGAACTGTTCATCAAGTGTTTTTTTTTATTCTTTGTCTTTTAGCGTCGGTAAGAATGGAATGTTGTCAGATCCGAGAAACGACGCAATGAAAATAGTTTTGTCTTTCTGCGCATGTGAGAGTAGGGGAAAGAGCGAACTGCATCTGAGCTATATTAGAGAACGTCCTTAATATTAAAATATCATCATATTACCACTGAGATAGCATAAGTAAACAAAAAGGTCCTTGACAAATTCCGGGCCCAAATTATCAACATGATTGGACTCATGTATGAACAATAATCTTCATATAATCTGTAACAATTTTCAATGATATTTAATGATGAATGCGGTTGGTTCTAATATTATCTAATATAAAAATGAATTAGGTATTAAAGGGTAGCTGATATGGTTTCACAAAATGAAATAAAGTTTTTTGAAAAAGTATATTATTCTATATTCGAGACTTATAGAGCAATAAGTAACATTTATATACCTATCCCAAATTTCCAATTGTCTAATCCTATCATTTCCTTTACGATTTGCACCTTTTCTTCCTAATCTTTCATTCCATTTTTTTCCGTAACTCTTACTACTAATAATTTTCCATTAAATCAGTGTTAATTTAGCAAGGGTTTAAATAAGAGACGTGCCTCTTTTATTTATTTCTTTTTTATATATTATATATTAATATTAAATCGCCCTTGTCCGAGTACATCAATGAATTATAATTTTGTTTTTCTACTCAACGGGAATTTGTCAATATTTAATATAAATTTTTTTTTTTGGATACACCAGTTATCAGAAACTATATAGAAGAATTATACATATGATATAGATATATACTACAAAAATAGTTAATAAATAAAAAGAAATAAATAAAAGCTGCACGCCTCTTATTTAAACTCTTAGTAAATTAATACAACTACAACTATAAAGAAGTCCTAAAATAAATAAATCAGTCTTCTTCAACATTTGTTATCCGTCGGAACCCTTTTTTTGAGATAATTTGTTTATGGAACCCTTCGTTCTGTATTAGCACACTCAGATTTAGGGGGAGTGTCGTACTACATATTATGAACAAGGGGCCTTCCATAAATTACGTCACCTAGTAAGAGGGGAGGAGGCATTAAACATCTAGGCCATTTGAGAAAACTCAACCAAAATCAGTGGGCCCCCAGAACAAAAAACCCGCCCAAATGGGGGGGGGGGGTCAAAAAATGAAAATCTAGGCCATTGGACCAAATTCAACCTACTTTTGTATACATAATCAGTGGGCTACCAGAACACTAAAAATACAAAAACAAACAGCCCGAAATGGGGGGGTTGTAAGGTCAAATAATGAAAATCTAGGCCCTTGTATCAAACTCAACCAGAAGTGTATGGCCACATCAGAACGTGTCAATTTATTTATTTTTTTAGATACTCTCATATAACGAGATAAATTCTTGTTGTCTATTAATTTTAGATCTTGTTTCGGAATTGCATTCAAAAGGGGAAAAGAATGATTAAATGAATGGAGTCCTACTAGAGTTCTTGCTGATAAATCTTCAAATTATGCTTACTTGATTAATTTTTGATGTAGGACCAAACATTCTCTTAAAGTAGGCCTTTCCTTATTAGTTTCATCTCTATTATCAACGCATTTTTCAAAAACACTCAAACATTGTTTAAAAAGAAACACAAAAAATAACATCAGCGTTACAAAAATAGAGTCAAGGAACGACACCTGCATTGTGCTGAGACTAACTTCAACGGATCCTAGAAAATATAAAATCACATAATATGGGGCTGGATCAAAGGGATACTTGGATTTAAATGGAAAGATTAATTCCTCCGTGTTGTTCGACATTTGTTGATTTCTATCGGTCGAAATTAGAGATCCAATTGAATATGTGATACTAATATAAAGCCAAAAGGCAGTGAAACCATTGGTAACCCATCGGGCTACCGAATTATAAGGACGGATTCCTTTTTGAAAGCAATTTATACCAATAATTTTCTGTAGTTCTTGAAACATATCTTCTAGTAAGATTATAAGTTTGGTCAGGGCAGGACGTCCCAATAGTAAGAATATGCATGTGATGATGTCGAACATGAAGAAAGTATCGTAGATTAAGTCTCCAATAGCTGGATCTATTCCATATTCAGAAACTACATCTTTGATGGCGAATAAGCCAACTAAAAACATAGCGACTTTGTTGATAATGACGGGTATCATGATCCCAGTGATAACTAGATGAAGCCATCGGCTGCGAGTTCGAGGTGGATCTTGAAGGATGAACAGACTGAGCAACCGCTGGTTGAGCAGAAGAGTCGTTCCCTCCACCAAGGGCAAAATCTTCTTCATCTTGCACCTTATTCCAAAACCACTTTCGGAAAACTAATTGATATTTGTTGGGAAAATAATAATTATGCACCCTTGTTATTCAATTAATTATTTACTCTTAAGTCTAGTCATTTTTTTAAATAAATTTTTGATAATACCAGTGAAACAATATAATATTTATCAAAAGAGACAGTAAAATAAAAGTTAGTAAAAATAAATATTCTAATATATAGGAAAGTTTTTCTTTAGATTTTGTAAAAAATATCTCCCTAATGAATGAAAAATTACACTATTAAACAAAAACCTAACAATAGATTCCAGTAGAGTTTTTAAGCTGATTATCATACAATTTCCCGATTTTTTACAACACGTCAGAGCTTTGAGATATTATTGGTCAAAATTACGGAAAAGACAATTTTGACCTATTTTCGAGTCCCATTAAAATTTAAACAGCTACAATAGACAAAAACATAAGGTTTTAGTTTTTTAGTTATAACCCGAGTAATAATTGATCTAAAAACAAGTGGTAATTTGAAAACCAAAGAGTAAGCTGTTTTCTTTTACGTCAACAAAATATTTTGATTTCAACTATTGCTGTTTAATATCTAATGGGACTCGAAAATAGGCCAAAATGGCCTTTTTTGTCATTTTGACCAATAATATCTCAAAACTCTGACGTATTGTAAAAAAATCGGGAAATTGCATGATAATCAGTGTATAAAACTCTACTGGAATCCATTGTTAGGGTTAAGGGGAAAATTTTTAAAAATGTTTCTCGATCAGTGTTATCTATTACTCAAGTGCAGGTGTCGACAAGCTTTTTTCTTGACTCGCGCCTCTACCCAGATAACACACTCGCTCTAGAACAGTGTTCCGCGGCACACTGGCTTACCGTGGTCATTAGTTGGTGTGCCGCGAAAAAATGTCAAGTTTTGTGAAGATAATACACATTGCTGAGGGTTAAGGGAGCATCCTTATCAACGATTGCTCCAAATTTTGATCGCATGTGCTCATTTAAGCAGGCTCATATTTCTCATTAAACATTTTTTCACATTATAAATAAAACCAGTGAATCTATTATTTATTATTAAAATGGACATGAACCAACTAAATTTTTCATATATTGATTTTAATAATAAATAAATATTAAATAAACATTGGTTTTTTTCTTTGGTGTACCTCTAAAACAGGGGTGCCCAACCTTTTAGCTTCCCTGGGCCACATTGGAAGAATATGAGCTGTTTTGGGCCACACATAAAATACACTAACGCTAATAATAGCTGGTGAGCAAAAAAACGTAGAATATGTACCTAAAATACTTAAGAAATTAAGCTTTGTTACTTTATAAATTTTTTATTATATGGTAAAAGTAAGAGACAAATCAGCAAATAAAATTTTAGTGTGAAGTTTGTCATTGTTTTTGGGACATTAATCCGTCGATATTGAGCTCAAAGGAATTCTCAGTGAATTCTAAAAATGCTCATCAAATATTTTGAATCTAGATTCATTCTTTGTGTGCTTCATACTTGAAAATAGAGGCTTGAATAAATAAAATTATTTAAGAATCAATTTATGAATATCTCATTGCAAAATAACATGTTAAATTCAAAAATTCATTACTCATAAATTAATATCAAGTTAAAATAATTATTGTACTTTTAGTAATATTACTGGGATTTTTAGCCTCAATCTCATAAAGTTTGTAAGTTTGCGATTTTTTGTCGGGCCACACTGATAGCCAACTTGGGCCCGAGGGGTGAACCGCGATTGGAATTAGGTGTACACCGTCTTTGGAATTATGTGGAATTATTTTGGAATTCATTATAAAATGCCCCTTAATCTATTGTCTTTTACTTGGAAATGAAAGTGGAAGTGGAAGTAGCTGTACACGATATTAGGTCGCGGTTCACCCCTAGCTTGGGCCGCATGCAGCCCGGGGGTTGGACAACCATGCCCTAAAATTTCTTGATTTAGTAGGTGTACCTTGAATACAAGAAGTTTGCGGAACACTGTTCTAGAGCACTTGTTAAGATAGTTTTAAGAATGTTCGAAAAATTGTGTTAATAAACAACTTTTGAAATCAAACTTTTTGGAATAAATTTTTGATTTATCGATTTAAAGATTTTGAACGACGTGATATCGATCAATTTTTATTATAATAATATTAATAGTTAAACCGGTTTTTGAGGGGGTCGGGTAGGCTAGGCGGTAGCATGTCAGCCAGCTAACCAAGAGGACCCGAGTTCGAATCCGGCTCGAGGCATCCGGCTAAAATCTGACCCCCGAGGTAGAGACAAATTTAAAAATAAAAATAAATAGTATCGTAAATGGCTTATGGCTACCATGGCCGAAAAGCCAAAAAAAAAAACGGTTTTTGAAATTAGAAAACCACAAGGAAAAAAAACATTTTTTTCTATAAAATTTCTTCAAATTTTTTATGATCTTATTACCTATATCTCCTCAAAAGTACTTTTTTTTTATGTGTATTACACATCATGATAAATAGAGAGGGGTCTTTAAATATTATTTTGGAAACCTGGATGAATGAAGAACGAGGCATAACAATCTAAAGTGATTTTTCTTATAATGATATTGATACAAGAAGATATTGTAGTCCTAGGTGAACTCTTTTATATCGTGAAAAAAAGAAGAAATTTTAGGGGTTGAGTCTGAGTTAAAGGTATCTGTGGATGCGGGTCTCGAAATAATGAATAATAATATGTAGCCGGAAAAACGCGACTCCACTTTCTATAAATCATAGGGATAAACGAATTGGTGAATGCGTTTGTTCGCTTAGAATTTAATCGCGAAGGGTGTTTGTTGAATGTTTGAAAATCGTGTATTTCTCGCAAATTAAGCTTTTTGAAGGTTATTACCTTGTCTAACATTTTTCTCTTTATATTTTCTCACTACTAGAAATTATAAAATAGTAGGTGCAAGGCCCGCCTTCGGCGACCCTCTTGCGTAGCCCCCTGGACTCCCACCCCCTAAGTTAGAAGACATCTGATGCAAATATGAAATTTCATAATAAACCCGTATTTATGTGAATCGTGAGCAACTTTTTGCGGAACCCACGCAAACATACATACATACAGACATGAATTTTTGAGGGTGTTTTCGTTCATAACTTTGCTTGAAACGTGCAACCAAAATTTGGCGTGATTTGGAGCAATGTACAGACAAGACCTTAATTTTACATATATATAGATGTATAGTAATTTATTACAAGTTTTTATTCAACTTTTTTTTGTATTATAATAGTTGGTTATTTAATGCAGTATTTCTCAAACTTTTTCGAATGTGGAACCCTTTTACGTTTGAAAGGTAAGCGTGGAACACGACAATCTTGTGATGCGAGTTAAAACGTTATTATAGGAAGAATTTTTTTTGACTAATAAGTGAACATCGAAAAAATTATATTAATTATTTTGTCAAAATGTTAGTACGTTACCAAATCTTTGTGGACGCCCTAGCTCAAAAACTAGTATGAATATCTAAACGATATTTCACATAGAGTTTTGGTACATTGAGATTAAGAGCTGATTAGATTTTGGCTGAAATCGGATCCAAGATTAAGGGGGGTTTAAAAATTAAAATTATAAGATTTTCAATCTAAAAAAACAAGAAAAATGAAATATACTAAAAAAATGAACCTATAATAACGAAAAGATTCTTATTTTTTCTGGGGCCAAAATTGGGGGGGGGGGGCGGATAAAAATCTAAACACTTCGACCAAATTTTGTATTCATAATCAGTAGTCCCCCTGAAGACTAAAAGTGCAAAAACTAACAGCCCATTGTGAAGACTAAAAGTACACAAGTGGGCGGTTAGTTTATTTATACAATATTTGGTTTTGTTTGGTCCAAGGGCCTAGATTTTCATATTTTGACTCCTCCCCCTAAATGATTATAAATAATTTTATTAAATATTAAATATAAGAGAGGGGCCAAGCCTATGGTAAAGTCATGTGGATGGCCACATCAGTATATTTATTTATACAGTCACACACTATATCTATATTAAACAGTAAATAAATCAAAACTTCCGTAAGTTTAAGCGATTTATACAACTAATCCAAAACTACACCTTCCTTATAAATGCTAGAATTTTTTCACCTGATGCTGTGCATTTTTTTTGCGGAACCCCTGGTGAGATTTCATGGAACCCCAGGGTTCCGCGGAACAAACTTTGAGAAACACTGATTTAATGAATGAAAATACAATCCTAAAACGTTTATTAATTAACTCAAACGTTTCAATGAGAATTCTCTCTTTATCAATGAACAATTTGATGAAAGTTTGTATTTAGGAGCTAGACTCAGAAAGTGGGGAACCAAATTTAAAAATTCTTTCACCACTCGAAAGCTTATCCATTCATCTCTATTATAGGCTATATATATATTTTATTACAGCTACTTTTCAGAGATGCTGATTAGAATTTTAAATTATTTTTTCTTTGATTATTTATAACAGATGGTTAAATAAAAATTAAACAAGTGTTTAAATATTATTAATGGTTTTAAGGGAAACTTTTCGTGGTCCCCCAAGAAGAAGGCCCTTGCCAAGGCCAAGATTTTTTTAGACACTTCCACTTATTAGTGTATTTTTAAATAATTTTTTTTTACTTTATCCAATGCGAAGCATGGGAGAAAGTATTGGAATCGCTCTCGCGGCAAGCGCGACTTCAAAGGGTCCTCAGGTAAAGACTACGGAACCCATGGACTCAATTAAGGTCACAAATTGAAGTATTCAATGAGATTGAATTTTAGCACGTGACGGTTTTGGCAAAAATTACCTGGGGTCTCGCCGAGAGGCCAAAAAGTGACATTTTTTTTGGAAGTGCGTGGGGATGGATGGATGTATGTGTGTTATCGTTTTTTTCGTCCACGAATTTTTCCACACCGTTCCACTGAATGAATTGAAATTGAAAACCTACCAGTATTTTAACAAAATGAAGCGCTGATTAGTTTTTGGTACATATCGGTCCACAAACATTAGTACTTTATTTCAGTACTTTTTTAGTTTTTTCTAAATATCTTGAAAATGACTTAACCAATTTTGATGAAATTTAATATCCTAATTAAGTACCTTTGGACCCACAAAAAAGGTTAAATAAAGTTTTTAGTAAAATTATATTTTAAAGTACTTTACTCTAGAACATATTAATATTTCAAATGAATTTGGATAAAGTTTAGCAACGATCCGTTGCAGTTTATTTAACATATATTTATATTATTAATTATTTCTGTTTTTTTGCCATGTTGGTACTTACCCCTAGTTGGTAGACAACCAATTACAGGTACAGGTCTTGGTTTGGATAGAATCGCTACTAACTGTCTTTATTCAAGTTTTTCGATAAAAAATACATTAATATAATTATTAATATTATAAGTAAAGAAGCGTTTTAATTACTAGATTTATTATAGTAATTCAAGTATGTTGTTTTTTCATGCCTATGTTGAAATTCTCAATTTGGATAGTATTTTAACATTATTTTTTTTTGAAGTGAAACTTCTTTGGCGACGTATCTGTTTGATTTTTGTTTTTTTTGTTACAATAAAGGGAAAATAACTCAATAGAGGGAAATAATTTTTTTAAAACCCACTAATATTTAATGACAAATAAAATTTATTAAAATTAGGAAATTTAAATAATTTCAATTACTAGATTTGTTATTGTAATTCAAGTATGTTCTTTTTTCATGCCTATGTTGAAAATCTCAATTTGGATAGTATTTTAACGTTTTTTTTGAAGTGAAACTTCTTTGTCGACGTATCTGTTTGATTTTTTTTTTGTTACAATAAAGGGAAAATGACTCAATAGAAGAGAAATAATTTTTTTAAAACCTACTAATATTTAATGACAAATAAAATTTATTAAAATTAGGAAATTTAAATAATTTCAATAACATCTACGACTTATGTTCAACTTCCCCCGTAAGCTTTTTTTCTTAATGACGAATTAGTGGTAATTTTATTAAAAAAAAAAAAAAATAGTAAAAATCATTTATCCAGAGATATTAATTAGAAAAATAAGTTATTAATATGGCAAAAATATTATTTATACGCTCATCATCATCATAGGTGATTGTAGACCTTGTAGTCTTATCTCCTCAATTTTTTTATAATTGACATTTTTGAGGAATTAAAAAAAAAATTTAGTTGAGATTAGAAAAAAAATACTAGAATAAAGTAATTATAGTCTAAAAGAAGGTGGTATCCAAAAATGGACGATTTTTCATTCTAGATTATATAAAATAACACCCCTTTTTTTCTAAGACTTGTGTCAGTTTTGAAGAAGATTTGGAACTAGTGTAGTTAAAAATAATTAAAATGGCTTTATTTAAAGTTTTCTTTAATTCAATCAAAAGATAAATTTTTACTCTATACACACAATAAGTCTTTATTTTTTCTAAATTATTTTTGATTGAGCAATTTGAATCACTTTGAAAGTGTTAGAAAAAACGACATAACACAAATTATTTACATTCTTAAATTCTGACTAAATACACTCTTAAGAACATGCATACAAATAAATTAAATAAATTAGGTATAAATAAATAAATACTTAAATAAATAAATAATGTTTTCTTAAAATTTAAGTCATCAGTTACTTTTTGACTTTTTTATCTAGCTACCTAGATAAAGAAATGATCTAGAGTATTTTTGATTATTATTTTTTTCTAATCTAATATGTGGATATTGGCACTTTTGGACTTTTCTTCTTAGATCTATTCGTTGCTCATAAATCATCTCATCATCTGAAACAAAAAAAAGTAAAGCATTAAAATTTATCTTGAAATGATAAATTTGAAAAAAAATATATAATAATTTCTCAAATTGTTATGTCAAATGATTCGTTATCGAATATTATCTTATCGAGAGTAATATATATAATAAATTAGCGTCGAGAAAAATTCGATGCATAGTTGACGATCATTGCAGTCAATTTAAATGAATCTACCCTTGATATCTACCCCCCGCCCTCATTATTATAATTGTGCCAGTGATTATAAAATTGGTATACGTCATTGATTGTTTCGAGATATTTAAAGTTTTGTAAAATATTTACTGATCCAATTTTATATGCGAAAATTGACATCTAATTAATATCCTTTGAATGGATGCAACACAAAATATTTTTTTTATATTTTTGACTTAGACCAATTTCATAATCACCAGCCCAATTATGTTTATAAAAAAATAAATATATAGAGTCGGCCAAAAAGAGATGAGCTGTTTTCAAAATATTCTTTAAAAAAAACTAATAAATCTTTTCGATTTTTTTTTAAATTTATATTAAAATAAACATTCGGGAAAATCATTAAAAAAAAACGTTATCCAGATGTGCAATATCGCGTTGCGAACACTCTTCAAATCTGGACATCAAATTTGAGAAAACTCCCTGGCACATTGCGCATAGAATATACCAGCCTTTTTCTTCTCGAATATTCTCTTTCAATTGAATTGTCGTACCTGGTTTGATGTTGTAAATTGTAAACCTGAGACTTTAAGGGCTAGTTGTATGTCGGTTGGTAAAATCTTTGTAAAAGTTGATAAAAGATAAATCCTTAGAATTCACCTTGTGCCCAGCCGGATGGCCAATCGGATGACACACACTTTCGTCTGATTGGCCATCCCGCCGAGCACAAGGTGAATTCTAAGGTTTTACCCTTTGTCAACTTTTACAAAGACTTTACCAACCGACATACAACTGGCCCTAAGTATTCCCGGAGGAAAAGTCGGGAGGAGTCAAGTCAGAACTCCTGATGATGATGGGAGGCCATGGAATATCATGTCTACGAAATGAGTTTTCCTGCAAACAATTCGTTTACTACAGCCAAAGATTGGTTAAACGTGTGGCATGGCTTCTACAAGATACACCAGATACTACACAAATCTTTGGCTGTAGTAAACGAAATGTTTGCAGGAATACTCATTTCGTAGACATGATATTCCATGGCTTCCCAGGAGTTCAGACCTGACTCCTCCCGACTTTTTCCTCTGGGAATACTTCAAGTCTCAAGTTTACAACACGAAACCAGCCACGACAATCCAATTGAAAGAGAATATTCGAGAAGAAATAGCTGCTATATTCCATGCGCAATGTGCCAGCGAGTTTACTCAAATTTGAGGTCCATTGAAGAGTGTTTGCAACGCGATCTTGCACAACTGGATAATGTTTTTTTTTTTAATGATTTTCCCGAATATTTGCTTTAATAAAAATTAAAAAAAAAAAAAATCGAAAAGATTTATAGTTTTTTTAAGAATTTTTTGAAAACCGCTAATCTTTTTGGCCCACTCTGTATAATTCTGATCTACTCGAATTCTTCACCAAATGGAATTTTGAGAGGAAAAGTAGGATGGGTTTGGACTCACGATTCATGTCTGCCACGAGCGAATGGATCTAGAGGAAAAACAAATTCTAAAATATTACATAATTTACTAGTTACGGCATTCAACGGTTCTCTTGCTAACCAGGGGCTTCCCCGTTGAATTTCCCCAACACATGTCGCTTTTAAACAAATGAGAAATGTAGGATATAAGAAATCTATTCTGGACAATTTTCCGCTTTATATTTCATTTTAGTATATTCTATTTATTTAAATAGTAATCATTTTAATGTACACTGTGGTGCAAAAAAAGTGGAACACTTAGATTGATTCGGTGAATGGGTTTGAAAAGAGGGCCTGTCGTTGGTCTCCTTGACATCAATCCTAATTCACGGAGACGTCTTCTAATAGTCCAAACAGTTACCATAGGTTGACTTGTCGAGTTTGTAGAAGGCGCTGTTGAATTTGAGCTGCTGTATGCAGTATGCCGATCCCTCAATAGTAGTAGTAGTAGGTCATCTCTCTCATTTGAAGCTCTAATTCGACCAGATCCCGGTCTCCTGGCATAAGAGTTTGTTTCTCTATATCGTTTTATCCACAGAGCTCTGTGGATAGTTCCAACCGATGTTCTAAGTCGTTGAGCGATCTTGCATCATTTATTAGAGCTACAGCTTGAGCTACTTCCTCGGTCTTTCTTTAGAGGCATTATGCTTGGACAATATTTCGAATGAAATTAAATTAAAAGATGAAACTTCAAATCGAACATTAAAATATTCAATTTAATTCGATATTAGACGAAAATCATTTAATACAATTCAATAAATGGATCAAATTTCAAACCTGGAAATTTATACTATGTTAGCTTAAATAAATTTAATTTTAAAGGGTTTAAATTAAAGTTATACATTGTTTTCACTCTAAAAATGTTTAAAAATATTTGTACAATCAGAGAATGTATTAAAAGTTTCAATAAAATATGTTTTTTCTGAAAATTATTTGAAAAAACTAAATTTTTCTAAGTGTTCCACTTTTTTGAACCACAGTGTATTTTTTAGATCAATAATATCGTTGATTTTACAAACAGTTTAGTTTTTCAGAGTGACTCGTTCACGCAAATATTCATCGCATTTATAGTTATTGACTAATAAAGTTTATGAGCTAACTCTACCGGTACAGTTGCCACTTTATCAAATGACAAATGTAAAGTTGATAGAGAAAGTTGCTTACATTAGTTCGTAGATGGTGCAGTAAAGGGGGGCACATAGTTCTTAATTACTTTTATAGTACCTATAATTATAAATAGAAAAATCTTATTTTTGAAGTTTTCAAATTTCCCCTTTACTTTGGTATTATACAATCTAACAAATTGCAAAATTTAACTAGCTAACTTATCGGGCAGTATGAAATCTTTCCCAGACACTTAAATTTTCTCTTTTATAAATATTTAAATAGCTATAGATAAATAATTTTTTTTTTATTTTTTTATTTTATTTAAAATAAAGAATACATCACATTAGGAATTTTTCTTAAATGTTAAAAATCAAAGTGTGAATATAACATGATTTAATAATTTAAATAATTAATTATATATAAATAAATAAATAATAAAAATAAATAGATGAGTGCTAAGTTTAAAATAAATAAATATTAGTGTGCGATTTATTAGGTTTATTATACATTAGCTCAGTGCTTCTCAAACTGTGAGTAGCTAGCCGTTTTTCGTTTTTTTTTTTTTTTTTTTTTTAATTTATATAAGTATATTAAAAATCACAAAAAATCAAATAACTAAATTGCTAAGCTGAGTGTCACGCAATTTTGATTCTGATTTCGGTTATAACTTTTTAATTTTTTAATATTTTTGTAAAACAAAAAACACGTAAAAGTACGGCTTGAACTATGAATTAATATATAAAATGTTTTTAATTTAAATTTTTATGTGTACAATTGTTTGAGTAAATCGCTTGGATTTGGTATTTTTGAAAAGAATATATTACGGGAACATTTTCAAAAATAACTAATCTAATAATAATCGAAAACACTAATTGAATATGCGAGACGTAATACATAGATCGTCGATTTAAAAAAAGTTTGAGAACCACTACGTTAGCTGAAGTAGTTTGGTTGTATTGATATCCACTGAGGTGCAAAAAAATTGAGCCACCAATAAAAACTTTATTAAATCGGAAATTATTTAAAAATTTTACAAATAACCATATATTATGTTCTATTAACTTTTAAACTAACATATTCAATAAATATTATTGATAGTTTTTGAATTTTATAAAAAAAAATATGTAAAATTAATTATAAATTGTGGTGTTTTTTGAGGCTCTTGAAAAACCTTTGAAAACAGATGTAATGTCTTCGTTAGGAAAAAGGAAATAAAATTTCTTTATATTCTAACAAATTTATTTTCATGAAAAACTTATTAGACTTTTTTTTTTTTTTTTTTTTTTTAGGTTAAAAATAAAATAAAATGAGAGAGTCTTCTGTTTTTTAAATAAAATAATTTTTAATTATTTCTAGAGACTTATAGTTTCGAAGGCATTGCCTTCAATCATCAGCCTATCACAAATATTTCAAATTAGTTACAAATTTAAGATTTATACATAGAAAATTTTGAAAAATATATAATGTCTTTTTCTTCATGTTTCTTCTTGGGAGATTAGAATATAACTGGCTCAATATCTGGGTTGCTCTTTTGTTTAGGCA
Source organism: Forficula auricularia (assembly GCA_024734495.1). Taxonomy (NCBI): domain Eukaryota; kingdom Metazoa; phylum Arthropoda; class Insecta; order Dermaptera; family Forficulidae; genus Forficula; species Forficula auricularia. Next base: position 6,413,492 of record JALMQS010000153.1, on the reverse strand, counting down.
TTTTCTAATGAGTTTTACCTGAATGAATGGAATGTTTTTAAAAAAGGGTCAAGGGTAAAAAAGGGTGTTTAGGCATTTTCTAATGAGTTTTACCTGAATGAATGGAATGTTTTTAAAAAGGGGTCATTGATAATTTCTAGTTTTTCATTTAAAGATTCAATTGGGCTTTTTTCCAAGGATTTTAAAATTTCAATGGATTCTTTTAAAGAAAGAATTAAGGGGTCATTGACTTCTTTGATTAATTTAATTTTGGATTGATCTCGAAAATCATGATTGTGAGCATTTAAATGCTCTGCAAATGCATAATTTTCATATTTTAATTTGTAGGTTCTCTTGTGTTCATTGATCCTAATAGATAAAATTTCTTTCCGTTTTTCTATATAAGTTGCATTGCAATCTTGGCATGTCAATTTATATACACCGGATTTTTCATTTTCCGGAATTTTATCTTTAATTTGACTTAATTCACTTCCTAATGTATATGGGATCTAAAGATTGTTGCGTACCCTAAAGATTTTAATTTGTGCTTTATTCTTTCGGACATCTTACCATAATTATGGTAACATTAAGCTTTGTGCAGATCTTTAATTTGTGGAATCTTGTGAACAGATTTGGAATTTTTAAATTTGATTTTTGAATTTTACCTTTTAACATTTGATCTTATTAAATTGCTTTCATAACCATTATTTATAGCTATTTCTTTGATTATCTTCTAGTTCTGCTTAATTGTGTTATTTTATTTTAGCTAACGAACTTTTATTTTATTTTAACCAGAAAATAAAAACAATTCTGTTACCATCGACAGTGAAAATCTTTTATCTCAATCTAACAACTCACTAGACGTTTCGGCAGGGTATTCTCACACCATCATCAAGCCTGCAAGGGAAACATATTCTTAATTACAGTAAGTTACTAATTACATAAGTCATTCTCAAGATAAAAGAAGAAAAGAACTCACTTTTCTTCTTTTTATCTTGAGAAATTGACATGCATTCTAGTAACTTACCTAGTTCATTAAATATGTTTCCCTTTGCAGACTGATGATGGCGTGAGAATATCCGCCGAAACGTCTCATAAATTTTTCATGAAAATAAATTTGTTAGAATATAAAGAAATTTTATTTCCTTTTTCCTAACGAAGACATTACATCTGTTTTCAAGGTTTTCAAGAGCCTCAAAAAACACCACAATTTATAATTTTAAAACATTATAGTACCATATCTATGTAAAATTAAATTAAAAGATACAATTACAAATTATCCTACTTTCTCAATATCACTTTAAATTTAAATAAAGTATTAATAAAAGATCAAATTCCATTTGAAATATCAATAAATTGAATAATTTTGAATTAAGCATCATGGATATAGAAAGGTAAAATATACAAAATGGATATTTCTCAAGTTCAATCAGTTCAAATTGGGTGCCTAATTAATCAAGGGCTAAGTCAACGACAAGTGGCAAATACACTTTCAATTAGCCGTTCTTCAGTCCGAAAAAAAATGATATTCTATTAAATTTAATAAAGTTTTTATTGTTGCACCGTAGTGTAGTTGGTGATTTCAAATTACAAAAAGAAATGGAAATTTCCATCTCATATTAATTAACCCTGTAAAAAAGGCTCTCTCTTCAATTTAACCGCTTAAATTCTAACATCTAAAATATTTAAATGTATAATCTTTATTCTAAATTTCTAACATTAAAATACTAACAACATTCCATGAGTTTGATAATCCGAAACTTATTATGTATAGTGTTATATTTCACTAATATTCTCATGAATTGTTGGGTCTCATATTCGTATATGAGCGAGCTTGATTATTGTTCTGCTTATTCTATCACAATTGTCTATTTTATAACATTACGGTAATAATATATTGTATTGTCAATGAAAGATGGAATTCCGTCGAAACCAACATCCCTGATATCACTCGCATCCTAACTAACCATCAACATGATAAAAATAATGTTTTTTATTTTTACTTTTGTAAAATGTCACCTAAGTTTATGTCAGTTAATCAATTTGTCAACCAAATATATATTTTAATAATGGTATATTCGCTAATTCAATACGTAATAGTATACCTAGTTTGTCCAAGTCATTTATTCTGTTATAAGTATGTCGTTTTGTCTGAATAATTTTTAAATAAATATTTGTAGTAAATAATGAATGCTATTTTAAAATGGAATGAATAAGTATAAAAATACATATTTCAATCAGGGCCGGACATCGACACTAGAAACTAAATTTTTTAGAACTTTAAAAATGAAAGTCTACTAAAGTATTAACCCGTATGGGGCCATTCATATAATACGTCACGCGAAATTTCGCCTTTTTGAACCCCCCTACTGCGTCACATTTTCTGGGACCCCGTTACAAATAAAACGTCACAAAAGCTAGACCCTCACCTCTACAATTTGAAAAGTTAAGAAAAAAAATTAAAATAAAATTAATTAAGTGCGAACGTCACGTTTTCTTAGACCCCCTCTCCCCTGAATGAATGGCCTCTATGTTTCAATTATCCCAATGAAAAAAAAACTAAAGTATAAATAATTCTGTACTTTTTAGAACTGGAAATCTATTCCTGCTTCCATCTTTCGCGAATTCTTCAACAAATACTTGACGTAAAAATTCAACTAAAAATAAAAATTTTTCTTTTAAAATTTTACGATTTACATCATAGGTGTCAAACTCAATGCGTGACTTGTGCCAAAATAAAAAGTGTGAAGTTTATGAGGGCCGTAAAAGAAACTTTTAGGGTTCGTAGAAATCTAGTTATGTTTTTAAATATAATAGAATTAATAATAATAACAATAAAAAAATATAATATTTCCTTTGACAGTGGGGCCGCAAAAATTGACGATGCGGCCCGCGGGCCTCGAGATTGACACCTATGATTTAAAATTATTGGATAAAAATACTTGGTAGGTTTCACATTAAGATATAAAAATAAAACGAATTTATTTTTGAGAATCTTTAATCTCGATATATATATTTCGGGTGACTAACCCATCATCCTTCTGTTTCTCCTGAAGATGGGGTAGTCACCCGAAATATATATATCGAGATTAAAGATTCTCCAAAAATAAATTCGTTTTATTTTTTATATCTTAATGTGAAACCTACCAAGTATTTTTATCCAATAATTTTAAAAAAATGTTTCGCCAAGTACCAACACCAAATTCCTTAAAAACTACCTATGATTTACATCAATAAATGAATCTTTTTTATTCAGGGAGAATAGTGTAGGTTCAAGGTGGAACATCTTTACTAAAATTAAAAATAAATTACTTGCTAGGTTTCAAAAATAATTTTTATAATTATTTGTGAAACCTACCGCTGATATCTTTTGGCTGAAAGTTAATGGGGGCTATTAATGTCTGTATCTAGTGTAAATTAAATTTCATGTCTCAGGAGGGATGGGGTTGAACCGCCCAAACCTCCACCTTTTACCTATATATCAAGGGCTTATTACATGATAAGCCACAAAACTAAAAGCCTAGGATAAGACTTTTAACTTTAAAAAAAATCTCTAAAATTAAATACTAAAGATTTTTGGTAGCAACTATTTTTATTTTTATTAAAAATCATGTGGCTTGTCATTATTAAATGAGCCCTTCATATATTAATTCTCCTTTTGACCGATTCTGGCTTGAAATAAAGTATATTATCATATATGTATATAAAAAATATTACAATGTAAAACCCGTTAACTAAAAAACAAAACAAAAAACGTTACTTCTTCATAGACCAATATTAACTAGGTTATTAACCTTTCTTTGGTTAAAAGAAACTGTATCTCATTTCTCATTTAAAACCTATATAGTATATATCATTACATATAGAATAATTTTTTTATTGACCGCAAACATCGAAGAAATGTAATTGAAAAAAAAATTATCTTTAACATAACAAAATCCTATTTTGGCTCTTTGATTTCATCTAAGTTTTTCCTCCTTTCTTATTAGTATAAATTTTGTATTTAAAAATTGCATTAATTTCTTTCGTCATTTGATCTCTTGTCATTTTATATTTAACTATCTTAACTTGTATTTTATTTTTGAAGTCCTTATTTACATAATAGAGGGACATATAGTAGTTCCACTGGTCCTGCTAATTATTAATGTCATAAAAGTAAAAGATAAAACTATAATCTAGCTTTGTACATTCGTGGTTTCTGTTGAGTCTTTGTGGACAATTATGTCCCTTTGTTTGTGTTGTTGTTGTTGTTTAATCGACTAGTTCCATTTCTTGTATTTTATTGAAATTGCTTGTGTATTCCACCTGATTAATTTTTGGTGCACTTGTCTTTAGGGTATGATGTTGTTGTTGTTGTTGTGAGCGGAGTATTTGTTGACGCTGATGCTAATATCGGGAGTGGAGTAGGTAGAAAATGTTTCTGCGTGTTTAATGACCCTCCAAATGACTCGGGTGACAATGTTGCATGCTGAGATCTGCCTGCTTGAAGTTGAAGGTTCATCTTGGTTCGGCCGGGTCCCACTTCATTTGCGGTACTGGTAGCGTACGGCCCTTCGGCTGAATCCACCACCTGAGGGTCCATAGCCCCCTGCTGCCGAGGAACCGTGGTGGCCACTTCCGGTCGCGCCCCCGCCGCCGCTGCTGCAACACCATGGCGGCGTTTCCACCTGGATCAATCATCTCGACCAATCTTTCTGGTACAGAGTGGCTGATCACCCATCCGGCTTAACCAGCCGTAGCAAGGAATATTGTCTAGACTACTATAGTTCTCTCTCTCTCTCTCTCTTCCTTTCTTCAACATCGTACATTCATACATTCGAGGGAGAAATTTCCAAATTTGTTTTTCCTAGATGAATTCAACATTCAAACAAAGGGGTCGGAGACTACCAAAATCCAGTGACTCAATTTTTTAATATTAGGCATACTCCATAAGAAACCAAGCAAAATCATGTTCTGAGAAGAAAGATGGTGGTGCTCTTTTTAAAAATTCTTCGTTTGGAAATTTCTTTTTCAATTGAATTATATTTATCTTATTAAAATAATTGTGCATTATATAGGTTATACATATAATAGGTATATATAGATTTAGAAATGAAGATTTTAATCTTTGAGTGAAATATTTAGCCCGTTTAAATGACAGAGGGGTTTGCTTCAGAGGGTAGCCATTTCGAGTTCGATTCTTGAGGGGTAAAAAAACCCTTAAAAATAATCCATTCCATCGCGGATCTAATACATTACACCCTTTAGTGATTTTATTAAAAAATTTAAAATCTCTTTCTCTCGGGAATTTTAAATCTTATACAAGGTGAGTCACGGGAAACGGATGTTTTTCAGGAAAGCATAACTCTGCAGATTTTTCAAAACAAAATATTTTTTTTTCATAGAAACAATCACTAAACTATGCCATTATTGAATGATTATGAGCGAAAAATTATGGCTGACAAATGATGGCCATTTACACGAACACAAATTCGAAGGCACTCAAATGAGCTTCATCGCCCATTATGATGGTCAAATCCTCATTTTCTTCAAACTTATCAAGCATTGTTTTTCAAAAAGTGAGACATTGTTGGTAATCTCGCTTATTCAACTGTTGGACTATCGTAATTTTATACGGATAAAGTCCTAGATCTTTGTGTAAAATTCGCTGTACAGTGCTTTGAAGAACCTTTTGCAAGAGTGGACGCAAACTTCGAATTTGTCTTAGTGAAAATGGCCATCATTTGTCAGACATAAGTTTTCGCTCATAAGCATTCAATAATGGCATAGTTTAGTGATTGTTCCTATGAAAATAAAATATTTTATTTTGAAAAATCCGCAGAGTTATGCTTTCCTGAAAAACATCCGTTTCCCGAGACTCACCCTGTATTTATTATAGCGGTAGATTAGACAATGTGTGTGACCAGAGACTTTGAAAAAGCGTTTCTTCTGTGGCAATCGAATTAGGTGTTGTGGTTTCCAAGTAGTATTTATATAAAAACAACGTTAGCCCTTGTGGCTAATAAAAAAATCATATCCCAGAATCGAATATTTTAATGTGTTTTTAATGGAAAATTAAAGTGTCTTTCTCTCTTGAGAACAACTTTAAATTGCGGTTGATTGCTTATAATCAATCTTCTAACAACAAATCCAAAAAGAGGTTATTAAAAATAAAAATTTTAAGAGGCATCTTGATCAAAAAAAGAAGAAAACATCAAATTCGCTCTTATTATGGAACATGCCTTCTATAAAATTCAACTTTTCTGCCTTTTTAAGTAAATAACTCTAGAAGCTACACTGAAAAAACAATTTATTTATAATAAATATATTGATAGAGTTGAGCATTTTTAATGAGCTCTTATTTATTCCAAAGATATTTGATTAATAATCAAGATATATCGAAATCATTCCAAATATGACTAAATTTTTAGGTATTTAATCCAAATATATTATATACTTGAGTGATCTATTTTATTCTATTAGATATCTCTTAATATCAAATGAATGTTTTGTTTACTTCTGGTGAAACCTCTTATTATATCTAAACAAATGTTTTTTTTTTATCCTAAAACGACTTAGATTTTTGGCAAATAGTGATATCTTAATAATTAAGATATTTTTAAAAAAATTAACAAAATTTTGTTTACATTATTCTTAATTGTTTTTTTTTTAATTTTTAAAACCCACTATAAGATTATAAGAAATATTAATATATATTAAAATTAGATTACCGTGTACCTTAAATCAAATATAAAAATTCAAATTTTTATCTAATGAATTAAACCAAATGAATATTTAAAAAAATATTTATATACTCGTATCGTAATTCATTTGATTGAATATAGATTCTACATCAAATGAATATACTCATTATGTATCATTTCTTGTCGTAATTACGTATTATTCCATTTAAATACCCAGCTATTAAATGTACCTATTCCACTATTTTACTCAAATAACAATATTTTCATAATTTACTTATTGGTGCTTGGTTCGAATATCGGCATCTTAACTATTAATACATCTAGAGTTGCTCCAAAAATATGAGAATATTTAAAATATTATATCATTTATTCAATTTGAACAGAGATCGATTTCGCCATAATTAACTTTACCATCTATTCATATCAAATATAATTTCTTAACTAAAAATATATCGTTTTTTCAGTGTAGATAAAAGTTCTCGCTAGTTATTGAATATATCGAAAGAGGAGGATCAAATATAAAAGTGATGATTTATTTTTGACTCTACTTTTTTTATAGTTAATCGAGTCCGTTTACTTTTTTCTAAATTTTTTTATTATTTGCCTCTTTCACGCTTCATTAAACTTCTAATAGCAGACAATTGCACACTCTTTTTTTGATATACTTATTTCAATTATATATATTTGTGTGAACGATGTCTATTAACATGCCTAAGCATTATTATTTTAATGTTAGCTTCAACTCCATTTATAAATTATTCAACGACTTTCTTCATTTCTTATTCGTCAGATTTTGATTCTCATATTATTTAATTAACTTAAAGTAAAAGTTTCGTATAGAGTCATCTATATTTCAAATATTTCTTGTTGATTGACCAAATTAGTAAAAATGTGATGAGCTCAAATTAAATTTTTTATTATTAATTATTAAAGTGGGAATCTTTTCAGATGAAAATATAAAAGTAAGTGAATATTGAATAGGTCAAAAGTAATTAAAACGAAATTATCTTGTTAATTATTCTTGTCTGTTTATATCGTATTCTTTTATTTAATTGGAATAGATTTTTTATTATTAATAATATATAGGTACCTACTATCATATATCAATCATAAATGTCAACATTGTAATCAGTCTCAAGACTGGTTGGACGCAACCTCTTGCCTACATTTAACTCTATTCCATCGCAATTCTTCTCTCTTCTAAAAGAACCCCATTCCAAATACTACTTATCTGAGAAAAATATAATAATCTAGATCAGTGTTTTTCAAATTTTTTCATGAGTATGAAAAATTTTTTCGAGACCCCCCCCCCTCCTCCCCCGCTGTTTGTAACCTGTATTTTATTATGTTACAAATATCCAATTCATACAACATTTTTATTAATTTATTAATTAGGTATCGGCTAAATACACAATTAAGTATCCATAACGGACATACTGTATTTTTACATCGATTATATCGCCAAACGCCTCCAACGTTGAACTTTTGGTGTATTTACAGCAGGTCAAATCAGAATATTCCCAATTCGATTGTGACCCGGAATTCCTTTTAAAACTGACTTTTTTTCTGACTTATTAGAGTATTTAAATACCTTGAATAAAAACCTTCAAGGGCGGGATGAAAATGTCATTACTGCTAAAGATAAAATCCATGGCTTCACAAAAAATAAACTTGTGGTCATTATCCATAAATCAAAACAACTATGATTCGTTTTCGTCGACTCAGTCTTTAATTAGAGAAGTGGGGTCTGAGATAAACATCAAAGCAAATAGGTTTTTAACTTCAAATTCGGACTTTTCCATATCAAATTTTAACTCTCGGAAAAGGTTTTCAGGTAAAAAACTAAAATTTGGTGCATTGGAAGATATTTGCGTAACAATTTTCAGTTCATTAGCTAAAACCGAGGGGTGAAGGGTGAACCTCGATTGGAATTAGGTGTACACCGTCTTTGGAATTATTTGGAATTACTTTGGAATTCATTAGATAATCTATTGTTTTCTACTTGGAAATGAAAGTGGAAGTGGAAGTAGGTGTACACAGTTTTAGGTCCCGGTTCACCCCTTGGCTAAAACTATTCTAAAATGACAATTTATGTTCTCGGAAAAGGTTTTCAGGTAAAAAACTAAAATTTGGTGCATTGTAAGATATTCGCGAAACAATTTTCAGGTCATTAACTAAAATCTTTCAAGATTGACATTTTGTACTTCCAGAAAACGTTTTCAGGTAAAAAGCTAAAATTTGGAGCATTCTATCGTAGGATAATTTGCCTACCAACTCTCAGCTCATCACCTAAAACCTTTCAAGATTAGCATTTTCTAATCTCAAGAAACGTTTTCAGGTAAAAAGGTAAAATTGGGAGCATTCTAAGATGTTTGCGTACAAATTTTCAGCCCCCCCCCCCCCACCCCCCCAATCAACCATTTTTTCTAAGCCACAGATTTTAAATATTTCTATTCTTGGTATACTTGTGCAAATACATTTTTATTTAGATAGATTTACAAATTTTACTTCGCGAAGCAATAGCTTTTATGTCGAATTATAACATTTATTACGGCAATAAAGAAGCATTGTAAACTACAATCATAATTATCATTTATCCGACAGAAATCTTATTATAAATAGACAATGATGAAATATTTTTACTTTAAAATATAAAGGATTTTATTTGATATCTTAATAAATTTCATTTTTAAACATAAATTATGAAAAACTTTGGGCTCAAAATTGGATTTGGCATAGAATTCGTTCTTTTTTCCTTTTCGAGAAAACCTTTTACTCTCGACCTCCGAATTAATATGGCAAAAATATTAAATTTACAGTGATTAGCAATTTAGAAATACTCAAAACAAATTCAGAATTCTCTCCTACTAGAAATGAGAGAGAGAGAAGCAAGTTATTATATATATAGGGACTTTTTGATATTTTTAAATCAACTACATAATTAAAAATAATGCATAATTTTATAAAATTATATATAATAGACCGAAAGCTAGTGAATTTTTTGGACGATTATTTAAGAATGGAAATAACACATGTCATAATGTAGAATGATCAGCACCGCCCCCCCCCCCCAAGTGAAATTTTCACTCGCTGACTCCAGTCGTTTTATTTAGATGGTAATCAACCCCTAAAGTTTTCAAAAATATTGTAAAATAAAGTTATTTCAGAATAGTTAAATTTGATTTCAGAACAATCTAAATGTCCTTTCGTATTATTTTGTAATAAAGTCGGAAACTACTCCAATAGGTATGATAATTTCATGTCATTTTAGAAGATTTGCCATTTTGACAGATTGTTTTTTTATACTTTTTTGAAATTATATTCGAAAAGGCAGAATGAAATTCTAGTCGCTACCCCCTAGTATAATATCTCAAACACCCCTAACTCAATCTACTCTCAAGCTTATTAAATATCAATTTTATAAATATTTTTTTTCTAAATTTTAATTTTAAAATAATTTTTTGTTCTTGAATTGCATTTCAGATTATTTTTTCAAAAATAATTATGAATTAAATAATATTAAATTAAGTATTATAAAATTAAAAAATATATATAATATAGTTTACTATTTAATAAAATTATTTCATACACTGAATTTGAATTCATACTATATTCATTCATATTATTAATTTTATAGTAGTTTAATTTTCTTTTCACTTTGGGATGGGGGGGGTGCTTATCATATGATACAGTATGTGGTATATGTTATTTCCATTCTGAAATAATTGTCCATAAATTTAACTATCTCTTATAGTCTATAAAGTAATATTTGGAGAATACTTGTTCCTACTCGAAATGTTTCTTCACGAGTGTTGGTTGCGTGGTTCGCCACTCACCTGTAATCATCGTGTCCTCCCCATCCGTGGTGGTCGTGTCCGTGTCCATGTCCGTGTCCATGAACCCAAGGAACGGCGTGGTAGCTTGTGGAGACATGTTCTAATTGCGGTTGCTTGCAGAGTTTGATCATGTGTAGGAAATATGGCAGGGCGATCATGAGAAGAACCAGGATCTTCTTGATGATGAGCACGCTGATGAGGGTCGGGATCATGAGCGCCTTCAGCTTGAACAGCGCCAGAAGAGGAATCAGGAAGGCCATCATCTTCTTTTGACCACCTGAACCTCCCCGAGCTGGAATTCAAAATTTCAAAACTTAAACACATTTCCCTTATAAAAGATTCAAATCAATACATTGCCATCAATCAAAACTGTTTCTAGTTTTGTTATAAAAATCTTTTTTTAACGAGAAACAAATTTACATTCACTATGCATTTTAAACGATTTATTGTCATCTTAATTTCTTTAAGGAAAATACAGGGTGAGTCACGGGAAACGGATTTTTTTCAGGAAAGCATAAATCGGCAGAATAAAAAAAAATTCATAGAAACAATCACTAAACTATGCCATTATTGAATGCTTAGGAGAGAAAAATTATGTATAACAAATGATGGACATTTTCACGAACATGAATTCGAAGGTGCTCTCTATAAAAATGAGCTTCATCGCTCATGATGATGGTCAAATCCTCATTTTCTTCAAACATGTCAAGCATTGTTTGGCAAAAAGTTAGACGTTGCTGGTAATTTCGCTCATTCTACTGTTGGACTATCGTAATTTTATACAGATGTCGCTGCACAGTGCTCTGAAGAAGAGCGAGGAACCTTCGTATTTGTATTCATGAAAATGACCATCATTTGTCAGACATAATTTTACGCTCATAAGCATTCAATAATGGCATAGTTTACTGATTGTTCCTATAAAAATAAAATATTTTATTTTGAAAAATCCGCAGAGTTATGCTTTCCTGAAAAACATCCGTTTCCCGTGACTCACTCTGTATAATAAACTTTGTTTGGTTAATCGAATCCATAATTTAATTAGTTCCGTAGGAAATTGGATAAATAAATCAATCACAGAGTTTTATATTAAATAAGACATACGGTTCGTCACTTTATTTGTGACATGTTCAGCGAAAACCAAAAATAATAAACTTTCTTTAAATATCATTAGAATCAGAAAAATACTGCGTCAAGTGGTTTGGGTCTCCGTCTCTTAAGATTAATTATTATTTTAAAATTTTTCCAGTAAATGTAGTGAAAAGATCAAAATCCGCTACTTTTCAGAATATTAATAAAATTAAAATTTTAAATCGTTTTATTTTTGTTTTTTTACTCCCCTGTAAAGTTCTATTTTTCGACATACAGCAAGCTTTCTAGATTCAATGTATACCATTTATTTGCTAGAGACTATAATTTTGAAGGTTTATTGTTTTCTAACTAAAAGGGTCCCTGGATTCATGCGTACAGTGAACAAGCGCGTAATATTCGTTGCCTATCGCTAAGGGGTTTCCTGGGCAAACTAGAATATTGCTAGTTTTTAAGGAATTTGGTGTTGGTACTTAGTGAAACATTTTTTATACAATAATTTTAGAATATTGCTCAGCTATCTACTCTTATTAAACGAGCAAAAATTGTATATTTATTTATTTGTTTGTTTATATATATATATTTGTTTGTATCTTAGTTCTATTTTGAAAACGGCTCTAACGATTTTGATGAAATTCATGGGTTAGGAGGTTTTTGGGGTGACAATTCGATCTGTCACGGTCTCATCTTCGACAAAATTGTTTTTGATGGGTTTTTTCGTAATCAAATTAATTATTCTCAGGTAGACAAATCCCATTCCCCCAAAAAAAAGGTTTCCCTTTTCCTTTTGTGCTCAGGCAGACAATGGGTCGGGTAAATCCTTTATTCTCAAAGGCCTTGAAGAAGTATTGTGTTTGTGGTTTGTTGTTCTCCCTAAACGTTAGAATTATTAATAAACGTTTTATAATTGTTTTTATAAAGAACCTTATTTATTTAATAGAATAAAAAATAATCAAGAATTTATTTAAAAATATCTTTCGGATAAGTAGGTCTCAATTTTCTGAAAAAAAACACAGTGGTCAAATACATTATATATATTTGTATTTTTTTTAATTTGAAAACGGCTTTCAAATAAAAATCGACCTTTTTATCAGAATTTTAAATTAAAAATAATATTAAAATAAAGCTTTTAACTGAAGGAAGAAGTTACCGAGCATCGCTCGGTGCCTCCAGGTACTAAATATTATAATACGATATATAAGAGAATGAAGTTATTTCAATGTTTTATAGATTGTGTGCTAGACCAGTGTTCGCGCCTTGAATAAACAAAAATATATGTTTTGAAATCAATAACTTTGGTTCAATTTTTTATTGTTTTCTTCTTAATATATATATGCATCATTTGATATTTTCAGAAAATTATATTTTTTTATTAAATTTATATTCTTCACTGGTATGCTTTTCTCTTTATTCTATGCTTTAAAAATTTCTATTAATATTTTTTTATCATTTAACCACTTAGCAAAAGTGGAAAACGTCGCGGACAGGCTCTTAAATATTTAATTCATATTATTATTAACATTTCCTTCCATAATTTGTATTAATTTGAAAGTTTATAATAGAGAAAATAAGGACAAGTTTTTATGTGTGACTTATAACGAATATAAATACTTATATGTATATTTGAATTAATTTAAAAGATTTTGTTTTACCAAGAGTAGCAGAGATATTGATTAATAGAGAGAAATCAATGAGGCTGTCCTCTGCTTGATCCAAATAAATATATAGGTACATTATACATATTAATATAATTTATTTGTTAGAGACTATAGATTCAAAGGTTTGACCTTCATCATCAGTCTTTTTAATTTGAAAGTTTATAATGGGAAAATAAGGACAATTTTTTATTTATCAGCCAACGTTTCGTCGACTTTGCCGACTTCTTCAGGGCTTCAAATAGTCATGCCACACATTCGTCTAAATTAGATTATTTGAAGCCCTGAAGTAGTCGGCAAAGTCGACGGAATATTGGCTGATAAATAAAAAATTGTCCTTATTTTCCCGTTATAAACTTTCAAATTGAATTCATAGAAAATTTTTCTATTTTTTTTTTTTTTTTTTGCTTATTTGTATTTACGAAAGTTTGAAAGGTGGAGAAAAATAACACTGCTCGACAAAAATTAAACAAAAATTTGTTGCCGTAAATCTAACAATGGATTCCAGTAGAGTTTTCTACGCTGATTCTCATGCAATTTCCCTGTTTTTTTACAACCGTTCAAAGTTTTGATATATTATCGGTCAAAACGACGAAAAAGGCCATTTTGGCTTATTTTCGAGTCCCATTAGATATTAAACAGAAATATTTGAAATCAAAATATTTTGTTGACGTAATAGAAAACAGCTTCCTCTTTGATTTTCAAATTAGCACTTGTTTTTAGCTCAATTAGAACTCGAGTTATAACTAAAGAACTAAGACCTTATGTTTTTATCTATGTCTATTATCCTTTATAATCTTGTAGTTTTAGTATTTTTACTTATAACTCGAGTTATAATTGAGCTAAAAACAAGTGGTAATTTGAAAATACAAAGAGGAAGCTGTTTTCTATTACGTCAACAAAATATTTTTGATTTCAAATATTGCTTGTTTAATATTTAATGGGACTCGAAAATAGGTCAAAATGACCTTTTTCGTCTTTTTGACCGATAATATCTCAAAAATCTGAACGGTTGTAAAAATCGGGAAAGTGCATGATAATCAGCGTATAAAACTCTACTGGAATCCTTTGTTAGATTTACGGCAACAAATTTTTGTCGACCAGTGTAATTTTCAATCACCTTTTCCTAAATAGAGTATCTTCCTGTGTCTGATTTCGATCAGATAAGTCAAGAAAGAAAGGACATTCTGGATTCAAAAATTTGTTTTTCCAAAACCAACTAATTAATTGTAATTTGGCCTTTTTAAACTTCAGAACTTCTGGATGAAAAATAAAAAATGTATTGGGTGAAAAAATAAATCAGATCGTTATAGAGAGAGCTCTTGAATTGTTGTAGCTAATATGGTAAGATTTTTATTAATAAACTGAGTCTTTGGGAAAAATTTCAGCTTTCTAGCTCAAACCATTTTCTGTTGTCAAATCTCAAAAATATTTTAAACTTTTTTTCCACCTTTTCTTCAAATTTCAATTTTAGATTGCTATAAAAATGTGCAACAGTCTTTTAGGTTTTAATGAAAGGCAGTCCATAAATTATTTAATTTTATTAAATTTCCGACGTTTCGGAGACTTTTTCCTATCCTTCTTCAGGAGTATTAAATAGTTATTGATGGGTGAGTATAGCTCAGTTCCCATTTGTCTCTCCTTTCAATGATAGCAACAATATTACAATATTTTCTAACATTATATAACAACATTAGATAACCAAGTACACTTATGGTATAATGTTGGAAAATATTGTAATATTGTTGCTATCAGTGAAAGGAGAGACAAATAGGAACCGAGTTATACTCACCATCTATAACTATTCAATACCCTGAAGGAGGGAAAGAAATCTCGAAACGTCAGAAATTGAATAAAATTAAATAATTTATGGACTACCTTTCATTAAAACCTACTTATTTCGCTTACCAGTTCGTCTTTCTAAGAAAATAACTAAAATTAGTCTTTTTATCTTATTTACTCGAATATTTTCACGATGACTCTTTAGAGGTCAGATCGATAAATAGAAAATTAATTTGCTTGAGTAGGTACAAGATAGTTAAAACTTACACGTACATCAGATAACGTGTGTACTCAAGAGAAATTATCCATCCAACATAATCTTATAAATTAACAGAACACCCATATTACGTGACTGCATGAATTTAAGTAGTAGGTGTTTTAATTGTAATTAAACGCCTCTCTCATCTTCATAATCGAAAGCAAGGATAAATAGCACTGCTCGACAAAAATAAACAGCAATTTTCATCGGAAAGTTTAAATAAACTAAAGTGGCCATCCACATGACTTTACCATACACCTGGGTCCTCTATTATACTATATATATATATATATTTGCCTAGATTAATTTGCCGCAACGCTGACGTAATGCTGCCGACAGGGAACGCCATCGGTATATTTGCGGCAAATTTGAAATATAATCGTAATTTGGACTCGAATTTTGAAATGAAAGACTCCAATTGATTTTAAGATGAGAATTAAGAAACATTAAATATATTGATAATTATTCCTCCCCCCCCCCTCACCACTCAAAAATTAAATATTCAATTCGCTTTTCTTTGCGTACAGAAAAAGAAATCAATCACATCTTATTTGATTTATATATTATTTGTTTATTTTTTAATAATTTGCCACTTTTTTATAATTTTTTAAAAATCTAAATTTTTGTTATTCTTATTTTTTGATTTTTACAAAATTAAACGACTTAAGACACGCATGCCCATATGAGTTTCTCATGGCAATACTGGATGGAACAGCCTGTCATACAAACAACACCTGATCTCTTTTAAATATTTGGAGCCTTATATCGATTATCGATCCCAAATTTTAAAAAAAATGATATAATATAATTCTCCTCATCACACGATACCACTTATTTAAATAAATCTATTTCCACACAAAAAATATCACAATGCTGTAGATTATAGAAGAAAAAATACTTCTAGATTCATATATAGAGCCTCATTTCTGTAGCTGTGTCAGGACGAAAATGAGGCGAAACTTTTAGAGACTATGTATTTTCGGGAGTTTACAGGTATACATTTGGAGTGTGGTTTTTTAAGAGGAATACAATTTTTGGACCGAGACGCTGCCCGCCAGGGCACCAGCCCGGAGGGCCGAGATTCGAGGGCGTGCCAAAGGCATGCACGAAAAGCTCGTATTTAATATTGAATTAAATTAATTTATAATTATTTACGAAAGAATCCCCTTCTTAATTTTGGGCCCCTTATCAATTAATAATATCTCCTTTTAATTATGAGACTATTTTATTAGAAATATCAGCTTTCTTCGATTTTTGTTTGAAAATATTTGTAACCCCCCCCCCCCCCCCCTCCTTCCACCCTTTTTTTTGGTCACTATCAATTTCACGTACTGACTCATTTTCATATGATTATACAGGGTGCACATGCGAAATTTCGTATACAAATCGATTAAAGTGTCTAGAAGTTACATATATTGATAGTTTTATTTTTTTGAACCCCTCCAATTTTGGCCACAGAAGAAAATAGTAGCTCTCTTTTTTATTGTTATTCATTTTATAATACCTATATTTTTTTCTTTAGTTTTGAAAATTTTACTATTTTAATTTTTTAACCCCTCCACCCTTAATTTTGATTTTGATTTCAACCAAAATGTAATCAGCTCTTAATCTCAATGCACCAAAACTACATGGAGAATTTGGTTTTGATATTCACACTAGTTTTTGAGCTAGCTTGTCCACAAAAATTTGCTAACGCACAGAATAACTAACGTACTAACAGACATTTTGACAAAACAGTTATTATTTCGAAAAATATAATATTTTCGATGTTCACTTATTAGGGATTTTTTTGTAGACCGTAATGCCAGGGGTTTCGCCCAATTTTTTTTAATCAAAATAGTTTCAGCCGTTTTTAAGATATTTCGAAAAAACAACACTTTTTTCATGCACGTTTACAATACTTAACCATACCATGTATGGTAAAGTAAAAACTAAACCTAGTAGAGTTTTTAAAGGTTCATTCTCACGTCATTTTACGATTTTTTATAACAGTTCATAGTTTTGAGATGTTTTTAATTCAAAAAAGGCCAAATATTCTGTTCCTTTAATAGAAAACACCTTCCTCGTTGATTTTCAATTTAGTCCTTCCTTTTATCTTGCTTATAACTTGATTAAAAAAAATAAAATAAAACTTCCTACATTATTTTAAAGTATGTATAATAAACATATAGGTATAAACTAATGGTCTTAGGTTTTTAATTATAAAGCGAGTTCTAATTGAGCAAAATCAAGCAGTAAACTGAAATGAAAGAATAAACTTTTATAGGGACTGTGCGTCACGACTTTAACGCCAACTGGTGACTAAAATGTAATCTTTGGGGGATGATTTATTAAACGTCCAAGATAAAGAGACTCGCTCAATGGCCCCCTAGGCTCTGTGGATTCTTTGATCTATGATATATACTTTATACTATAATACAAAATTTGCCCCAATTCTCCCAAATTATTTGAATAAATAAACACAAGAGAGCGCTACCTTCGGCAGTAGTGCTGCCTGCCTCTAAGTTTAACGCACTGTCCCCGAAAATATTTTGATTTCAAATATTGCTGTTTCAAATCTATGGCGACCCAAGAATAGTCCAAAACGGCCTTTTGTGTGGTGTTTCTCAAAACCCCGACCTGTTGTAAAAAATCCAAAAATATTATTAGAATTAGTTTATAAAACTCTTCTAGCTATTGCTAGGTTTACAAATAAACAATTTTGTAGAGCCGTGTAATTCATTGGATGAGGGAAACGTCATTTATCTACCCTGCAATTTTTACAAGTCGAATGATCCCAGGGAAGGAAGCGATTTAATCTTCCGATAAATTTTAAACTTGATCTTATAAGCTAATTAGTTCAGCTATTTTTTCAAAAGTAATTAGATTGTAACATTTCCGACGGTGGGGATGTATCAAGTTTGCAAAAAAAAAAAAAAAAAAAAAAAAGGAATTTGATTCAGCTTGTTAACCTAGAAATACAAATAAAATTTCCAGTTTTTGTAAAAAAAAAAGTATACGGATCTGACAAATGTGTGAACGTGTGTCTCTTTTACTAATTATTACATTTAAATTTATAGATTACTAGGTTAGTTGAATTTAATTCGAAAAACCTGATCAGAGAAGAGAGCGAGAGAGGCATGTATCATTAATACTTTTTCTCGAACTAGTTTTGAATTTAGTGGACTGGAGATGGACACGACTGGTGGGCGGGGTTTCCCTGACATTAATATCTGGGTCTTTGTCCCAATCTCTGCCAAGCAAGTTTTTTTTACTTCCTCGTATCTCAATTTCTATTTATAATAAGTGGAAGTATTAATTAAAGATTAGTCCTATAAGTTCGAATTAGTGTTTTCAGCTTTGAGATCGATCCTATCATTTTATATTCCAAAACGTTGACTTTGGCCTGGCGGCACCTCATCCGGGATGCCACCAAAAGTTTCCCTTAAATCCATTATTAATATTCAAACAAGTGTTTTGTTTTATTTAACCATCTGTTTTAAATAAACCAAGAAAAATGAATTAAAATTTAGATTTGATTTACTGCTGAAACACTTTCCTGAAAAGTAACCGTAATAAAATATAGCCTATAATCTAATGAATAAGATTTTGAATGATAAAATTTTTTAAGTCTGTTCACTACTTGTCTATTAAACACACACACATAACAAACATAGTATTATACATACATACCCGAGCCGAAATTTAAGCCCTACATTAAGCCTCCTAAGGTAGTTCTTATTTAGGATAATAATAAAACTAAGATACGAGGTAGGTTTCACAAAAAAGAAATAAAACAAAATTGAGTTTTGAATTCGATATATTTCGGGGGTTAGCCCATCATCCAGGAGTCTAAAAAAACTGACTAACCCCCGAAATATATCGAATTCAAAACTCAATTTTGTTTTATTTCTTTTCTGTGAAATCCTACGTTATCTTAGTTTTATTATTATATTAAAATGTTTCACCTAGAACCAACACCGAACTCCTTAAAAGTTACTTATTTAGGACTTGGGGGCTCAAAGTAGATTCTATTTCCATGTTTAATTTGGTCAGACTTTGTACCGCAAAGCGGTACAAATTTCCCGTTTTATTACTTTGGAGTTCAAAGTCGGTTCTGATGGGAATAAAAATTAGAGCTTATTTTGGACACCTTTTTTTTTTTTTGTTAAATTGTTGTAATTAATTTGTATTGATGTTTATTAATGTAATGTAGCTAGATTGTATTGATGTTTGGAGGACCTAGCCACCGAAGACTTGTGCCTCTAAGCAGGTCGAGGAATAAAAGATTTATTTATTATTATTTATTTATTATAACCTATTGGATCATAATAAAAATAATAAATAATAATCATTATTATTATTATATTGTCTTTATTAATATACATGTTCATATAAATATAAATTTATTACAGGGTTGAAGAGGACAATAGTAGGTCTTCATTTTTAATATCGGACTTAGGGGTTCAAAGTAGTACCTCACAGTAAATGATAGGATCTCGGAGTTCAATGTAGGAACTAGGGCGGCTTACAGTGCTTTCTAATTCGGACCAGAGGGATAAAAGTAGTACTTAAATTTCGACTCGGGTACACAATTTCCTTCTTTATATATATAAAGATATACCTAACCTTATATGTCAGTGATTCTTAAGCCGTGGTCCCCTGGGGGTTCAAGAAGACGATGAAAAGGCAAGAAGCGCGGAGCAATAAAAATATATATTTTTATTATTATTATGTTCTGGGATTTTTATGTATTTTTTGTATTTTTATATCAAGATGGATCCTCGGACTACATAAAGGGGGCCATACACTGTCAAACAAATTGTGCAACATAGGTTGTTGCTCAATTGTTTGACAGTGGGTTTGATGCGTTGCGCAAATGTTTGACAAGTTTCAAAAATGTTTGATATCTTTTGAACAACGGGAGCGTTTGTGCAACACGTTGTGTTGTGTATGGGGGAGTTTCACAATATTTCCAAGAGTATGATTATGAATGATGCGATTGTGCAACGAAGCGTTGTGCATCACTTTGTTGAGCAATTTGTTTGACAGTGTGTATGGGCCCCTTAAGTTTAAGAACCCTATTTTATGGTACTAACTACTAACTCTGTTTCTATCTAAAATCTATTAATTTATTGAAAATTATCTCAATTTATTTATTTTTATTTATTTCTCACTGACGTCAGAACCCTCCCTCAATGCGTGTCGGAATTCAACAAAAAACATATATATATATATACTTAGGTATATAAATATATATATATTTATAAGTTAATTTGCATCAAGCAAAGGAGGCCTCATTGATTTTATTCCTTAGAAAATTATATAAAATTAATAACTGGAGAATGTGGAGGCCCTATAAATAAATTATCCCGTAATATAACCTAAAGCGGCGATAATTCAAAAATAGATTAATACACAATTTTTTGTGCGTGGATTTGCTTACTTATAATATAGTAGAGCGATTCTCGGTAATTTTTTGCTTTAGTTAAAAGATACCATATATATACCTATATTATTTTTAATTTTTAATTCAAGTAAAAGATAAATCAAATTTAATTTATTTTTTGCCAACGTTTTGACCCGCTCCGACCATCATATCAAGCCTCATCACTGAGTGCACAAAGTTTTGAAT
Organism: Forficula auricularia; assembly: GCA_024734495.1. Classification (NCBI taxonomy): domain Eukaryota; kingdom Metazoa; phylum Arthropoda; class Insecta; order Dermaptera; family Forficulidae; genus Forficula; species Forficula auricularia. The sequence continues at coordinate 6,392,598 of JALMQS010000153.1, read as the reverse complement.
TTAAGTGGAATTAAAAATAATATTAATCTCACCTTCGTTGACCCTTTTGAACCCTGAAGAAGGAGGGCCGATTCACTGAATCGTCGGCTTTTTGGGAGGAAGAAAATGACGTTCTAAATTATTTTATTCGGAATTTGTGGTTTTCTTATTATTCTTGGGGTGCCTTTGCATCAAAATTCAGCATTCAGTTCTACCATTCCATCTTCAATAGAAAAATACCTCTATTTAATTAAATTTATTAAATATAATATTATTATATAATAATATTAAATTGAAAGTTTCTTTTTGCCGAGAGTAGTAAAATTGTAATAAATTAAAGGAGACAATAAAAGAGTGTGTTTTCTGCTGGAAAAATACTTTCATACATCAATTCCTGTGAATCAATTGTAATAGACTGATGAAGAGGGCAAAGCCCTCAAAAACTATATAATCTCTTTATAAATAAATTAAAAACTTATTTTCACAGCAGAAAACTCGGTCTTTTATTGACTCTTTTAATTTGTAATAATATTTGTAATCTAGGTACTATTAGTGGGTTTTAAAATAGAAAAAACAATTAATTAATAAATGGGGAAAAAATTATAAATTTTTATTGACACACCCATCTGTGAATATAATTAGTTCATTTAAGAAAAAACTCATCAAATTAAGGGCAGTCCTAACATGAGACCCTGGCAGTTCAAATTATCGACTCACAATCCCCCTAAAATTCGTGATTTTCATTGAAATCGTTAGAGTTTTCGAGAAACACAAGAATTGCTCATCTAATATTAGATATGAAAATATGTAAATTAATATAAAAAATAAATTATTTTTACTTTGAAAGATTAATGACGTAAGAATAATTCAATTAAGGTTTGAAATGCCGGAAGTTGTTACCAATTTCATTTTATAAGATTGATCAGTTCAAACCTTCTCGCGATGTTCATTATAAATACATTTATCATTTGTTAATGCAAATGTTGATAGCATTACTAAATAAGATTGAAGACTTCATAAATAAATCCAAATTATCGTATAAAAAGAAATTCTTTCAGAAGAGGACGCGAAAATACCTTCCGGATAAATATAACATTTTTACGATTTTTTAGTATCAAAACGTTTTATTTGTTTTGATTGAAACTTAAATATTTATAACTTTGATCGATTTAATAATATTTGTCGATTGAATAGTTTGTATTAATGATCAAGGCCGAAGAAGTAGAAAATTCCTTAAGGTATATTTTATGCTAATGGTTGGAGGTCTCAAATTTTAACGAAGTTAATAGTCACTTAAAAGCTCCTGTATAATGATGTTGATTGACCTCTTTTTCTACTGTTTTTCTTATGCATTTTGAATTCTATATTAACGAAAAGTTTAATGAGGAAAAACATTTTTAATATAGCTACTTAGATATATTAACAGAGAAATTTTCAACATTCCTAATTATTTTGAAATTACAATTATTGCTATTAAAATATGTCACAATCTCAATTCACCAGCGGCATCTTTTAAATAATTTTACATCTGCGAAAATGCACACGAAAGAATCTCTCTGGCTGACTGATTAAACAAACTCTATATTGAAATTCTATAGTCATGTATAAAGATAAGATGACATATTCATTAACACAGTGGTTCTTAAACTATGTGTCGTGACCCAAATTCGGGTCGCGAAGCATATTCTTTGGATTGTGCAGAGTCGTTAAAAAATATATACTATATATAAGAGCCTAGATTAATTTGTAACAACGCTGAGCGAATTTTTTTTTAAAAAAATTACCCTCTTGCCTAGAATCGAACCGACGAACTCATTAACAACATTAATATTTATATCTTGATTTCTGTTACTAAAACTATATATTTTTGATTTAGACTTTGTGTCGAGATAATATTGTATTCATTTGAACTCGAATGAAAATGAAAAACACCAGTTGATTTTAAATTAAGAAACATTAAATATATATTAATTAACGAGGCAAATTTGAAATATAATTGTCAGGTCGGATTTTAAGCTGATGACTCCAATCGATTTTCATTAACCAGGCAAATTTGAAATATAATTGTAATTTGGACTCGAATTTTGAAATGAAAGACTCCAATTCATTTTAAATTAAGAAACATTAAATATATTGATAATTATTCCTAACCCCCCCCCCTCGGCACTCAAAAATTAAAGAGGCGAAACTTTTAAGAGACGATGTATTTTCGGTAGTTTACGGGTATACATTTGGAGTGTGGTTTTTTAAGAGGAATAGAATTTTTGGACCGAGACGCTGCCCGCCAGAGGCACCAGCCTGGAGGGCCGAGCTTCGGAGGGCGTGCCGAAGTCACGCTACGAAAAGCTCGTTTTTAAATATTTAATTAAATTTATTTTCAATAAGTTTCAAAATATATCTTAATTTTTTCAATACTTTTATTAAGTAAAAACATTAAAAATACGTACTTTTTACTTTATTTATTAAATTTTCCTTGGATCGAAATTTTTTTCCTAATTGTTTAAATAAATTGACACGTTCTGATGTGGCCATCCACTTGACTTGACCATACAATCTGACCCCTCTAACTAATATATTATAATCATGTAGGGGGGTTAGTTTTTCCATTTTTAGACTTCTGGGGACCCACTGATTATGTATATAAAATTTGGTTGAGTTTGGTTCATGGGCCTAGATTTTCATTTTTTGACCCCCTTCCCAATCTGGGTGGTTAGTTTTTGCATTTTTAGTCTTCTGGGTGCCCACTGATTAATTATACAAAATTTGGTTGAGTTTGGTACAAGGGCCTATATTTTAATTAAGCCCCTAAACTCCCTCCCCATTTTGGAGGGTTAGTTTTTGCATTTTTAGACTTCTGTGGTCCCACGGATTATGTATACAAAATTTGGTTGAGTTTGCTCAAATGGCCTAGATTTTTAATTTTTATCCCTCCTCCACCGCCGGGGAGTATATGGGTCGATATGCACCAAAATCTAAAAATCTCTAAATCTCAATGCCACAAAACTACGTGTGAAATTTGGTTTTGATATTCACACTAGTTTTTGAGCTAGCTGGTCCACAAATATTTAGTAACGCACAAACTAACAGACATTTTGATAAAAAAGTTATTATCTCTAAAAATATAATTTTTTCGATGTTCATTCATTGGAGCTTTTTTTGTAGAGGGAAATGCCATGGTTTTGCTCAATTTTTTAATTCAAAATAGTTTCAGCCGTTTTTGAGTTATTTAAAAAAAAATAAGCAAAAAAAAACACTTTTCATTGCACAATAGAAAATTTCTCAAGTATGAATTAAAAAAAGGTAATGAAAAAATTTGACTTTTTCGGGTCTCGACATGAAAATATTTCTCAAATGTAGCTCGCGGCTTAAAAGGTTAAGAAACACTGCATTAACAGATGGCATTGATTCATTCTTCTGAATAAATAAATAAAGTTTTCAAATTGTTTTACTTATTTTTGAAAAAGTTTTGAATAAATTGAAGGAGACAAATAAAGAGTGTGTCTTTTTCAATTTATAAAAATTCTGCTACTCTCGGCAAAAAGAAATTTTCAATTTAATAGTATTTATTGGAAATGTTTTCCCCTTTATAATATAGTTTTGAAACCGACGTTTCGGAGGACTTCTCTTGTTCTTCAGGATTCAAAAGGGTCAATGAAGGAAGCATAATGATAGTACTGTTATTTTAAGAATCACAATTTTTACTGATTAGTTGAGCTAGAAAGTTGAAACTGCATTTATTGGGGCAGGTTCATTAATACTTAGTATATTTAATTGAAAAGTTTTTGTTTTGCCGAGAGTAGCAGAGTTGTTGATTCACAAAGAGAAACAAAGAGGTTGTCCTCTGCTTGATGCAAATAAACATATACACATATATCTCAAGATGATATATCTGTATATATATTATTTATTTGTTTGAGACTATAGTTTCGAAGACTTGGTCTTCATCATCAGTCTTTCTTCAATTATAAATGTTTTTCATGGAGTCAATATCCATATGATATTGACTCCATGAAAAACATTTATAATTGAAGAAAGACTGATGATGAAGACCAAGTCTTCGAAACTATAGTCTCAAACAAATAAATAATATATATACAGATATATCATCTTGAGATATATGTGTATATGTTTATTTGCATCAAGCAGAGGACAACCTCTTTGTTTCTCTTTGTGACTTAGTATATTATAAGCTTATGCGCTAGATTATATGTTAGCTCCCTAATATAGCAATTTGATTTTCTCTGATTTTCTCACCCGAAAATTCTGAACATAGAAAACCCCCAAATCCAAGCAGATTTTCGTTTTAAAAATAAAAAAAATTTTGAAACGAGAACGAGCTTTCTATAAGTATAACTTCCCGTTTTAATTAACTCACGTGAGTAACAACATTCAAATAGATCGAAAAAAATAATATGGGAAAATTGTTTTCCATACGTTTCAGACATTTTTAAACACAAATAAACAAAAAAAAAACTGTTAGAATTTAATAGTTTGGTTTGCCCTCCTCTATAGTTATGCGTGCCGAGTAATAATCTTTATTTTATTGCAAAGAAAGAAATCATGATTAAATTTGATCTCTATATTTGGGACTATAGTTTCGAAGATTTGACCTACATCATCCGCCTTTTTAATTAGAAATATTTTAACTGTTATTTCTTATGGGGTAAAATACATGATTGGATGTTTTTCCAATGAGAATTCAATAAGATGAAATTAAAAACAAATTAACTATTGTAATTGTAATAACTTTATCCCTATGGGTTCTAGATTCGGAATTCCCTTACTGTTTAAATATTTTCGGGATTCCATAAGCTTCAATAAATCAATGATAAATCCATAAATCTGAGCCCTTTAATTTCCCGAAGCTTTTTCACTCACCGGAAGAGTCGATTTTTAAAAATTTCATATTTTGCATATTTTGACAAATACACTTTTTCATATAAATGTAATCTAAAAGCTTCCCTGCACTTAATATGCTCAAAAAAAAGGTACAACTCTGGTATTAATTTTACTGCTCCTAAAATTTAACTTCATAAATAAACTTTATAAATTTTACGCTACTTTTTTAATAAATAGTTTTTTTTTTCATTTCTGAACATTTTCAATTTTTATTCAAGACATGAACACATCACACAATCTATAAAACATTTAAATAACTTCATACTCTATTATATTTATAGAGGAGCAATATTCTAGTTTGCCCAGTAAACCCCTTAGCGATAGGCAACTGATCTCACGCGCTTGTTCACTGTACGCATGAATGGGACTCTTTTCGTTAAGAAAACAATAAACGTTCAAAATTATAGTCTCTAGCAAATAAATGATATACATTGAAGCACCAATCTTGCTATATCTCGAAAAATAGAACTTTATAGGGGAGTAAAAAAAAAGCGATGTAAAATTTTAATATTATTAATATTCTGAAAAGTAGCGGATTTTGATCTTTTTACTATATTTATCGTATATTTAGTGGAAAAATTTAAAATTTTGAAATAAAAATTAATCTTAGGAGAACGAGACCCAAACCATTTGACGCAATATTTTTCTGATTCTATGGTAATTATATATTTCAATTTTGGAAATTGCATATTCAATTATAAAGATGTGTATCATCTTATTATTAAAAGATAAGATCAGAGTTGACATTGATTCATGCGTTAATAAAATTATTTCTAATGATTGTAGCTATATTTTTTACGGGGGGAGGGAGGAATTTAGATTTTCGGGGGGGGGGGGGGTTCTAACCTTTTTCTTTTTTCAATACCTCCAAAAGAATTAATATTAATTAATTAATTTCGTGGTTTGATAAATAAAGCGAAATTTCCATTTTTTAAACAATTTTGTAATTTAAATATAATTAGAAAAAATTTAATTAAATATGATTTTTAAAAAATCCAATAAATTTTGATCTTTTTGTAATGCCGGGAGGGGGCTTGAACCCCCATAGTCTCTTTTGGCAACGAACTTGCAAGATTTTTGCTTGTTCACCGCTCTCGTTCACCGGTTCGAATAGTTCGAGACGAGGGTGAACCGCGATTGCAATTAGGTGCACACCGTTTTTGATAATCTATTGTCATCTATTGTCTTCTACTTGGAAATGAGAAGTGGAAGTAGGTGTATACGATTTTAGGTCGCGGTTCACCCTTCGGTTCGAGATATCGCGAACTTGTAATGCAACTAAAAATCTAATCATACATTGGGTAATTGTTCAAAATTTTCAATATTTTTAAGATCGGCTCTTCAAATATTTTACTTTAAATTCGTCTATGTCAAGGGTCGGCAAACTGTCCTAGCTAAAAATTTAAATTCGAGAGCCATATAAATATATTTGTACAAATAAGTAAAATTTAATGTAGTATTAAAACAAACTATAATAATAATATCTTTATTAATTGAATAAAAACACGAAAAAAAATCAATGGTTTTAATCAGTGTGAGAAAAGAGTTTACATTTCATTAGAAAATTTCTGAGTAACTAGTCATTTTTTTTATTTAAGCCACGTTTCCAAATCATCAGTAATTGGTATCATCAATTTATATTTAATAAAATTCATGTTAGAATACAATTCCTCGTATAAAATATGTAAATCTAAGAACACCGAATGGAAATTTTTACAAAAAAAATTAAACTCTTTTATTCCAGAGCCACATGTGGCTCGCAAGCCGCAGTTTGCCGACCCATTTCCTATACCTCCTCACAATCTTAAGAACCTATATTCTTAAAACAAAAACAAACAAACACTTTTTCCATTAATATAGACAGAAACCCATTTTATATTCAAACCCGGCTTCGCTTCAAATATTTGATCAGCAGGTATATAATCTGATCTCTATACCAATTTAAACACACTTCCACACTACTAAAACTGATGACTAAAATGGCTTTTAGTTCCCGATGTCTAATAAAAAAATAAAAAAAAACTTTGTTTATTTGTAATATATATATATACTAATAAATAAACACGTCTGGCTTAAAAAATAAAAATACCTACAGTAATTTGAAAATAAATTCTGAAATTCCTCGTTCTTATTAAAAATTTAGAATCAAAAAATTTTCTGTGAAATGAAAAAAATAATACTAGACTAGTGTGTGACGATATGTAAATATTTTATTAATTTGAGTCTCTAATTTCTAAAGCAAAGTCTTCATCTTTCACTCTACTATAAATATTTCCCACGAATATTGATTAACAATTTTTAAGTTGAAAATTGAATAAACATGTACATACTCAGAAATTTTTTCGGGGATCTACTATAAAATAGTAATATTCTAGATTTTTATTTTTTAATGTCTTCTGGCCTTGACCATTTACTTACTCAATAATAAAGAAATATATCAAAATATTGTATAGTAATATATATGACATTTTAGAGAATACTTTAGTTAGATCTTGATTGATTTACATATAGGGTAAGCTAGATTATTTCAGAAGTGATTAGACTGAAGATAACGGCAACAAAAGCCTTCGAAACTATATTCTTAAATTAATAAAATATTACATGTATAGTAGGGTGGTTCCTTATTTTGGGTATATTCGAATCTGATGAGGGCTCATATGAGCCAGAAATAAATAAAAAAATGTCCCCCAAGTTTCAAGCCCCTATCACAATTTTAACCTGTGCACCCAGCGATGTAAGTTTCTCATCTAAATAACATGGGGTTTTCGCTATTGAAAGATCAATTTTTATTCCAGCCAAGAAATGGTTCAAAAACTTGAAACTCTGTAGACTTTATCCATCTATCCAGCTATCCATCAGATTATTACAGATTTTTAGCTATTATAATTTTGGAGTTACAGCTAGATAAAATACTGCTATATCTTCGTGTTACTAAGTTATAGACCCCAAAATTATAATAGCTAAAAATCTGTGAAGATTCTGAGGGATAGCTACTATTATAAGGTTACAGTCTACAGAGTTTCAAATTTTTTGAACCATTACTTTGGCCGGAATAAAAATTGATCTTTCAATGGCAAAACCCCCTTGCTATTTAGATGAGAAACTTACATCGCTGAGGGCACAGGTTATAATTGAAATAAAGATTTGAAACTTGGGGGATATTTCTTTTTATTTATATCGAACTATATGAGCCCTTGTCAGGGTACTAAAAGAAGGACCACCCTAATGTACAGTACACTTATTTACAAATAATAACTTCTTGAATTAGTACTTTTAAAATAAATTTCTGACTTTCATTGATATAGAATGTAACATATAATAAGATGATTGATTACCTTCTCGTAAATCGGCCTTTTTTTCTTTCCTCTGATCCTCCAGGTTGATAATTCGTGGTGAATAGCTCTCCGCCCGTCCTTCATCCTCGTCAGCAGCCAGAGGCACCACGATAGAGTGAGTCCCCAAGAAACTATTCACTTGTCGATAAAGAAATTTGCTAATCCGCTCGAGCTCGCCATCCCCAGGGGATTCCTCCACATCCGAAAATACTCGCGCCTGTTGATCCGGTTCTTGAGATGATTCGGTTCGAACGACGGCTGCACGAATTCCTAACCACCTTGGCATCTCATCCACAGGGGTGTCCAATGTGACGTCATGACCGAAACCGTTTTTCACGTAAGTGGCAAAAAACTTGGCAACGCGGAACTTAAGGCAGGAAAACACTCCCTGGGACTTGGTACATTCCCGTAGGCTACTTTCGAGGTAGACATCGCTTTCCCTGGATGGATCTTGGGCATATGCCTGCACCAAACACCACGAGGCCAGTAACACGGTACAAAGTTTGATGGGCATAGTGAGGGCAATGCTAAAATGCAGCGCGAATGCTCGCCGCCTCTTATACTCCGGCATTGAGCCAGCTCCTCCCATTGCTCCTCCCATCTTCTTAAGATGAGCCATCCTCAGACACCATTGTCAACTGAGAGCCCCTTCCTTCTCAACAATCTCTTCCGGTTACTTACTAGAATATGAAAAGGAATTTCAAACCATATGCGTAGTAATATTCCTCATTGATGAAAATCGAATGAATTTTCAACAAAAAAGACAAACAGGTTTTTTTATTACTATACACTAATTATAGGTTTTATTAATTAAAAAAAATATATATTTATTTTGGAAATTTTATAGGAAATACAACTTAACAGTTATCACGTTTGAGGGAGTGAGTCGGAGGTCAAATTTTGTATGCACTCTATCTCAAAAATCACACAAGAATATCAAAAAGAAATTTCATTATTGATTGCTTTTATATTTAGATTAAGAGATTCATATAAAAACGAATTTCAATTCCAATCGGGTATTTGAACCCATGAGAAATATCAGAAAGAATATTCTTAGAAAATCATAAGATGGTGTCATCTATTAAATCCGATGGAATGGAATATTTTTAATTATATGTCAGAAGGGCTGTTTTTCACCCCCTCGGGAATCGAACCTGAGTGCCGGTAACAGCAATCCGAGCCATCTGGCTCACCTGCGAGGTGCTAACCTCTCTGACATATGTAAACGCGTTTAATATTTTACTTACTATTGTTATCTTAATTTGTAAAATGCCCTTCGAATTTTGAATCTCCTCAAAATTCGAAACACTCAACCACCTTTTTTTAAACTAATATGGCATGGTTGTTTTTAAATTTAGAATTACTAGATTGCGAAATTTTACAAATTAAAATAACAATAGTAAGCAAACTATTTATGTCAGAGAAGTTAGCACCTCGCAGCTGCCAGGTGGCCCGGATTGCTGTTACTGGCACTCGGGTTCGATTCCCGAGGGGTGAAAAACAACCCTTCTGACATATAATTCAAAATATTCCATTCCATAGGATTTAATAGATGACACCATCTTATGATTTTCTAAGAAAATTTGAATCTATTACCATCGCAAATTGAAATCTTTCAGATAGAATTAAAATGTTTCAAAAAGCTTCCAACAAATTCTCTTTTATTAAAAATAATCTTTTTATTTATTTCCGGACTGCTTTCCATTAAATCCTCAGTTATATCATTTAATATTGATTTCAATAGTATTCCTAGCTTTTTCATTAGATTTTATTCCTTTGTAATCAAGATGTTGGATTTATCATGAAATAACTAATGCTGAGAATTTAAAGAAAAAAAAATTTTTTTTTTTTTTTTTATATTTTTTAAAGTTTTAACATTTTTTTTTTTAATATGTAACTTCCAGGCTACGTTCCCAGTGTAATTTTTAGAAATCCCCATAAAAAAATTGACACCTTCTGATTTGACCATCCACTTGACTTTACCATACACTTCTGGTTGAGTTTGGTACTAGGGCCTAGATTTTCATTTTTTGACACTACAACCCCCCCCCCCCGTTTTGGGCGGTTAGTTTTTGGATTTCTGGTAGCCCACTGATTATGTAGGTATACAAAATTTGGTTGGATTTGGTCCAAGGGCCTAGATTTTCATTTTTTGACCCCCCCCCATTTTGGGCGGTTTGTTTTTGCATTTTTAGTGTTCTGGGGGCCCACTGATATTGTATACAAAATATGGTTGAGGTGGCTCAAATGGCCTAGATTTTTATTTTTGATCCCCACTCCCCTCCTAATTTCGGAGCCAGAAAAAAAATATTTTCTTTATTATAAGTTCATTTTATAGTATATTTCATTTTTCTTGTTTTTTAGTTTGAAAATATTATAATTTTAAATTTTAACCTCCCTGCCTCCTAAATTTTGTGTCGATATGCACAAAATCTAACCAGCTCTTAATCTCATTGCACCAAAACTACATGTGAAATTTGGTTTTGATATTTACACTAGATTTTGAGCTAGCTCGTCCACAAAATTTGGGAACGCACAGACTAACAGACATAGACATTTTGATAAAACAGTTATTATCTAGAAAAATATAACTTTTTCGGTGTTCACTTTAGATCTTTTTGTAGACCAAAATGCCATGGTTTCGCCCAATTTTTTAAACAAAATAGTTTAAGCCGTTTTTTAGATATTTCGAAAAAAGAAGGAGAAAACCCCTTTTCATGCACTATTACAATACTTGACTATACCCTGTATGGTAAAGTAAAAATTTTATGAAAATAATACACATTGGTAATTATTAATATAAAAATATCTGAATAAAAAAGTTGAATAAAATCTCAAAAAAATATTTTACATTAGATTTTCGTGGTTTTATATTTTATATTTAGTGTACGCTAGCTAGATACTAGATATGATTTCTGGAGAAGCGGATTAGGCATGTCTCATGCCTCTCTGAATACGCCTCTAAAATTGTTAATAAAATCTAATTAACTCTATTATACAGTCCATGTCTTTCCTTTTAAATTCTTAATATGAATTCATGAATTCGAATGTATTTGAACTTGGGATCAATCAACACAAAAATATCAAAATTCAAATTGCCAATAGTAGTAGAATTAAATATTTCAAAGAAATCGAAAGACATTACTTTCTACTAAATTCGCACTGTCGTGAATTACATTAATTACATGTAAATTCATATGTAGAATCGTAATTATTCTTGTCAAAGTTTTTCTTGGTATATTGATAGTTCACCTTATAGAAAGCGAACTGCAAAAGTCCACTATAATAGAGCAGCATTGAATTCATTCTTAGACCACCAATAGGTATATATTCATTTAATTTTTTTAATTTTTAATTTACTATACTGAGAATGGTGAAGTAGTGTAATCGTGCATTAAAAAATTGTTGTTTTTTTCGTATTTTCGAAATATCTCAAAAACGTCTTAAACTACTTTGATAAAAAAAATTGAGCTATAAAATGTAAAATTGCCAATAGGAATAGACTTGAAATTTCTAAGGACAAGAGGTTGTCATCTATTAGATCCTAGATGAAATGAATTATTATATTTTCAATTAATAAATGTCAGAAAAGGGTTGTTTGTTTACCCCCTCTGAAATCGAGCCCGAGTGCTAAATGTAATCTGTGTTATATATACATATCTCAGAGCTATTCGCCTCACAAGATAGATAGCCAATTGACCCGGATTGCAAATTTTGGCGATCGGGATTGCATCTCGGATCTAAAAAACACAGGGGCGTGGCGTGGGCGTAATTGGGTTTGGGGCTCAAAACAAAGGATACTGACCCGGGTAGAGTTGCACGTGGTTTTAATTTTACTTGGCTATTCTACTCTTCATGAATCAATCATGTTTTTATTATATTATTTTAACATACCTATGCTATGTATTTCTTTTATTTTGTCTTCATTGAATAAGAATAAGAATTTGTTCTTATTTACGTTGTAACATAGATTATTTATTCATACAAATACCTTGACAAATACATTATTGTATATACAGCCAACTCATTTTGATCAGGTTAATAGTATTTAATATATTGCATTTAACTTGTAACATTAAAATTTTTAATTTTTTTGTCATTATTGGGCTAGGGGGAGGCGCAAAAGTTAGACCTTCGCCACAAAGGGCTGCATACCCTCGTTATGGCACTGCTAAAATAAATTGACACGTTCTGATGTGGCCATCCACTTGACTTTACCATACACTTCTGGTTGAGTTTGGTACAAGGGCCTAGATTTTCATTTTTTGACCCTACAACCCCCCCCCCATTTTGGGCTGTTAGTTTTTGCATTTTTAGTCGTCTGGTAGCCCACTGATTATTTAGATATACAAAATTTGGTTGTATTTGGTTTAAGAGACTAGATTTTCATTTTTTGACCCCGCCCCCCCCCCATTTTCGGCGGTTTGTTTTTGCATTTTTAGTGTTCTGAGGGCCCAGTGAATTTGTATACAAAATATGGTTGAGTTCACTCAAATGGCCTAGATTTTTATTCCCCCACCCCCCTCTTCCTAATTTTGGCACCGGAATTTTGTTTTTTTGTTTTTATAGATTCATTTTATAGTTTATTTCATTTTTCTTGTTTTTTTAGTTTGAAAATATTATAAATTTAAATTATACCCCCCACCCTTTATTTTGGGTTGATATGCACCAAAATCTAACCAGCTCTTAATCTCAATACATCAAAACTACGTGTGAAATTTGGTTTCGATATTCATACTAGTTTTTGAGCTAGCTCCTCCAGAAAATTTGGTAACGCACAGACTAACAGAATAACCTCTAACAACCTAACAGTCTAACAGACATTTTGATAAAACAGTTATTATCTCGAAAAATATAATTTTTTCGATGTTCACTTATTGGACCTTTTTTGTAGACCGAAATGGATGATTTCGCTCAATTTTTTTAATCAACATAGTTTGAGCCGTTTTTGAGATATTTCGAAAAAAAAGAAGCAAAAAAACCACTTTTTTCGTGCACGATTACAATACTTGACCATACTCTGTATGGTAAAGTAAAAAGATGGCAACTTCTTGTAATTTTCTTAAAAATTCAGCTAAATGACGACGTTTTGGTCTATAATAAATCCTTTTATTGTGAATATCGGAAATGTAATATTTTTAAAGATATTAATTATTTTCCAAAATGTGTTAGTGGTACCAAATTTTTGAACTATCTAGCTCAAAAACTAAATACTGAAAAGTATTAAAATGAAATTATGTAATTATCTATTTTATATTGAGATTAAAAGCTGATTAGATTTTGGTTAAAGACGGACCAAAAATTGGGCGGGGGTGGTTTAAAAAATTGATATGATTTGTACAATTTGTGCTAGAGTTTAGGACCTTTGAAGGGGGGGGCAGGCGTTGGTAAAGTTATGAGATGACCATATATCACATATTTTTCAAAATGTTTTGATTTTGTAGGCGATTATGAAACCGTTTTCATAGTGATGAAAAAAATGAGTAGGTATAACTAAATACGAATAATGATTTGCCTCTTTCAAAATAATTATTATCAATATTGTAAATTAAATCTCAAATATTTTTCCAGCTAAGTATATAATGTTGAATAAAATCTGATATTATGTGTCCCAATCAATTAAATTTTCCACAACACAAAAAAGTTTTTTTATATCGTTCTGCTATGACCTTTCATGCAAATCAGAAGGGGCTATAATAAGGGAAGATGTGGAGGACCTTCAAAAAATAAATAAATAAATATTATACTCGTTTTTTTTTTACTTTCACTTTAAAATGTTTCCCTGCGCTAGTTTCCCGTTGCCTTTCCTTGATTTGGTGGTTTTTTTTTCAATAATGAACATTTTCTAGCATCAACAGTTATATTGATTTGGTTTGATGGAAAGTCGATCGCTCTAGCCCCTGGGCGAGACTAGAAAATAAAAGTAGAAAAATTCTGTTCAAGCGTTTTTTTGGTCACCTAATAAAGTGGGGTAGGTTAGAGCATATTTACATCTATTAATTTTTATATACATGGATTAAGGATGATAAAAACCATGTTTTCCACCACGTTGTTAGCTCATGTTAAGAAAATATTCCTAAAACTAGGTGAAATTAAAACCGTTTTTTTTCATATATCTTACAAACTAATTATTTTATATCAACCAAAATACTTTTCATTTTAAGAACTCGCAGTAAGCTATTTTCTTGATTTTTTGTAGATCTTTATATCCTAAACTTACATAGTTATAGGTCCGAAAGGAGAGGGCGGGAAGGGGAGGGGGGCAAGCCACTTTGCAATTGGGGCGAAAAAATAAAAATTACAAGAAAACTTGTTTAATAGCATAATTTTATCTAATTAGCACTTTCTTTGCTTGAGGAGATGCCTTAAAATGTTTTTTTAACTATTCCTTTAGATAAATTGCGAATATTAATATAAGCCTCTATGAAATTTTACCTCAATAGAGGTAGTAAATTTGTAACATAATATTTGTGTATATTAAAATTTAATTTAAAAAACTTTAATATTTTATGGGAGTTTAATTACAAATGTTAAATAGGTTTACCTTTCTTTTCTGGAAATCCGATGTCATATTAATTTGACCACAACGTCACATCTCCTGCTTAATCTTTCTGTCTGGCCTCTATTTTTCCATCTATGATCGTATCTGACAAGATATTTTAAAAATGCCATGGCCTGATCTGGGCCCCGCAGGTGCACCTGAACCCCCCCCCCCCCGTTACACTACTGCCGAAGGTAGTGCTCTCTTGTGTTTATTTATTCAAATAATTTGGGGGAATTGTAATAAATACAAATATTGTATCGTGGAAATATATTTTTAAATAAATAAATAATAAATAATAATAATAGTAAACAAAAAATGACATTTAAACATTTAATAAATACCCCTATTATGTTTGCATTTTGATTGCCAGTTGGCGCACGGTCCCTATAGTCTCTATTAAAAAGGTTTCTAGCAGGTAACTAGTGCAATTTTAAAATGGCGATCTCATGCTAATTTTAGCACCAATAAAACAAGAAACAATTGTTAATTTTATACATGAATTTCGTTTATAATAACCCCGTATTTCGATATCCATGGCCAGGGCTGCTGAAAGCTTATACAGGGTGGGGCATAAAGATCTACCACATTTTGAAGAGGTATAAAAAATGAAAAAAATTAACTAGAAAAAAAACTGAATATATTTTTGAAAAGAACAT
Organism: Forficula auricularia; assembly: GCA_024734495.1. NCBI lineage: Eukaryota > Metazoa > Arthropoda > Insecta > Dermaptera > Forficulidae > Forficula > Forficula auricularia. The sequence continues at coordinate 6,377,185 of JALMQS010000153.1, read as the reverse complement.
AAAATAATTTTTTTTTAATGTGTTTTAAACATTATCAGACAAAAAAAGGGGGGGGTCAAAAATTTAAAATAGCCCTTTCGACCAAACTCAACCAAATTTTGTAAACATATTCTGTGGACCCTCAGAAGGCTAGAAATGGAAAAACTAAGCAAATTTTGTATATATAGTTTGTTCAAAAGGGCTAGAATTTTCATTTTTGACCCCCCCCCTTTTTTTTTTGTCTGATATAATTTTTAAAACACATTTAAAGAAAAATTTATTTTATGTTATTTTTCAAAAAGATATTCGGGTTTTTTACTTTTATTTAGTTAAACTTTTTCATTTTTTATACCTCTTCAGAATGTAGTAGATCTTTATGACCCACCTTGTATTTGAGCCTCCCTCCCCCTCTTATTAAATATTTATATAAAAAGCGGCCGGACCCCTGGGCTAGAACTCCCTGCCCTTCTCATCCTCATAGTGCCTCTGTCCAAGACTCCCGATTATTTATAAATTTCTGATAACAAGCGATGAACCTCTTTAAAAACAATAAAATTAAAATTATTCTTCGGATCTAAATTTTTGTTTGTACATTTAACATTTCTAACCCAAAACATAAAACAAACCTGCCCATTATATTAGAAGGTGTGTTTAGTAGGCCACTGGTATTCAGGTAATAAAAATCTTCTAATTATTAATTTTTCCTCGTATTTATCTAAATGAGTATTTTATCGACATTGAATACTTTCTTAACATTTAAACTGGTATTAACGATTTTAACTTACGAAATCTAACAAGTTCCGCATCCTCTTTAAATGATACATGACCCTGGAGGTTATCCACAGGTTTATTAGGGTCATATTGGAAAAAAATAAACTAATAATATAGGAGTTTTCTATCAATATAATTAAACTTATTAAAATTTTAAATAAACTTCGCTTGTTGCCTAGAATCGGTTTGCAAGTCTGTCCAACTGTTGTCGGACCGTTTGAATATTTATATGCCTTTTTTTTAAATACGTATATGCTTGTGAATAAATGAATCAAGGCAGGTTATAGTCCCAAGAATAGGTGAGTTAGAAGAACATGCCGGGTGAGTTTTTTATCTTGAGACAGTCTTATAACTCAAAAACAGTGCATTATTTGAAAAAAGTTTCAAATATAAGTTTATTTATATCAAGGGGAAACTAAACTACGCTATTGTTTGTCGACCTAGAACAAGCTTTCATGGGTATTTCAACGTCAAGTTCTGTTTTTTAAATGAAAGCCCATATTTTTTACATAGCCTAGATTTACAAAAAAAACTGAACATCTTTCATAAGAACTATTTTTTTATACGACATCAAATCAATTAGATCTTAAAAAATGCAAATAATAATTTTAGACAAATTAACTTTTAAACGTTAGTTTTAATTTTTTCATAAACTAATTTGAACCGCGAAATCTAAATATTATAATCAATAATTTCTTACGTTAATTCTACATATTTAGAAAATTATTTTATTTTTTTTTTTTTTGAAAAGGAGAAATAAATTGAACATCCGACGGGATTCGAACCCGTGTCTCTTTCCTTTACGCGTAAAGAGAGACACGGGTTCACACTTTAATTAGATCTGTCCCAATGTTAGCAACCAGAAAAGTGTCTGTCAGCTAGAAATTTATAATGCTAAAAAGATTATAAAAAATAAAAATTAATCGGTTGAAAATGAATAAAATATCGATTTTTTACCTCTACAAAGTACATGCGCAGTAGTAAAGGCAACCGCTCCCAGGTGCCAGACTTATTGCATCCCTAACTAGCTTCAATAAGAAAGGGAAATATCGAAAAATTAGCCGGTTGAAAATTCCTTCTAGAAAATGTTGCTAGCTCTCGGACTAATACGTTAACTTTTTTTCGCCAAAAAGTAGGTATTTTAATTGCTACTCGACTTATCTGTTGAGTTGGATTGGTTTCTTCTGTGGTGGTTCCATCCTGAAGATCCATTTGGAATTTGAACACGTCGGGACTAAAATCAAATCCTGTTTCGTTTTTTTCTGTTGTTGTTCTCGGTTGGGGTCACCAATGTTCTTTTATTTAATTAGATTTAATATTGCAATTAGTAAAAAGAACTAAATTATCAGAAGGGATAAATTTTTTATTTGCGAAGAAAAATCAACAAGGAAAGAATACAAAATTTAGAAAAGAATATAAATTAAAAGTTCATCTGGTCTGTCGTGCCGAGCTCCATCAGAAGGCCGTGCCCTGGCCACACATGCATACATATAATTGGGCATGAAAAAGGGTGTTTTTTGTTTTGATTTTTCGAAATTTCTCAAAAACGGCTGAAACTACCATATTTTGATAAAAAAAATTAGTGAAACCATAGCATTTTGGTCTACAAGAAATCCTCATAGAGTGAACATCGAAAAATTATATTTGATGAGATATTAATTATTTGGACAAAATGTATGTTAGTACTTTACCAAATTTTGTGTATGCTCTAGGTCAGGGGTCGGCAACCTGCGGCTCTTTCAATGTTAAGATGCGGCTCTCCAGTTCCATGCGCAAATATTAATAATCATATTAATTTATTTTCAAAAAATATTATACTGTAAAAAAATTCATATTTAAAGCTATTTATTTTAAATCAAAAATCATACCTAATTAAGTAATGGAGAGGGATTCAGCCAATGGGTAGCCTCTGCTGAATAAAAAACTCCCAATTATAGAAAAAAATTAAAAAAAGCTTCGACAGCCCTGAGTGCACACCATATCGATACCTCACATGGATTTGAGTTTGATGATGCTGTCATCTTGATGAGATTGGGGAACAATTATAAGCGTCTGCTAGCCGAAAAATGCTTTATTAAGACATATGGGCAAAGGGCTCTTAATTTTCAAACTGATTGCATTGGGCTTAGCAATGCTTACTTGTCAATATTGACAAATATTGATGCCCAGGTATAATAAACATTGAGAAGGGGGGGGGAAGAATTGTAAAAGGTAGAGAAGAAAAAAAAATTTTTTTTTTAATTTTGTTTTTATATATTGTCATTTTAAATTCGAATTTTTGTTATTCTTAATGTTTCTTAATTATTTTGAGAAATCTTTTAATTAAGAGATGTTTGTGAGGGGTCAGTGATCCTAATTGGATCAATGTCCTCATAATTATTATTATTATTAATTGAATGAAATTGAAATTTGCTATATTTGTACTTGAGACGTTGCGCATATCAAGTGAGAGCACACCAAGATTTATGTACCATTTTGTAATTCATATAATTTTGTATATTATGATAAAATCCACAACAACTCTGCCTGCGGACAATTTATTTATAAAATTAATTGTGTCGCTAATACTGTAAGATATAATTTTGTAATTAACAAGTTTGGATTTTTTGTAAAAAATTTTATTGTAATTTTACATGTGTGCTCTATCGCTTTTTTCAGCTCTTAGGAACTGATGATGGCATTATTTAATTAAAGCCGAAACGTTTTCTATAATTGGGAGTCTTTTATTCAGCAGAGGCTACCCATTGGCTGAATCCCTCTCCATTACTTAATTATATACATATACAGCCATCAAAATTGTATCAAATCATACCTAATCCTAATCAAATATCATAATAGAATTTACCACTGCTCGAAGCCCTTAAAAAACTTAGTAAATTGGATTGTATCTAACTTTCTGAGATTTGGCTCGTGACCCCGGCTTCTTTCCTTCTACTCTGTTCTTTTCACGATGGAGGGGCCATCCCATACAGGCCTTTAGAGGATGCATCTTCTGGTGTATCTCCTTCTCACATCAATATCATTAAAAAAAATATTGGAACAAAAATGTTAGTGGCTCTTTGAAAACTGGGAAATTTTGTAAATTGTAACTTTTGGCTCTTACGTCTCAAATGGTTGCCGACCCCCCCTGCTCTAGGTCAAAAACTAGTGTGTGGTTTTTATTTTATTTGTTAAGACATAAATTATGTCACACAGTAAGGGTGAAGGGGACATCTCAGATTTGTGACAAAATGTGACAAGGGGGCCCGGGGATCTTAAAAATTGTGATGTCACACAAGTCAAATCAATTTTTTTTTCATTTTCATATATATTTTTTAGATTTCAGGTTATTATTAGAAATAGTGTGGCGTCACAATACCGGGGGCTCAATGAAAATGACAGATTGTGACACAAATCTTGAAATTCGTGTGACATAATTTATGGACGGGCCCTAAGAGCTGATTAGATTTTGACTGAAATCGAAGTCAAAATTAATACAAAAAAAAGAAAATTGATTCTTTCGGGGACCAAAATAGCAGGGGGGGGGATTTTCCCAATCAAGTCCTAAACACTTTGATCGATTTAAACGAAATTTCATATATGCACCCTATAGGACCTTAGGAAAATGATTCACTTTGTGAAATTGAACGTGACCCAACAGTGGGGGTTGAGGGGCTCAAAAATAATTGAAAATACTAACATTTTAAAATAAAAATTCTAGAAAGCTACTTTATTATTTAGTTCATAAATTACGTCACACAAAGTTCAAGATTTTTAGACCCCCTCCCCCTTTATCACATTCTGTCACATTTTCATTGAGCACCTTGTATTGTGACGTCACATTATCACTTTTTTATACCCTTTAATTTTTTTTAAAATTTATTTATTGGCATCGGAAAAAAAAATTTGCCAGCCAAAAATTCACAATATATCTCTAAAAAAAAAAAATAAAAAATAACAAAAGGCCCACACTATAATACACTATAATTAAATTATTGTAGAACTTTTTTTTTATAAATTAAATTCAACTAGAGGTATTTAATATAACTTAAGTTTAATTTTTAAAATTTGTTAATTTGACTTTTGTGACATCACAATTTTTAAGATCCCCAGGCCCCTTTGTCACATTTTGTCACAAATCTGAGATGCCCCCTCCCCCTTACTGCGTGACGTAATTTATGGGCGGCACCTTATCTTAGAAGAGTTCCGTATTTAAAAGGAGATATTATTAATAGCCAATGAGCCCCATAAATTAAGAGGGAGTGGTCTTTCGTAAATGATTATAAACTATTTACATCCGTTTATTTCTTTATTCTGTAATTTGATTTAATTTGAAAAAATATAACAAAGCATTTGATCTATTATAAAAATAATTTTTAGAGAAAAAAATAAAAACCGACTTCAAAAAATTAAATGCAACAAATAAAATACACTAAAAGGTATAAAATAATTATTATCTTATTTAGTTACAACTAAACGACGAAATATTAACATGAAATTACGTTTTGAAGTCGGTACCAAACAAACTATACCTATAAGCGAGCGTACCCGCCAAGCGTACTAAGTAAGATCCGTCGAGTGCGATTCGTAAAAGGTATATGTTTGGCACCAACTTCAAAAAGTAATTTCATGTTAATATTTCGTCGTTTAGCTGTAACTAAATAAGATAATAATTATTTTATACCTTTTAGTATATTTTATTTGTTGCATTTAATTTTTTGAAGTCGGTTTTTATTTTTTTCTTAAAAATTATTTTTATTTTTCTCTTTTTAGTGATGTTATTAATAGTGATTATATCATCAGAACTTGACCAAATTAATATGACACCATCCCTAAGACACCCCCTTTCCGATAAAAAAAGAACCATCGAAATCGGTTCATAAACAAAGAGGTTAGGTCTAAACAAACCTAATAAAAAAGATCTAATACCTATGAAAAAAAACGAAAAAAAATGGGACCAATCGGAAGCTAGACTGGACCCAATGCAAAAAAATTTTCAAAATCGGTTCACAATTGGCGGAGATATGAGGTAACATAGGCACAAAAAAAAAAAAAATTCAGTGGAATAGAGAACCTCCTCCTTTTTTGAAGTCGGTTAAAAATTTTTTTTTCTTTTTCAAATCCAAGTATAAGTATTTAGAGCAGGTATTTGATAAATAACGAAAAAAACTAGTTGAAATTAGAAGCTTATGACAGGTATTACGATTGTTTTTGTTGTCAAATTTATTTTTGTCCATCTATCATTAAGAAGTCGTCACAAAAGACGTTCGAGACCAGTGGTCGGTCGGTCGTCAATTTCTTTCTTCTTGTTCTTGGGTCACGCACGCGATCCACAAAGACACTAGTTGTTCTTTTAATGAGCAAGTGTCCGTTCTCGGCACTTTTTAATCAAATGGTATTTTGCCTTCTTGGATATTCTTTTTTGAACCTCATCTGTTCACAATTAACATTACTGTTAACCGAAAACAATGTAACAATGAGAATGAGAACCACTCCATGTTGGTATTTTATTAATTCAATATAATTTTTGTTAATTATAATGTAAACATATTTTCAATTTCATTTTTCAGAGAATGATACAATTAACTTTGAAAATTTAATCTTCTATCTTTTGGCTTATTAAATGAAGATTTTTTTAAATATTAAGTTAAATGAAAAAAGAACTGTCTCTCTGTCTTTACAGACGCTTATAACTAGGGTCACCTGTCTAAATGGGCTTTGTTCCCGGTGACATTAAATAAAAAAAAAAAAAAAACTAGGGTCAGGTTTTATATGCACAATAAACGTCTAACATATGTAAATTCAAACATGAAATATGCAAAAACAAAATATTAGATATGTTATTAATATTATTTATTTATTATATATCTATATATATAAAATTAAGGTTTTGTCTGTACATTGCTCCAAATCACGACACATTTTGGTTGCACACGTTTCAAGCCAAGTTATGAACGAAAACACCTTCAACAAAATTATTGTCTGTCTGTATGTCTGTCTGTCTGTTTCAGTGGTTTCCGAAAAGTTGCTCACGATTCACGTAAAAACGGCTGAAGGGATTATTATGAAATTTCATACCAGAAGGGGTTTGGGGGGCGCACGAATGAAAATTATCAAATAACTCCTAAACTATTAACCCTATGGCAAATTTTATAATAAACAAAGTTGTAGGGGATGCGATTTCTGACAACTTTTGTTTAAAAAAATTTCCCCAAAAAACTACCGAAAAAGGGGGGGAGGGTGAAAAAATGTAAATTCTTGCCCTTGGAGCAAACTCAAACAAATTTTGTATACATAATCTCTGGGCCTCTAGAGAGCTAGAAATGCAAAAACTAACCACCCAAAAGGGGGGGGGGGGGTCAAAAAATGAAAATTCTTTCTCTTGGGCCAAACTCAACCACATTTTGTATACATAACACAGGTCTGCGAAAAAAAATTTTTGTCAGCTGCATGAGATTTTTTTACTGAATTAACTGTTTTAAAGTGCGCTGATTTCAAAAGTGATGGCCATTTTTTTCTATCACATAAGGATTTTTTGCGAATTCAAACACAAAAAATTGGTTAAAGCACTCCTTTATTCAAAATTTTCAAACAATAAATATTTTTTTTAAAGCAAACGAAACATTATTTTGATACATATACTTATTCATGTTCTTTATGAAACCTCTTCTTCTTTTTCTTGATACTTTGACGAGTCCTTTTCCGATTTCCATCTTCAGTTTCTCGCTTAAGCAGCCAACAGTAGTCAGCAAGCATAGTGACATCCCATCGCCCTTGGTACCTTCTCTCGATATCACGGACATCCTGGTGAAATCGCTCCCCCTGCTCTTCACTGTAAGCTCCCAGGTTTTCAGGAAAATAGTCTATGTGAGAGTGTAAAAAATGGACCTTCAAGCTCATCTTGCAGCCTTGAGCTTCGTATGCTGCTAGCATCCGTTGCACAATGGTTTTATAGTTAGGATCCTTAGTATTTCCCAAAAACATTCGCAGTATGTCCTTGAACGATACCCAAGCTTCTTTTTTCTTCTCATTCATAGTTTCCACAAATGAAGGGTCCGTTAAAAGTTTTCTTATGTCGGGGCCGGTGAAAACTCCCTCTTTCAACTTTGCTTCTGACAGCTTCGGGAATTTTGTACATATATATTTGAAACAGTCTCCATCCTTTTGCAGCGATTTTACAAATTGTTTCATCAACCCCAATTTGATATGGAGAGGGGGCAACAAAACCTTTTGTGGTGGTACCAAGGTAGTGTTTATAACATTTTTCTCTCCAGGTTTTAAAGTTTCTCGGGATGGCCAATCACTTTTTTTCCAGTGCTGTTCTCTGGCTCTACTATCCCACAAGCATAAGAAGCATGGGTATTTGGTATAGCCTGCCTACTGACCCAAAAGCATTGTCAGTATTTTGAAGTCCCCACAAATCATCCATTGATGGCCTTGATACTTGATTTTTTCCAGGATAATGACCAAATCGTTATAATCTTCTTTCAAATGCACAGAATGTCCAATCGGAATCGAGGCAAATTTATTTCCATTGTGCAATAATACTGCTTTAAGGCTAGTCTTAGATGAGTCAATGAATAGGCGCCATTATTACCAATGAACATAGATACTGCAATATACATAAAAACTTATGTGATATAATAATTTGAATATTTTTTCTGTTTTTGGGAGGTCAAAATCTGTAAGAAAATGTAAAAAAATCCTATGCAGTTTTTTGGTCGCAGACCTGTGTAATCTGTGGGTCACTAGAAGGCTAGAAATGCAAAAACTGGGCGCGGAGGGGGTGAGAGTGAGGCGGAGTAGGGGGTCGTGCGGGGTGGAGTCCAGGGGGCTAGGCGGGGGTGTGATGCGCAGGGTTGGAGGGCACGGGGTGGGGTCCGGGGTCCAAGGTGGTGTGGGGGCGGGGGTTGGGCTTGGTGCGGGGGGTGGGGGTGCTGGGTGGGTTTCGAGGGGTGGGTGAGAGTGGGGCTCGAGGGCTGGGGGTTGAGGGGGCGTGCCCCCTGGCTAGCAAGAGGGCCGCCGAAGGCGGGCCTTGCAGCTAGTTATATGTTATATAATAATCTTTTTATAAAATTTTTATTAACTGGTAAATTAGGTACAAATATAGGTATATAAATATATATATATAACTCTAAAAAATAGTTTCAAACTATCCAATCAATTTTTTTATAAAAGATAAATTTATTAACCCACAAAAGAACAGGTTTATCTTTCTGGGAATTTTTTCACTTTAACAAAAATAAAAGAAAGTATTTCGCGTGGTGGAATATTTTGTTCTTTTATTTTTGATGAAGGGAGAAAAATCTTCCAAATCGTCAAGTGCTCTTCTTTTTTTTTGCGTTAATAAATTTGATTTTTTATAAAAATTGACTAAATTGTTTAAAATTATTTTCTTAAGTTTAACTAATATTGAGTTTACAACCGAAAAAAAACCCAAAATATTTTGCTGCAAATTTGGGCGTTTATGCAATATAATTCTCTAAATATACCACATAATATGCACAATAACTTATTATATGCAGAAAAATTCCGAAACACCTGAACTAATTAAAAATATGCACTTTTGATATTGTCATCAGAGACGCTCAAAACATGTATTTTTAAAATAGTCAAAAAAAAATATGCATTTGCATACGAATCCCGGACCTACTTATAACCTTCAAACCTTCAAAACCGGGTGCACAAACACCTACCCCTCCACAATTTCGATTGATCAATTTCTCGTTCGCTTCGACAATCCAATTCAAAAAAATCCAAGGGTCTTTCGAGATCTATAGGACCTGGATCTTCTTGCATTCGATTGCATAAAAAAATAACTTCAACGGATCGTTGCTAAACTTTATCCAAATTCATTTGAAATATTGATATTTTTATTTCTTTATTATTAATCAGATATCATTTGCAATTTGCAGTCCATGTTGATTTAATTCAAAAATAGCGATTGATTCTGATCTAATACTTGAGGAATAACATTTCTACATTGGATTGTTGACGTTTCGGTTATTATTGGTAACCATTGCTGAAGACACGGAGTAATCGACTTAAAATCAAAAATAACAATCGGTTCTTATCTAATACTAGAGGAATAACCTTATAGCATTCCATTTTTGACGTTTCGGTTTTTATTAGTAACCATTGCTGAAGACATAGAGGTATCGACTTAAAATCAAAAATAGCGATTGATTCTGATCTAATACTTGAAGAATAACAATTCTACATTGGATTTTTGACGTTTCGGTTTTTATTAGTAACCATTGCTGAAGATATAGAGGAATCGACTTAAAATCAAAAATAGCGATTGATTCTGATCTAATACTTGAGGAATATCAATTCTACATTGGAATTTTGACGTTTCGGTTATTATTGGTAACCATTGCTGAAGACACAACCTTCAGCTATTTAAGACCCGTATCCACAGATACCTTCGACCCCCGCCCAACCCATAAAATTCTTTCTTCTTCTTTTCTCGATGGAGGGGCCAACCCAGGCCTTTAGGGGTTGCACCTTTTTGGTGTAACTCCTTCTCTCATCATTATCATAAAAAAATAAAAAAAAGAGTAATAGGCTTAAAATCAAAAATAACAATCGATTCTTATCTAATACTAGAGGAATAACCTTATTGCATTCCATTTTTGATGTTTTGACTCTTAATGGCAACCTCTACTGAAAACGTGGAAGAATCGACTTAAAATCAAAAAGACTAAATTCTTTTATGGCAAATAACTCAAGCTTACATCCATCCATCCATTTTAAGTGAAATTTTCTAGTGGGGAAAAGTTGCCTATTGTAATAAGAAGAAAAACGGCATAAAAAATTTAAAAATCGGTTAACATCTTCCGAACTTTAAACTTATGAAATATTGCAAAAATCACGATATTTTTGTAATTTTTTTCTATAAGTTAAAATTTTTTAAATAATCACACTAGTTTTTTATGCTTGTTTTATGGTTTAAATAATCTATATATATTAAATTCTGATCAATAATATACTTTTTTACCTCCGCGCAACATCTTAAAGAGCGGAAGATGTTAACCGGTTTTAATTTTTTATGCCGTTTTTCTTCTAATTACAATAGGCAACTTTTCCGCACTAATGTCCAATCCAAAGAATTAGCGTTCCAAAATATAAACATGTATAGCTAATTACCGTTTTAGTTCGACCTTAAGTTGATGATAATTTCTAAATGAGACCAAGTGAGATAAAGAGAGAGGAATCTAATTGAAATCTTCATTCAATTCCCAAGTATTTCTAAAGCAATGTAGTTCTGTAGTATTCTTCGTTTTTTTTCTCCAATACCTACTCTCATTATGAAAAAAATCTTAAAAATTATCTTGATAACCAGCTAACTGGTTTACACGCTCGGGTGTCACCCCGGGCAGCAGCTCTATCGTAAAAGAAAAGACCCTATCTCAATATAAATTATAAAATAATAGTTTAGTTTTTGCAATTTTTGATCTTAAACTCAAATTAAAAAGAACTTTTTGGCATGATTCGATTCTACTTTTCAATTTGGAGATTTATTTAATATTTATTTAAATATAATAATTTTACAGTGAAAACAAAGATTTAAGTATCTTTTTGGGTGTCTTTTTTTGAAAAAGGATGGAAATTATTTCAAAAATCAACCCAGTATATAATATTATTAAATGAATTTAACTTTAAAGGACATCATAGATATTAGAGAAATATTTTTACATTGCATATCAGAGAGGTTCGTCCCTTAGGAATCGAACCCAAGCGCTAGTTAGCGCTTGGGTTCGATTCCTAAGGGACGAACCTCTCTGATATGCAATGTAAAAATATTTCTCTTAATATCTATGATGTCCTTTAAAGTTAAATTCATTTAATAATAATTTTAATTTTTTGAACCGCATTCCACATAATTCGGGGCTTCTGAGAAATAATCTCCCCATCTTTTATACCAAGTCTTCTCTCAATAGTGGTAATTTTATTTTTGGCCCTCTAGCTTTCCCGTTCCGGTGTAGAAATAATGAGGTGGCCCATCTGGTCTGAATTATTTCCTCTCTTCTCTCATCATATACGTAGTAGTATAATATATTTGACCTCACTTTAATAAATTAAAGATATTAATCTCCTTATGGATATTTATAAAAAACAATTTAAAAAGAGTTTGTTGGATATTATAAAGAGAAGTATACGAGAAAACCACAATATAGTTAAAGCACAAGGATGCGTATCGATAATTTGGGCTTGAATAAAAAAAATATTTGGTTAAGTGTATGTGGCTGAAAAGCGGTTAAGTTTACAAACTGTCTTATTTTTTTATTTTATACAATTGCTTTAAAAGATTGAATTTTAGTTACAGTTATTTAATTTCCAATGAAATGTGCTTATTTGCAAAATTCGCTCTGTGTTGAAGACTTGTATGGCGCCCGCAGGGCCTAGTGTGTCTTGGCAGAACTAGAGATGTTAATTGATTCAAATAAATTCAATTTTTAAGAAATTTTTAAACTTATATATTATTTACTGTTAAATCCCTTAAGGGGAGTGTTAAGGATTATATACCGATTTATTCATTTAATATAGTTTAACTGCAAGTATTAAAATAAACCGTAAATGCCCTTAAGATTTGCTATTCTTTTATACGTGTATTTTGAATTTTTTTAAGGCATATATAATTATACGAAGAAATACAAATTGTATTTACTTTGATCATTTTTTGACTAAATTATAAAATCATTATTTTTTTCTTTATTCGATACGCTAGGGAGGCCTCCAAAATTTTAAGAATCATTTTCAACCATGTTTATTTTTGCCTCTCTAGATTCTGATCTCGGCCCCCACAAGGGGGATCCAAGTGCAGCTGTGAGTCCCGGGCCCGGGACTCTGCTGGGTTCGTGGTCCGGGCGTGACATTTTTTAAGGGGTATGTTAGAAAAAAAAGCTTAGGGCGACCAACTTTTTCCACTTCATAAAAAACACATACTTCCACATAATTCCATAATAAGGAACACATACTTCCACATAATTCCATAATAAGGAACCCGCTTCAGATTTTGGATCCCGGGCCCGAAATTTCATGTGGGGGCCATGATTCTGATACTCAAAATAGCTTAAGAACCGAAAATCTTCGTTCGTTCTGGTATCAAAATGTTTGTATCTCCACTGATTAAGTTTACAAAATTTGGTCCAAGAGTTAGATTTTCATTTTTTGACCCCCCCCCCATTTTGGGTTGTTACTTTTTGCAATTTTAGTCTTCCGGGGTCCCACTGGTTATGTATACAAAATTTGATTGAGTTTGGTCCAAAGGTCTAGATTTTCATTTTTTGACCCCCCCCCCCCAACTTTGGCCCCAGAAAAAAATAATAATATTTTCGTTATTATAGGTTCAATTTATAATATATTTCATTTTTCTTCTTTTTTTAGTTTGAAAATTTTATATTTTTAATTTTTAACCCCCTTCTACTCCCCTTAATTTTGGGTCGATATGCACCAAAAGCTAATCAGCTCTTAATCTCAATGCTCCCAAAACTACGTGTGAAATTTGTTTTTGATATTCACACGAGTTTTTGAGCAAGTTCATCCACAAAAATTTGGTAACGCACAGACTAACGTACTAACAGACATTTTGACAAAACAGTTATTATCTGGAAAAATATAATTTTTTCGATTTTCACCTATAAAGGGCTTTTTTGTAGACCGAAATGCCATGGTTTTGCCTAATTTTTTAATCAAAATAGTTTCAGCCGTTTTTTAGATATTTCGAAAAAAAAATACTTTTTTCATGCACGATTACAATACTTGACCATACCCTGTATGGTAAAGTAGAAAAAAAAACTTGAAAAGTCCCGAAATTGCAAAAAGGCGAAAGCTTTTTTTGCGCTCTCTACTGATGAAATAAAAGGAATAATTCTCGCTATGTTGGTCCTTAAGCTCCGATCGGCCGATTCCCAGCTCCTCTCTTTGCGGTCAAATAGGACAAATGAATGCACATGGAATTCATTCACCTACGCCAGCGGGTTCTCATTTGGTAATACGTTGGAAATTCTTGTGGTACAGACATATATGCATACTGGTTGTTGGATCAATTTAATTTAATACTCGAAGGTGCTTACCTCTTACTGATTACGATAAATTCAATCCGACTACACCTTCATTACGTTTTTTAATGAAATATTTATTTTAGAGTTAACCTGGTGACTGATGACGGCCTTCCGAAATTGAAATATTTCGATGATGAAAAAAAATTAAGGTTTCTCGGACATTAAGGCAATGTTGGATTAAAAATCTGAATTTTTAATATGTTATTAATCGATGACAAATACGTGTAAAATAATTTTTTGAAAACTATCTGACGAAGGGTTTTCGTGGAATTAATTATTAAAAATCGGACTTTTAACACGTAGTGAATAGGGAATGTTGGCTGAAAGCACATATTTCGATTAATCTAGCCAAATCGCATGATGAGAGAAAAAAAACTTTTATTTATATAGATAAATTATCGTAGTTAACGTTAAAAAAAACTTTTTGACCCAGGGTTTGTTAAATATTCAAATCTAAATATCACTCCGCTTCACTTAAAAATAAGTAAATCACGTGACTCGTCCAAGTGTGGCAACGTCGTTAAGAAAAACGCGTCAAATCAAATTTTGTATACATAATCTTTTATAAAAACAATCCAGAACACGTTTATTTTATTTTACAACCAATAACAATTTTTTTCTTTTCTATATAAGTATTTAAAACTTTATAGTCCAAGAGCTGGTGACACATTTTTGAGTACGGATTTGACCCAACTAGAAATAATGAGTAATAGTACCGTCTATGATAGTTGTACAAGGAATGGCCAGTCTGGCTGGTCTAAGCAGGTGGACCAGGTACTGCGCATAGTGTGAGTGCGGTAAAAAATACATATGTGTTAAAAAATATTTTTGACCCACAATGAAATTATAAAAATTATAATTTATAGTCAATTATAAACATAATATATTCACTCCAGACCATTTGAGTGGTGGGACGTGGAACCAGACCACCCAAAGTGTATTTTTACAAGATGCAAAAAATAGCATGATGCTATTTTTTGCAAGTTTTAAAAATACATTTTGGGTGGTCTGGTTCCACGTCCCACCACTCAAATGGTCTGGAGTGAATATATTATGTTTATAATTGACTATAAATTATAATTTTTATAATTTCATTGTGGGTCAAAAACATTTTTTAACACATATGTATTTTTTACCGCACTCACACTATGCGCAGTACCTGGTCCACCTGCTTAGACCAGCCAGACTGGCCATTCCTTGTACAACCATCATAGACGGTACTATTACGCATTATTTCTAGTTGGGTCAAATCCGTACTCAAAAATGTGTCACCAGCTCTTGGACTATTATAGCCATACTCGATTCAAAACATCAACAACTAGTAGATGCGCAGTTGCCAGATCTACTTTAGCCGAACAAATAATCAAGTCAAAAGACATTTATTTATTATATTTATTAATTAAATTATTTCATATATCCGATTAGAAATGATGCTAACTAACATTTAAATAAAAATAATTTTTTTTTTTTTTTTTTTTTTTTTTTTTTTTTTGGCTTTTCGGCCTTTCTAGCCATAAGCCATTTACGATACTAATTAATTAATTTAAATTTGTCTCTACCTCGGGGGTCAGATTTTAGCCGGATGCCTCGAGTCGGATTCGAACTCGGGTCCTCTTGGTTAGCTGGCTGACATGCTACCGCCTAGCCTACCCGACCCCCCAATAAAAATAATTAATTTGTGTATTAAAATTTATAATTTTAATCGAAAAAAAATTAGATTATATTTTGACTTGTGGGTACTGTCCGAGCAACCTTAATATTTTTCGATTTTTTTTATTTTTTTGACTTGTTTTAAGTTTTCCTAAATATTAAATTATTTTCTTGGTCGAATAAATAATTTTATTTTTACAATTTTAGAAATAAAATAAATATAGGTACTGATGTGGTCGTTCACAATTAAAATTAAATAAAATACTCGTAATATAGAGTTTTTTTCTACTCTATCTTAATATCAGGTAAATGATTTTCGTCCCATTTAAATTTCAGAGGGTCACTATACAAAATTTGGACCATATATGCCAAATATTTAATTATTTTAATTGTTTTCCCATCAAAAGCGTCAGGAGCACAGGGTCGGATTTAGTCTTGATAAGGCCCTAAGATATTTGAGATATGGGGCCTTTTATAAGTCCAGATATTGTATGTCACTGCCAAATATGATTTTCGGATACCTAGAGGGTTAAACTGAAATACAATTAAGAAGTATAGGTATATAATACAGTGGAATAATAAATCTTTATTTTTTAATAACAAACTTAAAAATGCAAACTCTGATAAAAAGAAACAAAAATTCTCTTAAAAGGCACAATTTACAAAGGCTTATTATCTAATCTCTTGTTATAACCATTAAGGAATTATATTAAACTAAAATGGGGCAAATAATGCTGCAGTATATTTAAGTATATATGACAGTTGCTCACTCGCACAATATTTTTTGTGTGTGTGGGGAGGGGGGGGGGGCGCTCGCAAGAATAGTGTGTGTAGGTTATACGTAAATCCTGCACTGCAGGAGTATACAGTAATTATTTATTTGTTTGTTTATTAGTTACAGAATCTTACTCGCATTTTGCGGGCTTATTAAACTTAAATAGCCCCATAAGATTTGTTATTTCTTTTTCTCTTTGATTTTCCCTTCCTGATCTTCATTAATCAAGTTATTCCAAACTTGTTATTTTATACTAGTAAATAAGCTGACGTATTCTGATGTGGCCATTCACTTGACTTTACCATACAACCTGGCCCCTCACTTAAATTTAATATTTATTAAAATTTTTTATAATCATGTTGGGGGGGTTAGTTTTTGCATTTTTAGACTCCTGGGACCCACTGATTGATTATCTATACAAAATTTGGTTGAGTTTGGTAAATGGCCAAGATTTTCATTTTTTATCCTCCCCCCCCCCATTTCGGGCTGTTAGTTTTTGCATTTTTAGACTTCTGGGGACCCACTGATTATGTATACAAAATTTGGTTTAGTTTGGTAAATGTCCAAGATTTTAATTTTTTGACCCTCCGCCCCCCTCCCCATTTTGGGCAGTTAGATTTTGCATTTTTAGACTTCTGGAGGTCCACTGATTATGTATACAAAATTTGGTTGAGTTTGCACAAACGACCTAGATTTTTAATTTTTAACCCCCCTCGACTCCCCTTAATTTAGGGTCGATATGCACGAAAATCTAATCAGCTCTTAATCTCAATGAACCAAAACTACGCGTGAAATTTGGTTTCGATATTCACACTAGTTTTTGAGCTAACTCGACCACAAAAATTTGGTAACGCACAGACTAACTAACTAACTAACAGACATTTTGACAAAACAATTATTATCTCGAAAAATATAATTTTTTCGATGTTTGTTTATTAGAGCTTTTTTGTAGACCGAAATGCCATGGTTTCGCTTAATTTTTTTAATCGAAATAGTTTCAGCAGTTTTTTAGATATTTTGAAAAAAAGAAGGAACAAAAACACTTTTTTCATGCACGATTACAATACTTGACCATACCCTGTATGGTAAAGTAAAAATAGAACTAGCTCGTTTTTTATTAATACGTGTATGTATATTGATATTATTATGTCTAATAGGTAGCTAAGTTTTTTCACTCTAAAAGCATATCTAAAACTATGATGGTGAATTAAATACTAAACATCAATTTGTGAATAGAATGAATTATTAATAATGATCATTTATTTATTTATTTTTTATTTTTCATTGAGGTAACCTGTCTAGTTGTGGTAACATCTA
Organism: Forficula auricularia; assembly: GCA_024734495.1. Taxonomy (NCBI): domain Eukaryota; kingdom Metazoa; phylum Arthropoda; class Insecta; order Dermaptera; family Forficulidae; genus Forficula; species Forficula auricularia. The sequence goes on along the minus strand of JALMQS010000153.1, from coordinate 6,359,647 downwards.
AGTCCAGCAGCCAACTTTTCTACATCTACTTCTCGTACAGATTTCCAAACTCAAACCAAAAAAAAAAACCAGTCGTAGGTTCCTTCGGCCTTGTTCCATTCTTGTTATTCTAGTTTATACTCTCTCTGCTCATCTTTACGATAAAGAAAAAAATATCAAGAAGTTGGATAAGTTTATTTTTTTTTTTTTTTAATATGCAACGGGATTTAAAGTAGGTTACTTTAACTATACTAAAATATATTCATAAGCATAAATTATAAAGATAATTCCGAAATTTCCTGTCAAACGATATGTTTATTTAATTATAGAGTCAGAGATCGCTTCTTATTCGGGGCTTAACATGTAAGCACAAAGTTCATGTTACTTTACCATACAGAGTATTGTAAGTAATCGTGCATGAAAAAAGTGTTTTTTCCTTCTTTTTTTCGAAATATCTCAAAAACGGCTGAAACTATTTTGATTAAAAAAATTGAGTGAAACTATGGCATTTCGCTCTACAAAAAAGCTCTAATAAGTGAACATCGAAAAAATTATATTTTTCGAGATAATAATTGTTTTGTTAAAATGTCTGTTAGTTACAAAATTTTTGTGGACGATCTAGCTCAAAAACTAGTGTGAATATCGAAACCAAATTTCACACATAGTTTTGGTCCATCGAGATTAAGAGCTGATTAGATTTTGGTGCATATCGACCCAAAATTAAGGGGGTGGAGGGCAGGGTTAAAAATTAAAAATATAGGCCGTTTGAGCAAATTACATCAAATTTTGTATACATAATCACTGGGACCCCAGAAGTCTAAAAATGCAAAAACTAACAGCCCAAAATGGGGGTGGGGGGGTGTAGGGTCAAAAAATGAAAATTAGGCCCTTGTACCAAACTCAACTAAATTTTGTATACATAATCAGTGGGCCCCCTGGAGTCTAAAAATGGAAAAACTAACCGCCCTCTTCGACATAATTATAAATAATTTTATTAAATATTAAATATAAGGAGAGGGGCCAGGTTGTATGGTAAAGTCAAGTGGATGCCCACATCAGAACACGTCATCTTATTTCCAAATGGACCAGCGGTTGGCAACCGGTGGTCCGTGGCGTATTTTAATAGCCTGCAAAGAAATACATATGTATTATTTAAATTCGCTGAGCTGATTTAATAAAATTTTTAAATAAAAAATAAATTTTGTTTAAGCTGTATTATTATATGTAAATAAAATAGAACAAGAACATTATATTGTGAATTGATTTGTTTCAATTTACAAATATTTGCTACTGTGACTTGCAAAACTGATTTGTAATATATATTATTATTATTATTTATTACTCTATTTGTGCCACCTTCAAATAAATGCAAATAAATTTATTAATATATAAATAAATAAATAAATATATATATATATATATATACTAGCTGTACCCGGCGTGCCTCCGGCACGCCTGTCCCAGCTAGGCCCTCCGGGCGGGTTGCCCTGGCGGGCGGCGTCTCGGAATGAAAGTATGAGGTGTCCAAAATTGATTACCTTTTATGTAAATTGTTTTTTTTTTTTTTTTATATATATATAGCTGACCCGGCCACGCGTTGCTGTGGCTAAAGTTTTTGTTATATTACATTATAGTAAACAATCTAAGAGGAACGATAAGAGAACATCAGTCACGGAGTCCACTATGCTTTTCCACACAGATAGTATTTGTAAAAAAATATGGTGATCTCCTTATTTGACTTTCTACTACTATAACCCTTTAGTACAATGAAATTATTTACGAACAAAGACGAAAATGTTGATGTTGGTATACAAATTCACTGGATTGAGATTTGAAGGGGAAGTACGTTGAACACAATTAATTAAAATGTTCTTACACTTGATATTAAGCAGAAATCAATACAAAATAAAAATTTATCAGATTTATTATTTCCATTTAATTTTATAACAAATAAGTATATTACAGTATAATACAGTAAATAACATGTGACGCTTAAACTCATGAATGAGGTAGGCAAGGCAGACAGTCTTAAACTTTTAAACATTAATATCTATTTTTTTGAATTATAAATACTTTCAATTTCAATTTAATTTAACACCAATCGGTGCACAATGTTTTTGGTTAACCTGTCTTTAGCTAACACAAATAGATTCGACGGTTTCCCAACACGTGAACACGCAACATATAGTTGCCCATGAGAAAAACATGGATTTTCCAAATCTAAACCACAAATGGACATTGTTTGACCTTGAGATTTATTTATAGACATGGCGAAAGCTAAACGAATTGGAAACTGTAGCCTTTTGAAGGGTATGGTAGAATCTGATGGTATCATCGGAATACGTGGCAGCAGGACCATTTTTCCTTTAAACTTCCCAGCCAAAATGGTTGCTTCAAGAATGTTTCCGGTGATCTTTTTGATGACCAAACGCGTACCGTTACATAATTGAGGTGGATTCAAATTACGGAGGAGAATAATAGGGGAACCAATCTTTAATCGAAGATTATGTGGTGGCATTCCAGGGATATCTAATGAATTTAAAAATTCAATCGGAAAATTTACACTTTCATTTTCATCAACAACAGTATCGATTGATTTAAAAGACATCAGATCGCCTGGTAACAACTGTTGTATCTGGAAGTTAATTTCGTCAACATCAACGTTTTTGGCTGCCAAAATCGCCCGTTGACTGAGCCATTCATGATTCAAATAATTATTCTGTATATCCGGGAAAATACTCTGAATCAATTCATTTTTATCCTGAACAACAGTGCAAAAATTGTCTGGTAGTTTAATGCATCGCGTATTTGGTTGCAGTTCTATTTTACCGTTCCCAATTTCTAGTAGTTGTTCGGAAAATATTTGTGCTGATGGATCATTTTGCAATTGTACTCGCATATTTATGGTCAATCGAAGTGTTTCAACACTTCGCCATAAGAATGATTGTTTCAAACATGCATTAATCTCATCCGCGAAAGTAGAGCGAGGTATAACCGGTAAGGTCTGCCGGAAGTCACCAGACAAAAGTAAGATAGCACCACCGAAAAGTTTATTATTGCTGTTTAAATCTTGCATAGTTCTGTTTAATGCTTCAAGTGAATATTTGTGTGCCATTGTGCACTCATCCCAAATTATTATAGAACTCTTCCGCAACACTGCAGCTATTCCACTATTCTTTTTGATGTTACACATTGCATCTGGTTTATTATGAACGTCCAATGGCAGCTTGAATGTTGAATGTGCTGTTCGCCCACCATCTAGTAAAGTAGCCGCAATGCCTGACGATGCTACTGCTAATGCGATTTTTTGTTGCGACCGTATTTTGGCAAGAATCAACGATATTAAAAATGTCTTACCGGTTCCACCGGGTGCATCTAAGAAAAAAACCGCCTTGTTCAGCAGCAACAGCCAGCATAATCCGATCATAAATAATTTTTTGTTCTGCTGTCAGTAATGGTTCACTGTTCATGATAATTGTTGCTAAACTTCCATGGTCATATTGCTTTTCTCGTTGTAAATCGGTATTGACTAAGTCGGTGGCTGGACGATTAGGTGATGGCATACCATAATGATTAAGTGGTAAATTTGAAATAAGAACACATAAATCCTCGATCAAGACCAATGCTTCATTGTACATCTCTGGTGTATAATCTATGTTTTGGCATTGATTTGTTTGTCTAATTCGGTGCAAGATGTCTTCTGTCATACAATTTTCATCCATCGGATGCACGATCGCAAATTTTAGTTGCCCCAAATGACGTCATTTGGAAGCAAGAATTAAATTTGCGTATCTTGCAAAAATAATTTGGAATCATCTGAATTGTCAGTAAGAAGGGATAATAAAGGCTCCGGCGGAGCTAGGTAGAGGTGACAGCACAACTTTTCCTGATGCGCAGCACATGCCGGCTGCTTCATTCCGAAATTTCAATGCCTGACAATATTGACATACTTTATCCATTCCACCGATAGCAATTTTTGAATGCGCTGAGTAGTTAATATCTGGTGCATATTCAAAGGCAAGCCGAACGAATGATGCACGTGTTAATGAGCGGCTGATCCGTTGCCTTTGTCGATCTAGTACTCGTACTGTAGCTATGTTTCGTTCTCGTGCCGCTCTTGTTCTCGTAATATTCTGTTGCAGACGTTCGTCTCGCTGTTCTTGAGATTCTTGTGCACGACTTTCTGCAAGTCCTGATTCTTTGAGCTGCATTTCTTGTTTCGATTTGTTCTGGTAATTGCTGAGCTCTTTCAACACGTTTGCGTCGTGCCGCTTTGCTGCTCGCGTTGTTGAGGTTAGATTTTTTCGGTGGCATTTGACTGAAAATAATAATTTAATCGTTTAAATATTAGAAAGAGGAACTGAAAAACATGTTATCATAGCACATTGAAATAATAAGTGCAAAATAATTTTCAATGGAGGTTAAATAAAAATAATATAAAAATTTTTGTACAATTATTGAAAAAGTGTGGGGAGCTTTGTGCCATTTTCTCATTGATATATTAATTAACTTTTATAAAACTATGTGATATTACTTACATGTATAAATTGAAATTATTGTTCCTAAATATTTTTTAATAGAGGTTAAATAAAAACAATAAAAAAAAATATTTGTACAACTTTGCATTGACATTTTAATTAAATTTTATAATTATGTGATAATACTTACATACATATATTCAAATTAAATTATAAAGTTTTGATCAATGAAGCACAAATAAGTAAAAAACAGGATTAATTTCACTGTATTATCTTCATTATAATATGAATGCAATTTACACTTCAGTCTAAGTAACACGTGGCCGGCTATGCTAACACCAAAAATTTAAAAAGTGGAAATAATTGAATTATACGGTATTTCGTTCATTACAAAATAAATTTAATTAATTTTATAGCGTCAACAACACGTGGTAATTATGCTGTTAAAATGTAGCTTATATGACACGTTCGTAGATTTACCATAGCAGCGCCATCTATTGACTACTTACTCAACCCAGTCGAAAGGTATCGACATCTGTTAGAATCATTTGGAAATTGTGACTGTCAAATAATAACAGACAAATAATTAGCAATAAATTAAAATTGCGACTATAATTTGAGATTTAAACTATCCTACCTCTCAAGTTGGATCGAACTGCACATGGTGTGCGAATTTTATTATAATCGGTTCAGTGGTTTAGGAGTCCATTGAGATCAAACATTGTGACACGAGATTTATATATATTAAGATATACAGGGTGTTCCACAGAACTCGTTCATTAAAAGTTTTCATGGAAAGATTTGAGAGAAAATTTTGAACTTTGACATATTTATGTTTTGGAATATGCTCTTTTTAAATAAAGTACCTGGAGGCACCGAGCGCTGCTCGGTAACTTCTTCCTTCAGTTAACATCTTTATTTTAATATTATTTTTAATTAAAAAATTCTGATAAAAAGTAATTTTTAAGGATTTAGGTTTCGGTTCTAGGTGAAACATTATAAGTAACTTATGAGGAGAATTTTCTGATAAAAAGGTCGATTTTTATTTGAGAGCCGTTTTCAAATTAAAAAAATACAAATATATCTATATAGTATTCGACCACTGTACCCCCCACCTCCACCCTGCTCGACCCCACCCCCGAAACCTCGTCCTACACCCGGATCCCCCACCAATGCCCACATCTTCTGCACCCCCCACATCCACCACATCCAGAGTTTGTTTCATCAAAATCGTTAGAGCCGTTTTTAAAATAAAATAAACAAATACTAATACAAATACTTATATATATATATATATATATATATATATATATATATATATATATACCTGGAAGACCGAGCTTTGTTCGGGTTTAGCTTGACAACAACACACCAAAATCACAATGTTCTTCAAGGCCTTTGAGAACAAAGATTTAAACCAACCCATACAAAAGAAAAGAAGAACCCTTTTAAAATCTCTAAGATAAGATTGGCATTTGTCTACTTGAGAATAATTAATTTGATTACGAAAAAAACCATCAAAAACAATTTTATCGAAGATGAGACCGTGATAGATCAAATTGTCAACCCAAAAACCCCCTAACCCGTGAATTTCATCAAAATCTGTAGAGTCGTTTTCAAAATAGAACCTAGATACAAATATATATAAATAAATATACAATTTTTGCTCGTTTAATAAGAGTAGATTATTAACAACTTTTGGTGACTTTCTGCTTTGCCGCAATCGCTAACAACTTTCTTATTTTCTATGGAACCCCCCCCCCCCCCAAATATTTTTGCATCATTAGATTAAGTGTTGAAAACTAAGATGATTTTGTATAATGCATTTGATGTCTAAAATTTATCATTTCTGAGTTATTTTAGATAGTTTGTAAGATCTACCGATTTAGCGTTCATTTTTTAAAATTAATGATAATTCGTAAATTAATTCCTGTGAATCAATTGTAATAGACTGATGAAGAGGGCAAAGCCCTCGAAACTATAGTCTCGTTATAAATAAATAAAATTTATAATTCCAGCAGAAGACACAATCTTTTCTTGTCTCCTTCAATCTTACTTAATCATAAAAATTCAAATTTTATATCCAGGATGACCATAATAATCGTTTATTTCAGAAAATCAGAAAGTTGTTAATATTCAATTTTTTCAAATGGAACATTGCATAAATTTTTGAATTCTATATAAAAATCCAATATAAGTTTATTAAATATTCCCTATACCTAAAATGAATAGTTTTTTTAAATAAAAAATATTTTTAAATTTCACTCGTCCAGATCTTAATGAATAGGAAGGTTATTTACGAAAAGTTGATAGTTTTCGAGTTATAAGCATAAAACCGCCCAAAAAATGAGAATTTTATACATTTTTTTGCATTTTTGACAATGTTCCATGGAGAAATTTTGTTAACAACTTCAGATTCGGATTCAGCAAACCAAAAAACATAAAGGGTCGAAAAAATTACAACTACCCAAAAAATTTCCAAGTAAAAACACAATTTAACTGGAGTATTTATTTTAGTAAAAAAAAAATTCCCACTAAATATTTTGCTTTGTGAATTGAGCCCCCCCCCCCCCCTACATGAAACTTTTCTGTCTACGCCACTGCCTGTTCGCTCCTGTTCTCCGGATACAAATATTAAAAATTTTAAGAAAATCAATCGTTAACGCTTGATTTCTAGGCTCCAATTGGCTCGCTGTAATACTGGTTTCATTGCCAGCTCAAATTATACAGATTAAAAAAATATATTCATTGATCTATTCGAAATCTCGAGTAGGAAAAATTGTTTAAAAAACCATATGAAAAGAAACAATGATTCGTGAAATGAAACTCGATTCTACTGTTGCTTGCTGATTTCTTTCATTTCACCTACTCTTGAGATTGACAAAATATTTGTTCATAAAAAGTCAATGAAAATTAAATTGGCGGGAAGAAAAGTACACTCCTGTTCGCTCCTGGTATCCGGATACAAATTTTAAAAATTTTAAGAAAATCAATCGTTAACGCTCGATTTCAAGGCTCCAATTAATCTGTTAATTGATCTATTCGAAATCTCTAGTAGGAAAAATTGTTTAAAAAAACATATGAAAACAAATGATGATTCGTGAAATGAAACTCGATTCTACTGCTGCTTACTAATTTCTTTCCACAAAATTTTTGTTCACAAAAAGTCGATGAAAATTAAATTGGCTGGAAGGAAAGTACACTCCTGTTCACAGAGGCGTAGCCTCAAGGGTGGGGGTGTTTGGGTGTAAGAAACCCCCCCCCCCCCCCCACCCTCAAGAGCAGAGTTCATGGGATGAGTAACGGCAACGACAAACCTTTTCTTATGGCAAACTAACCGTAATTAAATATATTTCAAATATTTAATAAAGAATTGTGTTCTTTTTTATTTCTTGGAAGTACCTTTTTAGTCCAATTAAAGGGCGTTTTTTTGCTTATAACTCGAAAACTATCAACTTTTCGTAAATAACCTTCCTTTTCAAAATGAAAAGTTCATAAATTTTCCTACAAAGGCTATGATGATCCGAATCCTCAAAAGTGTCATAGAATCTATAAATCTAAAGAATGAGACAGAATTCAAGTTTCTAGGAAGAGTGGTTTTCATTTTATGAAAAAAAAGCTGCTAATTTTTGCAAAAAATTGCAGTTTTTTAAAAATTCAATCTCATTGCGGCACAAGTTACCATTATCCTATTAAGATGAAACTTTGAATTGGATCAAATTTAATCTAGTTTAAAAATGTATAGAGTGGCGCAGGTCAAAATTGAAAAAATTAGTTTCTTTTTTTTGATACGGAGACTATAAGGATAAAAAAACCTCTAAATTCCTAATGAATTTTTTTCTTAATGGAACATCATTTTCACTTTCTTAAGTTAGTTGTTTCGCGACAATACTAGCAAAAAGTTAATGCTAGAGTATATAGATCAGACAATAAGGATTCATAGTTCATAACCCTAAAACTTTTTGCTGTTTATGTTATGATTCTAGCCAATCCCCTGCTCGTTTGACAAATCTGGCACCATTGTAAGGTAAGAGATTGAATATTTTTATATTAAAACGAGCTTTTCGTGCGTGCCTTCTGGTGCCCTGGTGGGCAGCGTCTAGGTCAAAAATTTTTATTCCTCTTAAAAAACCACACCCGTAAACTACCGAAAATACATCGTCTTCTTAAAAGTTTCGCCTCTTCAATTTTTGAGTGGCGGGGGGGGGGGGGAGGAGGAATAATTATGAATATATTTAAATTTAAATTTCATTTTTCCTTTTCAAAACAAAAACAATGAAATGATTTATGAACTGCAAAAAATTCGCAGGCTGAATCATGGAAATTATTCAAATTTACGCGGTTCAATTAATTTAATTAATTACAAGAAATATATTTAATGTTTCTTAATTTAAAATGAATCGGAGTCTTTCATTTCAAAATTACAATTATATTTCAAATTTGCCTGGTTAATGAAAATCGATTGGAGCCATCAGTTTAAAATCCGAGCTGACAATTATATTTCAAATTTGCCTCGTTAATTAATATATATTTAATGTTTCTTAATTTAAAATCTATTGGTGTTTTTTCATTTTCATTCGAGTTCAAATGAATACAATATTATCTCGACACAAAGTCTAAATCAAAAATTTATAGTTTTAGTAACTGAAATCATGGTATAAATATTAATGTTAGATTGGTCTAGTGGTTAAAGCTAATGAATTTTTTTTAGTTTTAAGAGGATGTTTTATTAGCCATTTTTTGTGGCTAATAAAACATCCTCTTAAAACTTAAAAAAAGCTAATGACCTTAGTTCAAGAGGTTCGTAGGTTCGATTCTAGACAAGAGGGAAATTTTTTTAGAGAAATTTCTCTTAGCGTTGTTACAAATTAATCTAGACAAATATTATATAGTATGACAGATAAAATACATTTTAAAGGTCGATTTATTTCTATAAAAATCGTTTTGTTATTTTTAAACAAATGTAATCAACGCCTACGTTACACCTTATGTAAATTATATGAGCACATCTTTCGCTGGTTTAATAAATGCGCCGTTGCCAAATTGTTTTTAGTGTAAATTTTTTTTATACATTTTTCATTATTATTCATATTAATAAAATAAAAATATAAATTACTAGGTAGTCACCTCAGGAACTCATTTCTGATGAGTACGTGGATTGCGACCACGGGGTTATCCGAGCTAAGTCTGACATTGCTTCCACTTACTTGTGTCAGGCTTCTCTTTTTTCTCTCTCCTATACGGCCTCCGCTTGGCCAACTCTTGTTTTTTTTTTTTTTTTTTTTTTCTTCAACATGTGGAAGGCAACGGGAAACCACCACATTACGAATCCGAGAATATGCAACATGACGATTTCTCTTCGAGTAAAGAGTTCCGGAGGTAAACTAGCCCCTCGTTCGGATCTCCGGGAAGGGCTACCCGAGGAGAGACCATCATAAAGGGAAAAATAAATAATGACTTTCTACGAGTCGGAGCGTGGAATGTTAGAGACGCTAAGAGGAGACGATAAACTAGTGAATTTAAAGCGGGAAATGGATGAACACAAATTGGACATTATTGGGATTAGTGAAATGAGATATCCAGAAGAGGAGATATTTGGTTCGAAAACAACCATAGAATCATTCACACGGGGGGCAGAATGGGAGGGCAGGAGTAGGGCATTATTATGAATAAAAAAATAGGGCAAAGGGTAAAGAATTATCTACAGGTAAGCGAAAGGATTGTTATGATCACAGTGGATTCGAAACCGAAAGATACTGTGATAATCCAGGTATACATGCCTACTACATCATATGAGGACAAGATATAGAAGAAATGTACGAACAAATTGAAAAAGGGGATGAAAATTTAATAACTATGGGGGATTGGAATGCAAGAGTAGGAAAAGGCAAAGAAGGGAAAAGTGGTGGGCGAACACGGTCTAGGAAATAGGAATGAAAGGGGCGAAAGATTAATTGAATTTTGACAGTAAGCACAGTCTAGTAGTAGCAAACACACTCTTCCAACACCATCCAAGAAGGATCTACACGTGGAAAATGCCGTTAGACAAGGGGAGATTTCAAGCAGATTACATATTAGTCAGACAAAGAGTTCAGAAATCAATTAAAGGACTGCAAAAGTTATCCTGGGGCTGATATAGCTAGTGATCACAATCTAATTGCGATGAAATGCCAACTAAAATTTAAAAAACTAATAAAAAAAGGGCGGTCGCGAAAAAACTGGGATATATCTAAATTAAAAAATAAGGAAACTCAAAAACTCTTCGAAAACGTAATGAATAAGAAACTGGAAGAAAAAACACACACAAATAATAAAGAAGATGAAATCGAACAAGAATGGAATGACATGAAATCAAGCCCAACCAGAAACAGCTAACGAAGTCCTTCAATCAAAAGAAAAACGAAATTAAAAAGCCATGGGTAACAGACGAAATACGGCAACTGATTGACGAACGAAGAAAATTTAAGAACAGAAAAGACGAAGAAGGGAAAGAAACATATAAAAAATTAAGATGGAAAGTTATAAGAGAATGTAGAAAAGCAAAAGAAAAAATGATTCAAGAAAAATGTAAAGAAGTCAACGAAAAATCTAGTATTGGGAAAAGTTGATGTAGCCTATAGGGCAATAAAAGAAATTTTCAAGAAGACAAGCCAAAAAGCAAGAACATAAGAGATAAAGGAGGCCACATTATTCTAAACGAAAACGAACAGGCAAATAGATGGAAGGAACACCTAGAAGAACTCTATGGAGAAGAAAAAACAATGAACCCAATAGAAGAAGAAGAATCTGTGGACGAAAACGAATTAGGAGACCCCATACTCAGGTCAGAATTCGAGACAGCTTTGAAGGAACTAAAAAATAATAGAGCACCCGGAATAGACAATATACAAGCTGAAATCCTAAAGAACTCTGGAGAAAAGGCACGTGACAAACTTTTTGAACTAATTAGCAAAATCTATAAATTGGGAATCATCCCAAAAGATTTCGAAAAGAACAAAATAGTCACACTTCCCAAAAGACAGGCGCGGATAAATGTGAAAATTTCAGGACCATTAGCCTAACCTCACATGCCTCCAAAATCCTAACCAAAATAATCCAAAAGAAGAATAGAACAAAGAGTTGAAGAAAATCTGGGGGAAGACCAGTTCGGCTTTAGAAGAAACAGAGGCACCCGAGAAGCAATTCTCTCTCTTAGACTAATAATAGAAAGGGCTTTTATCAGGGAAGAATCTGTCTACATCGGATTCATAGACCTAGAAAAAGCATTCGATAACGTCAATTGGGAAATTATGTTTAAAATATTAAAACAGGCGGGAATAAAATTCAGAGAGAAGACTAATCTACAATCTATATCAAAACCAGACGGCAATTATAAATATTGGTGATGAACAAAGAGAAGCCAAAATAAAAAAAGGTGTAAGACAAGGATGTGTGCTGTCACCCATGATTTTCAACTTATACATAGAAGAAGCGATTAAAGAATTCAAAGACAAAATTGATACAGGTATAGAAATCCAAGGTCAAAAGATCGCTATGTTAAGATTTGCCGATGACATTGCCCTTCTAGGAAGCAATAAAAAAGAATTAGAGGACGCCTTGAATGGAATTAACCAAATCCTAATAGAAGAAATCAAAATGAAAATAAACAAGAATAAAACCAAGGTCCTAGTATGTACAAAAAAAGAACAAACGAGACAGGAATGCATCAAAATTAACCAAGAAAACCTAGAAGGAGTTAAGGAATTCCGCTACCTAGGAAGTAAAATAACATGGGATGGGAGGAGCAAAAACGAAATTAAATCAAGAATTGCCCAAGCAAAAATGGGGTTTAATTCAAAACAAAAACTACTATGCTCCTCCTCAATCAGCTTAGCAAACAGGAAGTTGCTATTGAAGACATATGTATGGAGCATAGCCATGTACGGGTGTGAAACCTGGACAATTGGAAAAGCGGAGAGAAAGAGATTGGAGGCTTTCGAAATGTGGTGCTACAGAAGAATGATGAATATCAAATGGATGGATAAAATCACAAATGAAGAAGTTCTTGGAAAAATCGGAGAAAGAAGAACCTTGTGGAAGAGTCTGAAGAAGAGAAGAGGTCAGATGATGGGGCACACACTGAGACATGGGGGACTGCTTAGGGATATCTTGGAGGGGAGGTGGGAAAGAAAAGGGGAAGGGGAAGACCCAGATTAGAATATTTCAACCAAATAATTGGGGATATGGGATGCCAGACATTTAGAGAGGTTAAACAGCTGGCGGAGGACAGAGTCGAGTGGAGACGGATTGTTGCATCAAACCAGTCTTAGGACTGTATACTCAATGATGATGATTTCATTATTTATTCCTTATTATCTCAGAAACTGTGTTGTAACTATGAATCAAAATTTACTTAAAATATGTATTGGTTATTGTTTAATGTTGTTTTAAGAAGGTAAGAAGGGTTTTTTAATTATAATTAAATATGTATGTAAATTTTCCAATATCCCGTATAGTGCAATGTTAAAGAGCCTGAAAAACTCGATTTTTGGAATTTAATATCTCCAGAACTATATTGTTCATAAATTTCGTTTTGTCAACAATCGATGCAGAAGTATTTAAATAATAATCTGTCTAAAATTCAAAAAAATCCTAAGAAAACCCATATTGTGAAACAACTACCTTAAAAACCGACATTTCGAAGGATCTTCCCTTCTTCTTCAGGGTTTAAATGGGTTAATGAGCGAAGCTTGTAACCACATTTTTCTTGTTTCCTTGTTTGTCAGGGGTTAGAATTTGCCATCGACATCAACAGGTGACAACGCTTCTCTCTTTTTTTACAAATTTATCTCTTGTATTATTTCAAAAAAATAAAATAGGGCACAAATGTGAATATTATTATAGGAATAAAGTTATTAATTCTATAAAAAATTTCATTCTTCAAATGACCATTAGTAATTTTATTAGAAAAAACCGAACTAGAGTATTAATGACACGACGATGGTACTTTCGAAGAATGCTACCTATCAAATTTTTTACTTTTTCTTATTATTGTATCTTCTAATCTATATAAAAGTACTTGTAAGAATTTCAAATTCTTTTCTTTTTTAATTAAAAAAAAATAATAATAATAAATTTCTCAAAAGTTTTGAACATGCAAAATATGTTTTAAACCAGGATAGAAAATGAGATCAAATAATTAGCGAAAAATTTGTTTTCTATATATTATATTAATGATAGAGTGCCTAGGGCTCCGAAATTTAGCCTTAGTAGAAACCTACTTGAACTAATACTTGAACCAAAACCGTAGGTGAATCGGTGAATGGGAAATAACTAATTTATTTAAGAAAGATGCATATTGGTGCATATCGTATGTATAGATATGCGAAGTTTGTGCATGGGGTCCTCTCGGGACGTGCGCCCGACTACCTCGGTCGTGCGCTAGTCTGTGGGCCCTCGGAGCGGGCGCGTGCACTGGTCTGTCCACCCCACAGGAGCAAGATGGTAGCAGATTCTTTCAAAGTGACGGCGACGAAAGTGTGGAACGCGTTGCCGGTTGAATTGAGGAGGATAGTGCGCCCTGATCGTTTTGAGACAGAACTCCACCGGCATTTAGCCTAGCAATTCCGATGCATTCAGCGAGGTTTAAACTAGCAACCAACCAATACACTTCGCCCTGAAGAAGCAGAGCTACGGAGGCACCTAGCCGAATATATATATATGTTTGTTTTTATATCCTATATATTGTTATTTTGTTGTTTTTATATCCTATATATTGTTATTTTTTTTTGTTTTGTTTTGTTTTTATATCCTGTTTATTGTAATTTTTGTTTTTATATCATACATATTGTAATTTTTTTTTTTTTATATCCTATATATTGTAATTTATTTTTCTTTTTCTCCTCCTCTCATTCTATATATTTTGTATCTTTTTTATTTTTGTTTCATATATTAAGTATGTATTTTTCTTCTTTTTGATTTTTTGTTTTTTCTTGTATTGTTTAATTAATTTTTTTTTTGTAAATATTTTGGTCTAAAATTGTACATTAAAGGGGCCAGATGGCCCTATAGATACAATGTTTTAATAAATAAATAAATAAATATTCAGACTTCACCTACATTAATTTTATGTTTTTATTTTATTTATTTTAAACGTTTTTTTTTTTTTATGTCAAATATTTGCAAGAGATTAAATGCTCTAATATGAGGACTTAAATATATCCAATGGATTTAGCAGACACAGAGAGTCTCGTGTTTAGCCCTGGAGCGCTGTAGCCCAGCCTTGCTCGATAGCGATTGCTAATAAGCATCTTGTCTTATATTTTTGTGAAACCTACCTAGAATTTCATATTTTTTAGTGTTACAAGTTTATAATTTACAAATGCCTACTTTATCCGCAGAACTCCGAGCCGTTATTGAGAGGATATTAAATTTGGAGCCAGAACCCAATATTCCAATACCTAAACTACCATCGTCATTCTGTCCCAGAAAAAAAAGATCGCAAATTGTGAATTTCATCTAAAAAGTGTAATTAATAAGTTCATATGCTTAGAAAATCAAACCAAAGTTTGTCCTGAGTGCTCAAAGTGACTCAAAATTGGTAACATTCATTTACTTAGGGTCAGTTGTCTGTCGGTTGGTAAAGTCTTTGTAAAATTTGACAAAGGGTAAAACCTTTTATTTACCCTTTGTCATCTTTTACAAAGACTTTATAAACCGACATACAACTGATCCTGAGAGTCTAAGTTTGTCACGAGATATGTTTTTATTTCATAATTAAAATTAAAAGTTTATTTTCTATGACTTTATTTGAGTAGACTTGTACCTCAGGGTAGTAAAATAAAATATTTTTTGATGGGTAGCGTTCCAGGGTTAATATTAGTGTTTATTTAATATTTTTACATCTATAGGTACTAACAACATTTTCTTAAGTTATTTATCTATTGGTTGATAATAGAAATTTATTTGAAGAAAATTTTTATTTCATTAATCTAAATTTCAATTCATTTGTTATTTCAAACATTTTTTTTCAATTTTTTTCTCCTAATCTTTCGATTCAAGAAACTTAATTTTCCCACTAAATTTTCAACTTTTTTACTTTTACCATACCTACAGGGTATGATCAAGTATTATAAAAAAGTTGTATTTTTTTTGTTGGGTTTTTCGAAATATCTCAAAAAACTCTTCAACTATTTTGATAAAAAAAAAATTGAGCGAAACCATGATGTTTTCTGGTCTACAAGAAAGTCTTAAAGAGTGAATGAACATCGAAAAAATATATTTTACGAGACATTAATTATTTTGTCAAAATGTCTGATGTTAGCTAGTACGATACCAAATTTTATGTAAGCTCTATCTCCAAAACTAGTGTGAATATCAAAACTAAATTCCTCATCTAGTGTAAAACAGCAAATATACTTTATTTCTAAGCCTATTATAATAGTATTAGTAAAACAAATAAATGTTTATTTTTTAACAAATTTTTCCTTTGGTCTCTAGATTGATGAATTCCTTGGATTCCTGTTAATCGGCCAGACATCAAGACCATGCTGAATCCAAGAGGAAACCATACGCCCTCGACACACAACTGTCCAACTGAAAACAACTAATGTAAGCATAGATTATTTCTTTTAGCTTATTACTTATTATTAGATTTAATAAATTGGAGGAAAAAGTGAAAGCATTTTTAAGACCCTCCTGTTAAAACAGCCCTAAGATTTAAATATATAATAATCTTATATATAAAAGCCCTTGTCAGACAGTACCCGTGGCGCTGTCAGGTGAACATGTGGGAGAAAAAGCAACTAATATTCAATGACAGTTGCTAGATTGTCAAAATTTTTCAAATAAAACATCTCTATTCTCTATATACATTATATCTTTAATATCTCTATATATTAATATATTCCTCTATATAGCTTAGAATATTAGATTTACGACATGTCTCATTTGAAATTTTAGTAGACAAATTTATTAATTTTAAATATATTAATATAAATTTAATTTTTTGGAAATTATTCATACCGCGATACTATATTATTATAGTTATTATAGTAATTAAAACTAATTATACTTATTCACTATTGTTCATTAGTCCAGGTAAAAAGTATATTTTATTATTAAGTACTTGATAATATGTATATAAAAATTACCATCTTCGTGGATGTTCACTTGGATGTTCTGCTCTATCAGGCCGATTGCCTCAGAGCATCGCTTTAATCATTAATTAAATAATTAATTATTTTATTAGTGCAAGAGAAATTGGTAGGTATCTTTGCTTGATTTTTCGAAAAATCGCAAAAAAATGTTTAAAATTTTATTCGAATCGGAATTACGCCTGAGAATTTTAAACGAAAAAGAACTAAATGAACTTGTACTTGGAAATAATAATGCAATCAAAATGTAGAAACTTGTTATTTAAATAAAAGAGATGAATGTAAATAAGCCAATTAAAAAATGAAATCACTAGCCCTTGAGGAGATCATCTGGGCTGGCCATTTACGAGCACCTATGGTATTTTCCCTGAAGCTATAATTATTTGGATTCAAATAAAAAAAAAAAAAAAAAACTGGGGTAGGTCGCTGATAAAATGTATAATTCTTAATAACTTTTAAGGAGTTCGGTGTTGGTTCTAGGTGAAACATTTTAATATAATAATAAAACTAAGATACGAGGTAGGTTTCACAAAAAAAGAAATAAAACAAAATTGAGTTTTGAGTTCGATATATTTCGGGGTTAGCCCATCATCAGGAGTCTAAGAAAACTGATTACATATTGGAAAAATAGTTTTACAAGTAAGAATTTTAAATTTTTTTTTTTTTTTTTTTTTAAATGTATATGGTGGGGGGAATGTAGGGGAAGAGGAGGGGGGTAGTTGTTGTTCTAAGGATTAATATTTTCTATTGAGATTTGAGCTGGGTGAAAGGGATCTATCTATACCTGATATTATAATAGCGAATGGACAGGTACCTGAGAAGGTACAACTTAAAAGGTATATAAGAGAGTGCAATTACCCTAATATAATGTGCAAACAATGAAAGGAATGTTTATTTAATTTATTATAACATATAATCAATAATTGTATTTTTATACACTTCCAATTGATTATTTAAAATATTTGAATTATTAGAGAGGGCTATTTTTATCTCGGTGGATTCCAGGAGGTCCAATTTAAGGCCTTTTCTTTCGAAATGAATGGGGATAGGGTTATTATTAGAGGGTGAGTGGTTAGATTCATGTAAGTGAATTGCGAAGGCTGAGGTCGAATCTAAATTAATGTTATCGGATTTGTTGAGGTGGTTAAGGGCTCTTACATGCTCGGAGTAACGTATTTTGAAAGCGCGACCTGTCTGCCCAATATAAAAAGCGTCGCAATCTTGACAAGTTAATTTATACACTCCTGATTTGTCTAATTTATCTATTTTGTCTATTTTATTGTTAATTAATTGAGAGCCTAAATTGTTGTTGTTGTATAAAGCAGGAGTGATTCCATATGATCTAAGGGTATAAGCTAATGGAGATGTCAGATGATTAGAAATGAAGGGTATTCTTCTATATATTTTTTCGGTTCCGGATTCTAATGAGTGTAAGTGTGAGATAGTGAATTTACGTTTGATTTTATTATAAATTTTGTTGATAGTCGAAATGTTATATCCATTATTCAGGGCTATATTCTGAATGATGTTAAGCTCTTGATTGAAATTTATAGTATTCATAGGTATACTGAGGAGTCTATGAATCATTGAATAGAATGCTGCAAATTTTGTATTAATGGGGTGATTAGATGAGAAGGGAATGACTGTGTCCGTGAAAGTGGGTTTTCTATATATTTCATAGTGTAATTTTTGATGTGAAATAGTTATTTGAAGGTCCAAGAAAGCGAGAGTATTATTTGTACCTATTTCAGAAGTAAATTGTATATTTTCATGGAGAGTATTAAGATATTGTTGGAATAGATTAATTTGTCTTTTAGTGCCAGACCATATGACAAAAATATCGTCTACGTATCTACGCCAGAACACAATATCTTTGAAATAGTGGTTGGTTGGGCTAAGAATGGTTTGTTCTAAATGAGACATATAAATTTCTGAAAGCAAGGGGCTAAGGGGACTACCCATGGCTAATCCTTTTTGTGGTTTATAGTAGTTATTATTAAAGAGAAAATAATTTTGGTTTAGGCATAGGTCTAGTAATTGGCGAATATGATTATTTCGAGATGGGTCTGTGGTCTGGCACTAAAAGACAAATTAATCTATTCCAACAATATCTTAATACTCTCCATGAAAATATACAATTTACTTCTGAAATAGGTACAAATAATACTCTCGCTTTCTTGATTTAATTTCGTTTTCGCTCCTCCCATCCCATGTTATTTTACTTCCTAGGTAGCGGAATTCCTTAACTCCTTCTAGGTTTTCTTAGTTAATTTTGATGCATTCCTGTCTCGTTTGTTCTTTTTTTGTACATACTAGGACCTTGGTTTTTATTCTTGTTTATTTTCATTTTGATTTCTTCTATTTCTTCTATTTCTTCTATAAATAATAATTCTCTAAATATCTAAATCAGTGTTTTTCAACCTTTTTCATGACACGACCCCCTTAGTATGAAAAAAAAATTTCGCGACCCCCTCCGCCCGCTGTTTGTAACCTATATTTTATTATGTTACAAATATCAAATACTTACAACATTTTTATTAATTTTTATAATTATTAGGTATCGACTAGGGGAGTCATCGGGTTGTCCGTTTGAAAATTTTTGATGGGTATTAAAAAAAATGTCAAAAAATGAAGAAAATCCAAAATTTTCATACTTAACCTTCCGTTTAAATACTTCTTCAGTCTTTTAAAATATGGACAATATTTCGAGCTCTCCACCTTTGACCAATCTTCCAGTATTGTTTGTTCCATATCTATAGTAGAAAATAAGATTTTTCATTTCTTGGATCATTTCCCCTACCGTGTCCCTTTCTGAATATTATTTTGTATTGACTTTTAACTTTTAAAAATCAAAATTGAGGATTTCAATTTGTTCAGTTTTCACTAATTAAGCAAACAACTCTTAATTATCTTCATTTAATTCTCCTTTCTTAAGCTAAATATAATCGTCTATTCAGCAACTTCAAATGATTAATCTTGTTTTCATGAAGTGGCCAATCAAGTGTTAATTTACGAAAAAAATTAAAAGCCGAGAAAAGAAAATCTGCAATTTTATTTATGACTTGCAATAAACTACTAGGTTCTGGAATAATTTATTATGGAGAAAGGATATAACAGGGTTGAAGACTGGAGAACAAAAAAAAGTTATTCACAATAAATATCGTAAATAGAGCGTTGGAAGATTTTCAAAAATTACACTTAATAGTTCAGTAACCTTGTCATGAAGAGCATGGGCTATGTATATGCTCGATATCTATAAATCTAAGAGTTTTATCAAAAAAGTGGTCCAGGTAAACATTCTGGTCAATAAAATTTCCTAGAGAATGAGATAGGAATCAAATTTCTAGGATGAGTGGTGTTTATTTTATTTGCAAAAAATTGCAGTTTTTCAAAAACTTCAACCTCATTGCGGAACGAGTTATTATTATTCAATTAAGATGAAACTTTGAAATGGTTATCATTTTATGCGGAATTTAAAGAGCTTTAATTTATCTAATAGATATATTTTTGATTTGATAAGCCATTTTAGTTATTCAATAAAAATTGGAAAAAAAAATCTGAACTTTGCTCATTTTGAGGCGCGCACAATTCAGATTCGGGGGAAAACTTTTGGTAGTAATATTGGAGCACCAATAAAGGTATTCCAGCAATAAAACCTTTAGCGGAAGATAATTCCTGTTAAAATCGTAATTTGGAAAATTTGCCCAACTTCGAAAAACTGATCTCGGAAACTAATAAGTCTACAAATCTCATTCTGATCTTAAATTGTAGCAAATTTAATCTAGTTTAAAAATCTATTGACTTTGAAAGTTTATAATGGGAAAATAAGGACAAGTTTTTATGTGTGACTTTTTGATTTATTAAAAAATATTTTTAATAAAGGAGAAAAATTGCAAGATAGTATAATTTTAGTGTTATTTAAATTTGAGATTTCTTAAGTAAGGATCAAAAGAAAAAAAGAGTCTCTTCTGTTTTTTTAAAAGAGTGTTGTCTTATTCTATTTATGTTATTTCTGTTTTATATCTAATGTAATTCTTAATATAAAAAGAAAAAATAATTTTTAATAAAAAAATAAAACCGACTTCAAAAAATTAAATGCAACAAATATAATAATAGCTTAAAAATCAAATAAAATACACTAAAAGGTATAAAATAATTATCTTATTTATTTAGTTACAAGAAAACGACGAAATATTAACATGAAATTACTTTTTGAAGTCGGTGCCAAACATATACATTTTGTGAATCGCACTCGACGGATCTCATTTAGTACGTTTGGTTAATATAGTTTGTTTGGCACCAACTTCAAAAAGTAATTTCATCTTAATATTTCGTCGTTTAGTTGTAACTAAATAAATAAGATAATTATTTTATACCTTTTAGTGTATTTTATTTGATTTTTAAGTTATTATTATTTTATTTGTTGCATTTAATTTTTTTGAAGTGATGTTTTTAATAGTGACTTAATATAATACCTTGCATGCATCTCGTAAGAGAAAGCGTCGGGCGAATGAATCAGAAAATGATAATAAAATTCAATTCATAAATATAGAAATTCTCTCGAAATGTTTGCGGGTTTTAAGATTTTTTTTTTATAAAAGATTTTATTTATTATAATTTCGATTATTTGGTCATAAGAATTGGAGATTCACGTTATTTCGTCATTGATCATATCTTCAGAACTTGACGAAATTAATATGGTACTACCCCTAAGGCACCCTCTTTCCAATAAAAAAGAATCATTAAAATCGGCTCATAAACAAAGATGTTATGCCTGAACAAACATATCAAAAAAGGTCCAATACCAATTAAAAAAAACGGAACCAATCGGAAACTAGACTGAACCCAATGCAAAAAAATCATCAAAATCTGTTCACAATTGACGAAAATATAAGGTAACATAGACACAAGAAAAAAAATCACCCGAATTGAGAACCTCCTCCTTTTTTGAAATCGGTTAAAAAGAAAGAAAAATTGTTTTTGTGAATGTGCCAAATATTTTTTGAAATTTCTGTTTCTGATGGTCTTCAATGGTGACGAAGATAACAAGAAAATTTAGACGAATGTGTGGCATGACTATTTGAAGCCCTGAAGAAGTCGGCAAAGTTGACGAAACGTTGGCTGATAAATAAAAATGTCACACATAAAAACTTGTCCTTATTTTCCTATTATAAACTTTCAAATTAATACAAATTATGGACGGAAATGATTATAATAAAGTGCGAAAATTTTGCAGTTTTTGAGATATTCAAGTGAACCGGGGGGGGGGGGGGGGGCTGCCGAGGTAGAAAATTCGGATTTTGCATTTCAGTCACATTCCATACAAGAAAAAAAAACGAAACCTACTACCATCATTTGATGCAACTTACGATGTACAAGGTTTCTGGACTATTAATATATTTTATGTTGGATCTACTAAAAATAATGAATAAAACGTTGCATGGACTCTAGCTATAAAATAAATTGGGAACATTTATTTCATTTAATAATTTCTTAATTAAACATCAAAATGCTCAACTCCATGGGAAAATGAAGGGGAGCAAATAAATAGTAAACATGAATGAAGGAAGACCGGTCGAGTAGCTTCGAAAAGCAGGAAGATGAAAAAAATCCTGGTCAACTGGGCCAAGGCTCAAATGTTGTCTCGTCTGTCGGAAAATCCTCCTAACTCATCAATTACCAAAATTGCAATATTCGGGTTTATGGACCACGCAGGCGGCAAAGTTGCACCTTTCTTAACTAATGACACTCTATTTTTCAATTTACATTTTTTTAAATTAATCCAAGGAAATTTGGATTAAAAGCTATTAATGTCATTTCCTGAATTAAGAAAGAGAGAATTTATTTGTTTGTTTTTTTTAAATTTTTTAAAATTATAATTAGTTCTTTAAAATGTAAAAATATTTGCTTATAAATACATAGTTTATTATTCTGGTTTATATATACTTTTCACGACGAAGCCGAAGCGATTTTTTTAATTTTATAAAAATAATTTTTAAGAAAAAAATAAAACCGACTTCAAAAAATTAAATGCAACAAATAAAATACACTAAAAAGGTATAAAATAATTATTATCTTATTTAGTTACAACTAAACGACGAAATATTAACATGAAATTACTTTTTGAAGTCGGTGCCAAACAAACTATACCTATAAGCGAGCGTACCCGCCAAACGTACTAAGTAAGTAATTCATAAAAGGTATATGTTTGACACCGACTTCAAAAAGTAATTTCATGTTAATATTTCGTCGTTTAGTTGTAACTAAATAAAATAATAATTATTTTATACCTTTTAGTGTATTTTATTTGTTGCATTTAATTTTTGAAGTCGGTTTTTATTTTTTTCTTAAAAATTATTTTTATTTTTCTCTTTTTAGTGATGTTATTAATAGTGATCATGTTATAATCTCTACGTCAAGTTCAATTGACCGCTTTCTGATGTCAGCTGCGCCATCTATACACCTCACACACACACACACCCCGCCAACTCACCCACCTGCCACACACACGTCACTTGTACTTTTTTCATCAATAAATAAATATTATAAGTATATCGTTTACTAATTATTCTGCAACCACAATTCCCACGCATATATAACAATTGGCGACGAGGCGGAAGGAATGACAAAAATTAAAAAAAAAAAAGGTAAATTATACACTATTCAATTCTCTTTCCATTATTATACAAAATAACCTAGCTTTCCCGTTATTCAAGGGCCTCCATGTTCCTTGCCTTGATAGCCCTCTAGGCGTTCCATAGATCCTTCATATATATATATAAAAAAATATATATTAAAACATAATACATATCCTGTCAACTATAATTTACTTGATTTCAATTTTATTTACATTTCGCAAATAGATTTCACCATACATATATACAAAGATAATTATCAATTACAAACCAAAATATAATAAAAATAAAAATGTCCTTAGAAAACGTTCTTCAACAGATTACAGCTGTATTAGCCACCCTACAACAAAACCAAGTCACAATCTTACAACAATCTCAAGGGAGAAATAACTACAATAAAGGGAAGCTACACCCTTATGATGAGGAAAATGAAAATTTTGATACTTACATTCAACGACTAGATAACCACTTAAATCTGAATGAAATTACTGATGATACACCAGAAAATGATAAAAAATGCGTACAAATTTTAATAGAGTGTTTGAATCCCAGAACATACCAAATCTTGACGAAGCTGACAGCACCGGATTTACCAAATACAAAAGGGTACAAGGAACTAATCAAACTATTAAGAAGCTACTTGTGCCCCCAGGCAAGTGTAATTGCTGAACAGCATAAATTTAATCTGCGGTTACAAAACGAAGGTGAAACTATTGCTGCCTACGTGGCGGAGCTTCGCAAATTGACAATTAATTGCGAATTCATTTGTACATCTTGTAACGCGTCAACCATTGGTACTCACCTTAGAGCTCAATTCATAAGAGGAATAAGGGACAGTGAAATTAGACAGAGATTACTTCAACAAAAGTCTACAGTATCTTTTGAAGAAATTATTCAAACAGCCCAATCCATCGAAACTTCCAAGAAAGAAGCTAGTCAGATATATAACACTAATGATAATTATTCAGTAAACTATTTACAAAGAAGAACAGATAAAAGACCAAATGCTCAACTCGCCAAAAGAGTTGACCTGAAAGGCCGTTGCTACAGGTGCGGTAACACGAACCACAGGGCAAACTCCTGCTATGCGAAAAATCTTGTCTGCAGATCATGTTCGAAATCTGGCCACGTTCAAGCAGTTTGCATGAAAAAAATCAGAAGCCAAAGGGAGCATAATCAAATAGAAAATTTTTCTGAAGAAGATGAACAAGAAGAAGAAACTCCCTTTCCGATGAGCATGATAGCCACAGTGAATTCAGTTGATACATCAAAGATCTTGCTACCACTGAAATTGAATGGAGTGAAGTATACAATGGAATTGGATACGGGTGCGGCTGTGTCTACTATGTCGATACACGAATTTTCAAAAATACAACCTAATGCCGAATTACAACCTACCAATATGAAACTTCGTACCTACACCGGAGAAATCATCTATCCCTGTGGAACTACTGAAATACAGGTTAATTACAAAGACCAAATTATACAAGGAAAATTATACGTTGTTCCAATGCAAGCCGACGCTGTGATGGATAGGGAATGGCTAAGAAAAGTAAACTGGATTGGAGCAAAATATACTCTATTCACGCAGAAAACGCCCCACCATCTAACTCATCGGCTAAACCTAACCTCCGAGAAATATTACGTGAATATGATGATGTCCTCCAGGAAGAGCTGGGAGAAATACCAAACTTCACTTACAGCTTCAAGTTGAAGGAACTAAATACCCAACCTATTTTTCACAAGCCTAGGCAAGTTCCATACGCCCTACAACATAAAGTAGAACAAGAATTGAACCGCCTAGAAAAGCAAGGAGTAATCGAAAAGGTTACTCATTCACCATGGGGTACACCGATCGTTCCAATAATGAAGAACAACGGGTCAATTCGTATATGCGCGGCTTACAACTCAACCATTAATAAACACATAATGGACGATAATTACCCTATTCCAAGGGTAGAAGATTTATTAAATAAGCTAACCGGGGGCAAATATTTCTGCACTTTGGATTTACGCGATGCTTATCTACACATGAAAGTAGATAAAGAGAGTGCATTAATGCAATCAATATCTACACATAAAGGGACATACAAAGTGAATCGTCTAATGTTCGGAGTTAAAGTAGCTCCAGGGGCTTGGCAAAGATTCATGGATCAAATTCTACAAAATCTGGAAGGTGTAGTCTGTTTTTTGATGACATTGCAATTCAAGGACGCAATCAAGAAGAATTGTTGCGCCGTTTACAAGCTACATTGAAGATACTAAGTGCGAACGGATTACACTTAAACAAAAATAAATGCAATTTTTCCAATGACAGCATAACATATTTGGGACACACAGTTGACGGTAATGGGTTACATACATCATCCAAAAAGATCGATGCAATTTTAAAAACTACAAGTCCGAGAGATGTTACCCAACTGCGGAGTTTCTTAGGATTGGTACATTACTACCAAAGATTTCTACCAAATCTCGCCAACAAGCTAAGCCCTTTGTACGAATTACTAAGAAAGAATTCATCCTTCAAATGGACCGCGGAATGCGAAACAGTTTTTCGAAAATTGAAAAATGAACTCACTAGTACACGGGTCCTTGCAACCTTCAATTCCAAACTGGACCTCATTCTCGCTACGGACGCTTCGCCACAAGGAATAGGGGCCGTGATTTCGCATAGAATGCCCGATGGAACTGAAAGACCCATAGCTTTTGCATCCAGAACACTAACACCATCAGAGAAAAATTATAGTCAGATAGATCGAGAAGCTTGCGCAATCGTGTGGGGAATCAGGAAATTCCACCATTACTGCTTCGGTCGAAAATTTATTCTCGTAACGGACAATCAACCATTAATGCGAATATTTCACCCTGGGAAAAACTTACCTGCAACTTCAGCGATACGCTTATTACATTATGCTAGTTACCTTGCTGGATTCAATTATGAGATCCGCTACCGTCGAACAAACGACCATGCGAACGCGGATTACTTGTCAAGAGCACCAGTGAATAAAGGCAGCGAATATTACGACAGTCATGAAATTTTTCAAATCAGCCAGATAGAATACTTACCCGTAACAAGGAAGGAAATTAAAAATGGGACCCTAAAAGATTTACAGTTAAGGGAAATCTATCTAGCCGTTCGTGATGGCGGAAAGCTCCCGAAAAATTACAGCGAAGAACAATTTTCAATCCAAGATGGATGTTTACTTAAGGGGATACGTGTTGCTATCCCTACGCCCCTTAGAAGACATATTCTCGAAGAACTTCATTCCGCTCACACCGGAATAGTAAAGATGAAATCATTAGCCAGAAGTTACGTTTGGTGGCCTGGCATTGATGCGGACATTGAACGAATCGCAAGAGAATGTACACCATGTTGCAAAAATCGTAACAATCCTCATAAAATCGATGTTCATCCTTGGGACTATGCCCAGACGCCGTGGCAACGCATACACATAGATTACGCTGGACCGTTCCATGGATCCTACTTCCTTATCGTAGTAGATTCTTATTCAAAGTGGCTGGAAGTAGTTCCAACAAATTCTACAACCTCCAGTGTAACTATCAATATTCTCAGGGACATCTTTGCACGATTCGGACTACCATTTACAGTTGTAACTGACAACGGCACAAATTTTAAATCGGAAGAATTCGAAAAATTTCTACGGGTGAACGGAATTACGCACAAAGTCACTGCGCCTTACCATCCTGCGACGAATGGACAAGCGGAGCGGTATGTTCAAACAGTTAAAAAAAGTCTGCGGAGTCAATTATCGGAGGGAGGAAACCTTAAATTAAGCCTATATAGGTTCTTAATGCAGTATAGAAAGACACCAAATTCGACTACAGGAAACAGTCCGGCTGAATTACTAATGAAACGAAACATTCGAACAAAGATTGACCTTGTGCGGAGGAATATTTCAATTGAAATGACAGAAGGCGGATGCGGATCCGAACCAACCACGAAAGCATTCCAAGTGGGCGACAAGGTCCAAGTCCGAAATTATACCAACAATGATACGAAATGGGACTTTGGAACAATAACAAAGAAAAGGGGTTTTTTACATTACGATGTCGCGGTTAAAGGAAGAATTAAAAACATACATGTAGATCAGATGCTTCCATATCAAGGCGAGATTAGGGAGTATCTGCCCAGTCCGGAGCCTTTTCTTGATACAAGTAATGAAACGCATAATACAAGAAATGAAACGATTAAAGATGGAAGCGACTCAGAGCTGCCGCCCCCAAATGAAGGACGGATGTTTGCTGAAACGGATGTAACGGACTCCCCTCGCAAAGAGGACTCTACAATTGTGCAGCCAGTTCTCCGACGATCAGCCAGAAGTCGACGCAGTCCAGTCCGGCTGACATATTCTCAGCGGGGGGGGGGAATGATGTTATAATCTCTACGTCAAGTTCAATTGACCGCTTTCTGATGTCAGCTGCGCCATCTATACACCTCACAGACACACACACCCGGCCAACTCACCCACCTGCCACACACACGTCACTTGTACTTTTTTCATCAATAAATAAATATTATAAGTATATCGTTTACTAATTATTCTGCAACCACAATTCCCACGCATATATAACAGATCATATCATCAGAACTTGACCAAATTAATATGACACCATCCCTAAAATACCCCCTTTCCAATAAAAAAAGTATCATCGAAATCGGTTCATAAACAAAGAAGTTAGTCCTGAACAAACCTAACAAAAAAGGTCTAATACCTATGAAAAAAAAAATGGGACCATTCGGAAAGTAGGCTGAACCCAATGCAAATTTTTTTTTCAAAATGGGTCCACAATTGGCGGAGATATGAGGTAACATAGGAACAAAAAAAAAAAAAAAAAATATTCAGTCGAATAGAGAACCTCCTCCTTCTTTGAAGTCGGTTAAAAGCCCACACTATTAGTGTATAACAAATAAAATTTATTAAAATTAGGAAATTTAAATTATTATTTTAAAACCCACCCAGCCGGGCTTCGCTGCTGGTAAATAAATAATAGAGATTATATAATAGATGTATATTCAAACATTTTTACTTTATCCAGTGCGAAGCATGGGTAAAGTATTGTAATCGGTCTCGCGGCAAGCGTGACTTTAAAGGGTCCTCAGGTAAAGATTACGGAACCCATGGTCCCAATTAAAGTCACAAATTGTAGTATTCAATTAGGTTGAATTTTAGCACGTGACGGTTTTGCCAAAAATTACACGGGGTCTTGTCGAGAGGCCAAAAAGTGCCATTTTTTCATTTAGTGCGTGCGGATGGATGGATGGATGTTTGTTATCGTTTTTTCCACACCGTTGCACCAAATGAAATGAAATGAAATTGAAAACCTACAATTAGTTTAACAACATGAAGCTGATTAGTTTTTGGTACATATCGGCCCACAAACATTAGTACCTACTGTATTTCAGTACTTTTTTAGTTTTTTCTAAATATCTTGAAAATGACTTAACCAATTTTGATGAAATTAAATATCCTAATTAAGTATCTTGGGGACAACAAAAAAGGTTAAATAAAGTTTTTAGTAAAATTATATTTTAAAGTACTCTAGAGTAAGATAGTACTTTTTAAATTCTTTAAAATTTATTCATTTCTGAAGACATGGAGGAATCGACTTAAAATCAAAAATAGCCATCGATTCTCATCTAATACTTTAGGAATTACAATTCTACATTCGATTTTGACATTTCGGTTATTATTAGTAACCATTGCTGAAGACGGAGGAATCGACTTAAAATCAAAAATAGCCATCGATTCTCATCTAATACTTGAGGAATAACAATTCTACATTAGGTTTTTGTTGTTTCGATTATTATTGGTAACCATTGCTGAAGGCATGGAGGAATCGGCTTAAAATCAAAAATAACGATCGATTCTTATCTAATACTAGAGGAATAACCTTATTGCATTCCATTTTTGATGTTTTGACTATTAATGGCAACCTCTACTGAAAACGTGGAAGAATCGACTTAAAATCAAAAAGACTAAATTCTTTTTTGATAAACAACTCAAGCTTGGTTTGATAAGTAAAAGTGGCGTGGTGGGCGCATGAAGTTATTTTTACTTTATCCAATCCGAAGCATGGGGAAAGTATTGTAATCGGTCTCGAGGCAAGCGCGACTCCAAATGGTCCTCAGGTAAAGACTACGGAACCCATGGACTCAATTAAGGTCACAAATTGAAGTATTCAATTAGATTGAATTTTAGCACGTGACGGTTTTTCCAAAAATTACCTGGGATCTCGTCGAGAGGCCAAAAAGTGCCATTTTTTTTTGGAAGTGCGTGGGGGTGGGTATGTTATCGTTTTTTTCCACACCTTTGCACCGATTGAATTGAAATTGAAATACCTACCATTATTTTAATAAAATGAAGCGCTGATTAGTTTTTGGTACATATCGGTCCACAAACATTAGTACTTTATTTTAGTACTTTTTTAGTTTTTGCTAAATATCTTGAAAATGACTTAACCAATTTTGATGAAATTTAATATCCTAATTAAGTACCTTGGGGACCACAAAAAAGGTTAAATAAAGTTTTTTTGCAACGAAATTTTCTCTGGAGAGAGACGGACTGATAGAAATTTTAATTGAATGTAATGGAAGGCAGCCCAGAGGTAGTGAGGAAAGAAAAATTAACACATATAAAATAAAGTGTAATTTATTGGAATTCTTCCTCCTTTCCTTTCAAACCGACGTTTCGGAGGATTTTTCCTCCTTCTTCAGGGTTTTTTAGCTATCTAATTAAGAAAAGGAGGAAAAAAAATGTTTTTCTATGCCTTTGTTAAAAGTGAAGAATGTTTTTGAACACTACTGTGGAGAGAAGAAGGAAACATTTTATTTTTTATTTCATTCATTGACCCTTTGAAACCCTGAAGAAGGAGGGAAAAATCCTCCGAAACGTCGGTTTGAAAGGAAAGGAGGAAGGATTTCAATAAATTACACCTTATTTTATATGTGTTAATTTTTTCTTTCCTCACTACCTCTGGGCTGCCTTCCATTACATTCAGTTAAATAAAGTTTTTAGTAAAATTATATTTTAAAGTACTTTACTTTAAAGTAAGATAGCACTTTTTTAAATTCTTTATTTAAAATTCATTAAAATGTATTCATTCATCGGTTTATTATAGTTCATTTAAGTCAGAATAGATAAGCTTCTTCAGCAATGGTTACTAATAATAACCGAAATGTCAAAAATCCAATGTAGAATTGTATCTGATTAATAATAAAGGAATATAAATATTAATAGATTAAAAATTCAGTTTATTGGACAAAGTTTTTTTATTGAAGTTCTTCTTCAATTTTTATACAACGTTTCGTCTCTCTCGAGACTTTTTCAAGTACTCAATTGGCTAGAACAACATTGGTTGAAATAAAGATAAAAATAACTGAGACATAGTAGAATTTTTTCTTTCTAGATTGATACCATAAAACAATATAAGTATATATTAACATCATAAAATATCTATGACCTGTCAATTACATCTATACTTATATTGTATTATGGTATCAATCTAGAAAGAAAAAATTCTACTATGTCTCAGTTATTTTTATCTTTATTTCAACCAATGTTGTTCTAGCCAATTGAGTACTTGAAAAAGTCTCGAGAGAGACGAAACGTTGTACAAAAATTGAAGAAGAACTTCAATAAAAAAACTTTGTCCAATAAACTGAATTTTTAATCTACTAATTATAATGGACATTAATCAACATAATTTATAAATATTAATATTTCAAATGAATTTGGATAAAGTTTAGCAACGATCCGTTGCAGTTTATTTAAAATAACTGAAGGTCTGATTGTCTTTATAAAATTGTAAAGAATTAGATAAAAAACCTTTATTTAGGCGTTTTAATTTAAATGACCGACATGGGGGGTCGGGTAGGCTAGACGGTAGCATGTCAGCCATGTTAACCAAGAGGACCCGAGTTCGAATCCGACTCGAGGCATCCGGCTAAAATCTGACCCCCGAGGTAGAGACAAATTTAAAATAAAAATAATTAGTATCGTAAATGGCTTATGGCTAGAAAGGCCGAAAAGCAAAAAAAAAAAAAAAAAAAAAAAAAATGACCGACATACAAAAAACATTGAAAATTACAACAATATGCGAATGAATAAACAGACAGGGCATATATGATAATTCCCTATTAATTAATTTTAATTATTACAGGGTCAAATTTAAACAGGTTAAAAAATGCTGTAAAAAGTCCCGCGGGCTGCCTGATATCAAAGAACCGGCATGAATTATTATTATTATGTACATTTTTGTTAGATTCGATTCCAATGATATCATTAAAATGATGAGAGAGCATTGATTGAGTGACCTCGTTTTGATTGCATTCCACTATATAATATATACTGGCATCTCTTAATGAAAATGGACCACTTCTTTTCTTAGAGAGAGAGAGGAGTCATCACGACTATCTGATGGCTGGAAGCCCAAAAGATCGTGGTAAAAATCTACATATAGTATGATAAGGAAATATTTCAGCTGAATTTGTGGACTTATCGTTTGATAATATCATAAATATCAAACATTTCTTTCGTGATAGGGCTTAATTAACTGGCTATTAATTCTTCATAAACATATAATTAGATATTCTGATCAGAATGCACACCGTTTCGACATATAATTCTGGAGTTGTTTTCAAGCTTGTGAATTTATGAATTCTCAGACAAAATCCTTTTTTTTGTAGTTCGGAAGAGGATGAATTATTGGATTTTTTCCGATATGCCCGGAAGGCAGGCTTAATTCATGCAAAAATTTTCTAATATTTTGTGTTGAAAAATGTCTGTATCGTGGAGAACAATCATTTTCAACCGGTTTTGACAGTCAAAAAACGTCGATTTCCCGGTCGGCAGTACACTATTAATAACGAGCTTTTCGTGCGTGCCTTCGGCACGCCTCGAATCTCGGCCCTCCGGGCTGGTGCCCTGGCGGGCGGCGTCTCGGTCCAAAAATTGTATTCCTCTTAAAAAACCACACTCCAAATGTATACCTGTAAACTCCCGAAAATACATAGTCTCTTAAAAGTTTCGCCTCATTTTCGTCCTGACACAGCTACAGAAATGAGGCTCTAGATATGAATCTGGAAGTATTTTTTTTTCTATAATCTACAGCATTGTGATATTTTTTGTGTGGAAATAGATTTATTTAAATAAGTGGTATCGTGTGAGGAGGAGAATTATATTATATCATTTTTTTAAAATTTGGGATCGATAATCGATATAAGGCTCCAAATATTTAAAAGAGATCAGGTGTTGTTTGTATGACAGGCTGTTCCATCCAGTATTGCCATGAGAAACTCATATGGGCATGCGTGTCTTAAGTCGTTTAATTTTGTAAAAATCAAAAAATAAGAATAACAAAATTTAGATTTTTAAAAAATTATAAAAAAGTGGCAAATTATTAAAAAATAAACAAATAATATATAAATCAAATAAGATGTGATTGATTTCTTTTTCTGTGCGCAAAGAAAAGCGAATTGAATATTTAATTTTTGAGTGGTGAAGGGGGGGGGTAATAATTATCAATATATTTAATGTTTCTTAATTTAAAATCAATTGGAGTCTTTCATTTCGAAATTTGAGTCCAAATTACGATTATATTTCAAATTTGCCGCAAATATACCGATGGCGCTCTCTCTCGGCAGAATTACGTCAGCGTTGCGGCAAATTAATCTAGACAAATATATATATAGTATGATTATTTGTTGCATAATTATGAAAACCATCACGTAGTATTTAAAATATTGTAACTTGCATAAATTCAAATAGTCAACTCTCTCAAATCTGGTAAAGCAGGTGGTTAGCGAAAATCCTGGATTAAATAATACAGTAAAGATGATTTCACACTGCTGAATTAATAAGCGAAAGACGTCTGTCGAAGACGTTGCAAGGGGTGGTTTACGACAAGGGGCGTTGGGGGGGGGGGGGGATATTAATCTAAAAAAAATATAGGTATAATCAAAAAAGCAAAATTTAATATTTTTTTGTAAGGAGCCAATTTAAGGGCAAATATTTGAATAAGGGGCATAAAATAGACATGAGTTAATGAAGCACTTCCTTTTCAACAGTAAAGCTGATAGTGTCAAAGCTTTGAAAAAATTAAAGAATTACCAAATTTTCATTACGGGACCGAGTAGGGGGTTAGATCTCTTCATAAATCTAATGTTGAGTGGATTTACATTACAAAAAATAGATCTTTGTATTTATGTAAAATAAGGGTGTTTCTGGATTTGTCCTCATTTTCACGGTTATTAACCGAATTCAAAAAAGGAGGAGGTTCTCTATTCGACTGAATTTTTTTTTTGTGTCTATGTTACCTCATATCTCCGCCAATTGTGAACCAATTTTGATGATTTTTTTTGCATTGGGCTCAGTCTAGCTTCCGATTGGTCCCGGTTTTTTATTCATTGGTATTAGACCTTTTTTGTTAGGTTTGTTCAGGCATAACTTCTTTGTTTATGAACCGAATTCGATGATTTTTTTATTAGAAAGGGGGTATCTTAGGGATGGTGCCATATTAATTTGATCAAGTTCTGATGATATGATCAACGACGAAATAACGTAAATCTCCAATTCTTATGACCAAATAATAGAAATTATGATAAATAAAATCTTTTATAAAAAA
Source organism: Forficula auricularia (assembly GCA_024734495.1). Classification (NCBI taxonomy): domain Eukaryota; kingdom Metazoa; phylum Arthropoda; class Insecta; order Dermaptera; family Forficulidae; genus Forficula; species Forficula auricularia. The sequence continues at coordinate 6,325,777 of JALMQS010000153.1, read as the reverse complement.
AATCTTAAAACATTCATTTAAAACCCGCAAACGTTTCGAGATAATTTCTATATTTATGAATTGAATTTTATTATCATTTTTCTAATTCATTCGCCCGACGATTTCTCTTACGAGATGGATGCAAGGTATTATATTAAGTCACTATTAATAACATCACTAAAAAGAGAAAAATAAAATAATTTTTATAAAAAAAAATAAAACCGACTTCAAAAACTTAAATGCAACAAATAAAATAATAATAACTTAAAAATAAAATAAAATACACTAAAAGGTATAAAATTATTATCTTATTTAGTTACAACTAAACGACGAAATATTAACATGAAATTGCTTTTTGAAGTCGGTGCCAAACATATACATTTTGTGAATCGCACTTGACGGATCTTACTTAGTACGTTTGGCGGGTACGCTCGCTTATAGGTATAGTTTGTTTGGCACCGACTTCAAAAAGTAATTTCGTGTTAATATTTCGTCGTTTAGTTCTAACTAAATAAGATATTTATTTTATACCTTTTAGTGGATTTTATTTTATTTTTAAGTTATTATTATTTTATTTGTTGCATTTAAGTTTTTTGAAGTTGGTTTTATTTTTTTTTAATTAAAATTATTTTTATATATCGAAATTCCCGGATTTTTCCCGGTTGTTGGAATTCCCGGCTTATTCTCGGTTTTTCCGATTTCCCGGTTAAGGTACCCACCCTGCATTCTTGGCATCAATAATTACTCAACAATATTGAACTTTTTTCCCCCTTTTAACAATTAAAAGAATTGTAAAACTTTTATTATGTTTGAAAGATATTAATTTGCCGATGGTAATAGATTCAAATTTACTAGAAAATCATAGATCAAAGATGGTGTCATCTATTAATTCCGATGGAGTGGAATATTTTTAATTATATGTCAGAGGGGTTGTTTTTCACCCCCTCGGGAATCGAACCCGAGTGCCAGTAACAGCAATCCGGGCCACCTGGCTCACCTGCGGGATACGAACCTCTCTGACATATGCAAACGCGTAAAATATTTTACTCAAAGATTGTTATCTTAATTTGTAAAATTTCGCGATATAGTGATTCTAAATTTAAATATATAGCCATGCCATATAATTTAAATAAAGGTGATTGAGTGTTTCGAATTTTGAAGAAATTCAAAATTCGAAGGGCAATGGAATGACTTTTCCTAATTTAATATGAAAGATATTAATTTGCCGATGGTAATAGATTCAAATTTACTAGAAAATCATAGATCAAAGATGGTGTCATCTATTAATTCCGATGGAGTGGAATATTTTTAATTATATGTCAGAGGGGTTGTTTTTCACCCCCTCGGGAATCGAACCCGAGTGCCAGTAACAGCAATCAAGGGGTGAAAAACAACCCCTCTGACATATAATTAAAAATATTCCACTCCATCGGAATTAATAGATGACACCATCTTTGATCTATGATTTTCTTTTATTATGTTTTTAAACAGACATGGCATTTGCATTTTTTTTTTTTTTTTTGTAAATGCCATCCATCCATGTCCGTTTAAAAACGTAATAAAAGTTTTATAATTTTTTGATTTTTTTTTAATTGTTAAAAGGGGGAAAAATATCAATATTGTTGAGTAATTATTGATGGCAAGAATGTATTGTAGAAATAATAATAAATAAACTGCAACGGATCGTTGCTAAACTTTATCCAAATTCATTTGAAATATTAATATGTTCTAGAGTAAAGTACTTTAAAATATAATTTTACTAAAAACTTTATTTAACCTTTTTTGTAGTTCCCAAGGTACTTAATTAGGATATTAAATTTCATCAAAATTGGTTAAGTCATTTTCAAGATATTTAGAAAAAACTAAAAAAGTACTGAAATAAAGTAGTTAATAGAGTAAAGGGTGTGTAGTTTCACAGTGAATGAAATAAAACACAAAGAGGTTTATACAAACTCAATATATTTCGGATTATTAGTCCATCATCAGGAGTTTACAAGTTAATACTAATTAGTATTAACTTGTATACTTGTATACTAATTAGTATTAACTTGTAAACTCCTGATGATGGACTAATAATCCGAAATATATTGAGTTTGTATAAACCTCTTTGAGTTTTATTTCATTCACTGTGAAACTACACACCCTTTACTCTATTAATTAACATCATGTTTCACCTGAAACCTACACCACTTTCCATAAGTAAAATTGAAATAAAGTACTAATGTTTGTGGACCGATATGTACCAAAAACTAATCAGCGCTTCATTTTGTTAAAATACTGATAGGTTTTCAATTTCAATTCATTCGGTGCAACGGTGTGGAAAAATTCGTGGACGAAAAAAACGATAACACACACACACATCCATCCATCGATCCATCCGCACGCACTTCCAAAAAAAATGGCACTTTTTGGCCTCTCGACGAAGTCCCAGGTAATTTTTGGCAAAACCGTCACGTGCTAAAATTCAATCTCATTGAATACTTCAATTTGTGACCTTAATTGAGTCCATGGGTTCCGTAGTCTTTACCTGAGGACTCTTTGAAGTCGCGCTTACCGCATTGGATAAAGTAAAAAGATTAAAGATGTTTTGTCACATAGTGGAATTGTCTTTTGACAAAGAGTGATAAAATGAGCCACTGAGAAAGTCGAAATAAATCGAAGAAACGTCCATTTAATAAAAACTCTGTTTTATTGTCTAATTCCCTACTATTCCTGTTTTAATTAATAGTACCTGGCCACCGAGCGATGCTCGGTAAATTTTTGCTTCAGTTAATAGCTATATATTAATCCCCGAAACCCCCTCGCCCCCCGGACCCCCATCACTTCACCCCACCTCCTGCACCCTCCCACCCCACCCCACACCTACACCCCAACTCCGCCCCCGAAACCCCGTACCTCCCCCCGGCCCTCCACCACTAAACCCCACCTCCTGCACCCCCACATCTACCCCCGCGCACGCACCCAGTTTTTGCATTTCTAGCCTTCAGTGTCTCACAGATTATGTATGAGATATATAGGTATATAAATATATTTTTTTTTTAATTAAATAACAATTTTCGAGTTCATCAATTAAATTTTCAAATTAATATTTGTGGGATTTTAATCAATAAAATTGCCAAATTTTTAATATATAATAATAATTATAATGATCTTATTGTGGGATATAAAATTAAAAAAAACCATTTATTTATTAAAAGGAAATTTAATAAAAATGTAATTATACATTTTTATCGAGACAACCACCTGTGAATAATTATTTCAATTAACAAAAAACCCATCAAAAACAACTTAGCCGAAGATGAGACCGAGACAGATCGAATGTTCAACACAAAACCCTCCTAACCAGTGAATTTCATACAAATCGTTAGAGCCGTTTTCGAGAACCCGACCGTATATATATATATATATACAAACTTTGCTCGTTTAATATAATAAGATAAGATTTATTATGGATGCGAGTGATTCAACGTAATAATTTTTATTGTTTGTTTAGAAAATGGAAACATTTTGCCACCAGATGGAATATTCTACGACCTTCTGTATTCTTAAGGATCCTGAATATCGGAAGCGAGTCGTCCAAAAAAATCTAATTTAAAAGTGATTTTTCTCCACATTTTAAATATTTCTAAACACGAATAAACAAATAATAAATAAATAAATTTGTTGAGTGGATTCCATTTTCCGGTCGCCTTTACTCATCAATTGGGATTGATGATTCCTCCCTCCTCTCGATTCTAAATTGTTCAATATATATCTTAAAAGTTAATGATTGTCATTAAAATTAATTTTGTCTAATATCTAAACGTTAAAATTGTTATAAAAATATAAAAGTATATCTTTAAGAAATTTAGCAATTTGGCCTTAGGCTATCTTAGTTATAAAAGGTATATTTAAATAGTACCTACTATTTAACAACATTATAACTTAATATTCTATTACTAAAGTTTAATTTTCCAATCATAAAATCGAATTAGCTACATTTAACATCGATGTTGTTAATAGATGGCGGATAAGCTAAAATGGGTAATTTAACTATTTCGTCATTTATTATTAAACGTCAAAACGATGAGAGAACATTGCATGGTAATCAAGTAATATTATTATAAGATAGATACATTTTACGATCTACTTGACTTTTTTATGCAGAGTTTTCAATTTCATTTTCTCTCAACTTTGGTTGGTTAAATAAATAATAAATAAATAAATCTTTATTCCTCGACCTGCTTAGAGGCACAAGTCCTCGGTGACTAGGTCAACAAAACATCAATACAAATTAAGTACAACAATTTAACAAATAATAAACAGGTACAAAAAGAAGAAATGTATGCTCATTAACAAATAATATGACCATAGATTTCCATCAAAAGACTTTAATAATCTAAAAATTCCGCGCAAAAATCCGATACCAGGAGCAAGCGACGCATTAGCCATTCCGGCATTTGTCATAAGTTGTTAAGGAAACCTCGTCAAAACCTTAACAAGGATGGTATAATCTCTCTCTACCTCAGCTAATCTCTGCTTGTGAGAACTAAATAAAACTTTCTCTAGGATTTTAGGACTTGACAAAATTTATAATTGATTTAATCATAGGGGCAGAGGACTATAATCCCAAGTAGTAATAAATAGACTATTCCACAAATCAATGCCAAATCCTACAAATGAATGCAAACCTACATATTAATATCTAAATTAACTAACTTATAGGAACCAGACCTTTTTTTTTTTTTTTTTAATGATATTGATGTGAGAAGGAGATACACCAGAAGGTGGATCCCCTAAAGGCCTGTATGGGCTGGCCCCTCAATCGTGAAAAGAACAGAGCAGAAGGAAAAGAAGCCGGGATCACGAGCCAATCTCAGAAACTTAGATACAATTCAATATCCAATTTACTAAGGTTTTAGGGGCTTCGAGCAGTGGTAAATTCTCCGCGCGATAAATTCGGTTAAATTTATCTCCCACTTAATTTTTATTACCAGACCCTATACTTACAGAAAAAATGTCTGGGTATAGCCGGGAATCGAACCCGAGACCTCCGGGTTGCCAGTCAGTTACTTTGACCATTACACCACGGAGGCGGACAAACCTATTTAAATTAATACCATACTTCCCTAAATGCCTATAATCTAAATAGCCATCTGAACATCCTCATAACAAAAACCATCACTGCTTTCAACATTTATACTTCTAGTCCCAACCCTGGATTGAATACCCGGCAATTCTAGGGTAACTGTGGCGCCGCAATCTGACGATGGATTCTATATAGTACACTTACAAAATAAGGCCAAAATGAAGAATACTATTTTTCGAGATTTCGCTTAGTTTTCGAGATATCCAGTTTAAAAAATACTGTTTTTTGTATTTATTTTATTTTATTTTACAATTGTTTTTTATAGAAACCACGGAAACCAGGTATCACGGGCTCTGAGTGGCGCCGCTATCTTACGATGGATTCTTTTACAAAATGAATATTAATTAAAAAATAATTAGTAAATGCCCAAAAAAATTCAAATATATAAAAGTCGTTGCCGGTTCGGTTAAGATACATTCAGTTCGGCTCGTATATCTTTATTTCGGGCTCGTTTTTAAGCGATTAGGTTGGCGTAAAGATAAAGTTCTAAAAGTGAAAATTTGCAACGCCCACTGGCCTCACTTGAGACAATTTGAGACATCACAGTCCATAAAATCAATTTCAGTTCAAATTTGTAGTTTAAAATTTTATTTTTACTTTGCGACTTATTTTTCTAGTTCTAAAAGAATCCGTCGTCAGATAGCGGCGCCACACGGTTTCCGTGGTTTCTATAAAAATAAACAGAAACGGATCGTTGCTAAACTTTATTCAAAGTCATTTGAAATATTAATATGTTTATTCCTTTATTATTAATCAGATATCACTTGCTATTTGCAGTCCATATTGACTTAAATTCAAAAATAGTGATCAATTCTCATCTAATACTCGATAACCATTCTACATTAAATTACTTCAAAATATACTTTTAGTAAAAACTTTATTTAACCTTTTTTGTGGTCCCCAAGGTACTTAATTAGATATTAAATTTCATCAAAATTAGTAAAGTCATTTTCAAGATATTTAGAAAAAACTAAAAAAGTACTGGAATAAAGTACTAATGTTTGTGGATCGATATGAACCAAAAGCTAATCAGCGCTTCATTTTGTTAAATTAATGGTAGGTTTTCAATTTCATTTCAATCGGTGCAACGGTGAGGAAAAAATCGTGGACAAAAAAAACGATAACATACATACATACATACATCCGCAAGCACTTCCTGAAAAAATCACACTTTTTGGCCTCTGGACGAAACCTCATGTAATTTTTGGCAAAACCGTAAAATTCAACCTAATTGAATACTACAATTTGTGACTTTAATTGAGACCATGGGTTCCGTAGTCTTTACCTGAGGACCCTTTGAAGTCGCGGTTGCCACGAGTCCGATTATAATACTTTCCCCATGCTTCGTATTGGATAAAGTAAAAAACAATTGTAAAATAAAAGAAAATAAATACAAAAAACAGTAATTTTAAACTCGATATCTCGAAAACTAAGCGAAATCTCAAAAAATAGTATTCTTCATTTTCGCATTATTTTGGTGTGTACTATAAGAATCCATCGTCAGATCGCGGCGCCACAGTTACCGTTGAACCCCCGAATACCACTTTCAACCATATTATTTAAAAAAAAAAAATATTTTAAAAATAAACAAAATATTTATTTACCTTAGAGATTTCCTTATTCAAGACTAATTTCAAAACCAACCCTTGTTTCTCCTATCTCTAAATGGAAAGAAGAGTTAACAAACCCCCTCCCCAAAAGTGACAAAAAAAGAACTAATAAAAACCTACCAAAAAGCTTCAAATTCGTAAGACAACTTTTTGTTTACCCACCAGAATTTAAAGAGACCTAATTTTTAGACATGTGCGTTGTTTTTGCAAAGAACATCTCAATTGGGCCCATGCAAAGAAAAATTCCTCCCTAATCGGCGACCGACTTTTTAAATTAAAATTGGGAAATTAAAGAAATATTTGGCGGCTTTTGACATGAACTGATCCTCCAGGACATACAAAACTGCATTTTAGGAATCGTTAAGTATTAAATAAAATCAATAGATAATAATTACAAATTGTGAGCCGAGAGCAAATTATATATGCGTCGTGAGTGCCGAGAGCATATTCTCATCTCCTATATGTTCAAGAGTGAAATTGACTCACTGACTCATCATCAGGGGCAAATCCACAAGATACTGAACGATTTAGAAAAAGTAGTAGGTATCCGGTTTCGGAAAGGCGTGTTGTTTGCTGATTGACGAGATGTACGAGAGTATTTTAACAATATGAAAAAAAAATGAGGTCATTTGAGAATTTTTTTAAACCGGAATAAAATAAGGTCATTTTTTATCGACATATCAATTTAAAAAATAAAATAATAACAAATAATTAGGTCATGAAAAATTCCTCTGAAATTAATATTTACTTTTACTTAACAATTAAATATACAGGGTGTTCCGTATCACAACGATCTTATAGGGTTCGACTTAGAATTTTTGTGAAAATGGTGAAAATCGCTACCCTGCCCTAAATATCGAGATGCTGTGGCTAAAAATTTCCTTTTTTATTATTCTAACTAGCTGCAAGGCCCGCCTTCGGCGGCCCTCTTGCTAGCCAGGGGGCACGCCCACTGGACCCCCAACCCACGAACCCCACCCTCACACTCCACTCCCACCCACCACACCCCCCGAAACACACCCAGCACCCCTACCCCCCGCACCATGGATCCGTGCCCAAACCCCGCCCCCAGACCACCACCCCAACACTCCATCCAGCACCCCACCTCCGTACCACCCCACTACGCCATTGGACCCTCACTTGAACCCCCACTCCAGCAACCCTGCACCCCCCTCCCAATGCCCTCCACCCCACGCCCTAACCCCCACCCCCGCACCCACCCTCCGCACCCAGTTTTTGTATTTATAGCCTTCTAGTGACCCACAGATTATGTATACAAAATTTGGTTGAGTTTGGTCCAAGAGCAAGAATTTTCATTTTTTGACCCTCCCCCCATTTTGAGTAGTTAGTTTTTGCATTTCTAGAGGCTAGAGGCCCACAGATTATGTATACAAAATATTGGTTGAGTTTGCTCCAAGGGCAAGAATTTACATATTTTTCACCCCCCCCCCCTTAGGGAGGTTTTTCGGGGGAATTTTTTTAAACAAAAGGATGTCAGAAATCACATCTACTACAGCTTTGCTCATTATAAAATTTGCCGTAGAGTTAATAGTTTAGGAGTTAGAATATCAAAACGTTATATAGCTAAAAACGTAAGCTAGAATATATCTGATACAAATATGAAATTTAAAAATAATCCCTTCAGCCGTTTTGACGTGAATTGTGAGCAACTTTTCGCGGAAACCACTGAAACAGACATACAGACACACAGACAGGAATTTTGTTGAGGGTGTTTTCGTTCATAACTTTGCTTGAAACTGTGAGCAACCAAAATTTGGCGTAATCTGGAGCAATGTACAGACAAAACCTTAATTTTTATATATATAGATTTTTATTACGCAATCTTGAATAATCCTTCTATTGACTGAGAATTAAAAATAAATCCATAAGTACTATACTTTTAGAGAAAAAAAATATTTTTCCGGACTTATGTTTTAAAAAATTTTGATCATCTAACTTTGAATCATATTTAATGTAAAAAAAAGTCTGGTGCACAATCATATGACAAGTTATTTATTTAAAAGATTGGCCCATTTAGTCGAGATTTCAAAATCGTACAAGCACTTTGTACTTGCTTCTTTAGAAAAAAAATGTTGATATATTTTTTTGGCAAAATTAGCTAATTTAAAAAAATATTTTGATAGTGTTTTTTATTTAATATGTTAATCAATTATGTCGCATCTTATTTGATCTAATCTCTGGCTATTATAGACATTAGTACTCAGGCGCGGATCCAGACCTCTGTTTGGGGGGGGGGCGGTCGCCGGTATATAAGATCTACTTTTGATCTCGGAAGTGTGTCGCGATCGAATTGTCCAAGCGGGAGGGGGGGGGGGGGCAGGAGACTTTATTTTCTCCAATTTTAAAATTTTTATGTTATAAAAAAAAAAAAAAAAATTAAATAAACATATAAAAAATATTGATCTCCAATGCTTTGGGGGGGGGGGGGGGGCGGTCGCCCCCATCGCCCCCCCCTGGATCCGCACATGTTAGTACTATAATAGCTATTAATAATGCCATTAATAGCCAAAGATTAGTTCAATTAAGATGCGACATAATTGATTAACATATTAAATAAAAACACTATCAAAATATGTTTTAAATTAGCTAATTTTGCCAAAAAAATACAAATATTTTTTTTTCTAAAGAATGAAGTACAAAGTGTTGTAACATTTTGAAATCTTGACAAAGTTGATAAGGATCATCAATTTTCCAATTTTTTTATCATCATCATCATGATTGGGTATACAGTCCTAAGACTGGTTTGATGCAACAATCCGTCTCCACTCGACTCTGTCCCCCGCCAGCTGTTTGACCTCTCTAAATGTCTGGCATCCCATATCCCCAATTATTTGGTTGAAATATTCTAATCTGGGCCTTCCCCTTTTCTTCCCCACCTCCCCCTCCAAGATATCATCCCTAAGCAGTCCCCCATGTCTCAGTGTGTGCCCCATCATCTGACCTCTTCTCTTCTTCAGACTCTTCCACAAGGTTCTTCTTTCTCCGATTCTTCCAAGAACTTCTTCATTTGTAATTTTATCCATCCATTTGATATTCATCATTCTTCTGTAGCACCACATTTCGAAAGCCTCTAATCTCTTTCTCTCCGCTTTTCTAATTGTCCAGGTTTCACACCCGTACATGGCTATGCTCCATCATACATATGTCTTCAATAGCAACTTCCTGTTTTCTTTTTTTATAAAATAAATATTTGAATTTCGACGGGATTATACCTATTTCTAGTAGAGTATTTTATATAGATATAGGAAATCATAAATTCGTCAAAAAAAATCGAAAAAAGTTTGTTTTTAACCCTTGAATTTTAAGAAAAAAGTTGATAAGGGTCCCCCCTCATCATCACTTTTCCAATTTTTTTAGAAAATAAATATTTGAATTTCCAAGGGATTATACTTATTTCTAGTAGAGTATTTTATATTGTTATAGGAAATCATAAATTCGTCAAAAAAAAACTCGAAAAAAGTTTGTTTTTGTACTAATGAATTTTAAGAAAAACTTGTTAAGGGTCCCCCCACATCGTCACTTTACCCAATTTTTTTAGAAAATAAATATTTGAATTTCGACGGGATTATACTTATTTCTAGTAGAGTATTTTATATAGATTCGTCAAAAAAAAAACTCGAAAAAGTTTGTTTTTGTATCCTGAAGGCAGGCTTCGCAGCAAAATAAAATAATAATAATAATATATAATAAAAGGTGCTAGCTTATTATTAATTATTTTAATTTATATTTGTCTTTTCAAAGATGCGCTTTATGTTCTTGTTTTATTTGGAAATTTAGAAATTTTAATTTTTTGGAATCTCACTAATTTCCGGCTTCGAATACTAACACATCCAAATAAATGAAGGGGTCTCATCCCTGCAGAATTTAATCTCTCCTAATTTTCTAAGGATAATGGAAGGGAATGAATGAGTCGATCAGAAGCAAATGTGATTAAGTCCATATTAAAAATTTCTATTCTTATCTAACAAATTAGGTTTATTATTTATAGTACAAAAAAGTGATGCTTCGGTTTTCCTCAGTAGGGACTACTTTTTATCCTGAAAATATTTCATAATTAATTAGCTTGACATTTACAAAACATTAATGAATTTTTAACGACTTTTGGTTTTATGGATTTAATCGCATTGGCCTCTGAACTATTCACATAATGGTTTATAATTAAATTAAACGACTTTCTGTTTTAAAGATTTATTTTTCAAATAAATACAATAATATAATATTTTGGGTTCGAGCCCCCAGCTTTTCCTCTGGTGAAGATAAAATAATCTGTCTAATTCAGATGATGGCCGGCTGGATAAAAAAAAAGTTATTATAATAAAATATTTTTTAAAAGTTTTTTATTATATATTTTATTTACATCAAGCAGAGGATACATTCATTCATTTTAAAACATTTATTTAGTTTCCTATATATTTATTTAATGGTGTGTTTGAATTTTTTGATTTCAGATAATCTACGGACTCGGGCAGAGAGAAGACACCTGTTGTCTGAAAACAAATTCATTAATATATGTATAAATTATATTGTATATTTATTTTATATGTAAAGTAAAAAATGATTATTAATAAAAATAATTTGTAAAACGGAACCCCCCCCCTTTCATTTCAAACTCCATTTCCTAAAAGAGATCCCCTGATGTGCCCCCTCCCTTCCCCTTAATTCCGTCGGCCGGCTGTCAGCGACGAGCCTGGAGGAGAAGTGGCTGGGCGTGGCTTACCCCCCGCCCGGCGCCACTCGGGCGTCTTCGCTGGCTTTCGGCTGACCGCTTGGAGGGGACCCTGGGCTATATAAGTCGTGTTTCGCGTTGGGTGGTTGGTTGGGGATGGTGGACGGTCCAAATCACACTTCATATAGTGTATATAGAATATTGATGTTTTATTACATATATAAATAGTATAATATATGTCATAGTATAATCAAGACTATAATATACAGTTTTTTTTCTTTTATCCTGAGACAATCTTATTTATATCTCTCAGACACATTGCGTTATAAGATAAAAGGATTAAACTAAAATTTGTTTCTTTTCTAGGGACAAATAGTTTGTTTTTATTTTCTCCTTGTTAAGAAACAACTTTTAGTTGAATCTTTTTAGCTTATAAAGCGGTGTTTCTGAGATATACGAATGTCTCAGAATAAAAATCACCCTGTATATTATAGCTATATAATAGTTTTATACTATAACATATAGCATATAATATATAAACTTATCATACTTACTGTGTAGTACTACAACCCTGGATGGGTCTCGGATGCACGAACGTCCGGTCTTGAGTAATATTTTCGATATTTGTGGAAACTCCGATGGCTGATGACTCTGACCTTCCAACGGAGGTCTTCTCACGAGAGGTCTTCTTCCATTAGGTGTTCCCATCCAGACTTTTTTGATACAGCGATGTTCTTCTGATTTCAACAAAAACTTATATATCAAGCATAGAGGTTTTTACTTCAAATTGAACATTTTTCAAAGAAAATAAAGATAATAAAATGTTCGATTTGATTTATAAAATGTTCAATTTGAAGTGAAAAACCTGTATGGCTTTGTCCGAGGGGTGAATCGCGATTGGAATTAGGTGTACACCATCTTTGGAATTCATTAGATAATCTATTGTTATCTATTGTCTTCTAGTTGGAAATGAAAGTGGAAGTAGGTGTACACGATTTCAAGTCGCGGTTCACCCCTCGGCTTTGTCGAACCTTGGCAACTCCTCAACCTCCCAAAAATTAAATCGATTTAAATGTTGTTTTTCTCGCAAAATCTTTTAATTTCTTTATTCATATTTAAAAAAATTATTTGAAGCTTATTTACCACTTGTTTATATTTATTTATTTTTTAACATATAAATAATATTTCCCGGTAGATCACATCTATATATACATCTATATTTCTATATGGGCCATATCACAAGAAATCGCAGAGTTTAAAAATTTCAACTTTTGATTTGGTTGAATTTTTTTACATTTTTTTATTTGTACTTTATTTTTTCATAAAGTACAAAAAAAATGTAAATTTTTTTGTGAAATGGCCTATATACCAATATATACATATAGATAGTATGTATGGAGCCGGGAAATATTATTTATTTGTTAAAAAAATAAATAAATATAAATAGGTGGTAAATAAGCTTCTAAAATTTTTTACATAAAAAAAATGCAAAGATTTTGCGAGAAAAACATTTAAATCGATTTAATTTTTGGGAAGTTGAGGAACTGCCAAAATTCGACAAAGCCATATAATATGCTCGATATATGCCAATATATGTGTATATAAATTGCATATCGTCGGCTTAGAGTGTAAACCTGCTAACTCCATTTTTTATCATATGTGACATATTAATACCGTTAGAAAGAATAAGAGATGCAGCATCGTCCAAGTAAAACTGCTACTTAAAATTACGATCGTAAGTTGTAGAAAAAAATATGATAAATAGTTTCTTTCCATAACAACAATATTCAATTTTGTTTGTTTTTTCTCTGTCCTGTAAAATTTCTTTGTTATGAGTTAGCAGGTATACACTCTTAGGGCCGGTTGCATGTCGCAAAGTAAATGCTTTACCACTAACCAAGGTAGATGGTAAATGGAGTGGCTGGGATGGCCAATTAGATGACAGGAACTTTCAGTGCCTGTCATATGATTGTCACTCCATTACCATCTACCTTGGTTAGTGGTAAAAAGCATTTACTTTACGACATGCAACCGGCCCTAAGGCGACTATATGCACACCTGTAATGTTATGATTTAGACACCTGTTAATTAAAAACAAACAAAAAATTCCTAATTTTAATATAATATATTAATATTTGCTATAACCTATTTGTGGGTTTTAAAATTAAAAACTAATTAAAAATAAAAGATAATTGAAAAAATTGAAACAAACTTTTTAATTGAGATTTTCATCTATCATTAATTACTTTAATTAAGAAAAGATCAATTAAGATTAAATTTGTCGAGGTCCAGACCTAGCCAGATCGTTTTCTCATCCTCAAAACTTGTTAATATAATTTGTTTCATCAAAATCGGTAGAGCCGTTTTCAAAATAGAACTAAGATACAAACTATATTCCAATTGAATCGGTCATTTCAAAAACCACCCAAGTCACACAATCAGAACTTTTCAGGAATCAAACTCAAGTCACTGACTTGTGTCGTTTAAGAAATGAACGACGAGTTCTGGGTACTGTTTGAAGAGGAAGGAATGTACTGACGTGCATGGTTTTTACTCAGATTATGGGTTTACCTTTAAGCAAGTGTTGGCGACAAAAAAAGCATGTTTGGAAAAATCTTAACTTAGGTGGTTTTTGAAATGACCTATTCAATTATAATATGGTACTTTTTTGCAACGAAATTTTCTCTGGAGAGAGACGGAAATTAACACATATCAAACAAAGTGTAATTTATTGACATCCTTCTTTCAAACCGACGCTTCGGAGGATTCTTCCCTCCTTCTTCAGGGTTTCTTCTCTCCACAGTAGGAAGGAACATTTTATTTGTTTCATTCATTGAAACCTGAAGAAGGAGGGAAAAATCCTCCGAAACGTCGGTTTGAAAGGAGGAAGGATTCCAATAAAATTACACTTATTGATATGTGTTAATTTTTTCTTTCCTCACTACCTCTGGGCTGCCTTCCATTACATTCAATTATAATATGGTACATTAGGAAGATAAATATTTTGAGTTTATGGCATGAAATTAGAAAATAAATTTAATTTCTAATAAATGAATTTAACTTTTAAGGACCAATCAAAGATTTTAGAGAAAACATTTTTACATTGCATATCAGAGAGGATCGTCCCCCCAGGAATCGAACCCAAGCGCTCCCTAAGCTTGCCGGCCGTAAGCCAAACCCTTAAGACAAATCTCTCTCTGACATGCAACATATATTATTATTATCATTATTAGTATTATAGCTAAAGATTTTTTAAAGTTAAATTTATTTATTAATATTATAGGTCTGGGTTGATTTTTGAAATAATTTCCATCTTTTTTCAAAAAAAGACACTCAAAAAGATACTTAAATCTTTGCTTTCACTGTAAAATTAAAGGGCCCCGCACTGAAAACTTTTTTCAGTTTAGCAGGAATTTTCACTATTCCCTTTGAGTTGAAAGGAGTGAAAAATCTTTAGCTATAATACTTATATATGTTGCATGTCAGAGAGAGATTTATCTTAAGGGTTTGGCTACAGGCCCGGCAAGCTTAGTTAGCGCTTGGGTTCGATTCCTAAAGGGACGAACCTCTCTGATATGCAATGTAAAAATATTTTCTCTAAAATCTTTGATTGGTCCTTAAAAGTTAAATTCATTTATTAATATTATAGTTCTGGGTTGATTTTTGAAATAATTTCCTTATTTTTAAAAAAAAAAGAAACTTAAATCTTTGCTTTCACTGTAAAATTAATTTCTAATGTTTCAGGCTTCTAATTCTGAAGCAGTCTCAAATGATAGATTTATCTAGATAAGTGATGTCCAAACCGCGGCACGAGGGCCGCATGCGGCCCAGCACCGCAATGAATGCGGCCAGATTATTATATAAACTTCCTTGAAACATTAAGATTTTTATGTACTTATTTGAAACATATCAGATACAATCTGATTTTTTTTTATAAAATAAGAAGGAATAGGAAAATCATCTTAAAAATTTTCGACGAATAAAAGGGCAGATTTTCAATTTTTAATGTGAAAAAATATATCAAAATTTTCAAAAAAATAATAATAATTTTGGCATGTTTTGATTATTTTTATTAGATATATACAGGGTGTCCCAAAAGTCAAGGATCAAACGTGAACACGAGATAGGTGAGTTCAGGATTGTCCAAAATAAAAAAAAAATTTAAATAAAACTCTCTTAGTTTTCGAGTTATGGGCATTTTTTTGAAAACCGTGAAAATCGCTACCCTGCTCTAAATAGTTGAATGCTGTGGCTACGAATTTTCATATTTTATAATTCTAATTTTTGTTACGGAATCCTGAATAATACTGCTATCGATCACAAAACAGAAAATAACTAAGAGTATTATACTTTTTGAGAAAAAAATATTTTTGTCAGATTCATGTGTCAAAAAATTTTAATCATCTAACTTTGACTCTTGATATCTTAAAAAAAACTGTATCAAACAATAATGGCAAATTATCTAAAAAATTGACGGATTTAATCAAGATTTCAAAATGGTATAAAACATTCCACTTTTTTAAAAAACAAAAAATAATATTTGCATTTTTATGCGAAAGAAACTAATTTCAAAACACAATTCGTAATTGGCTAAAGGGTAGAATTTAACATGAAAACAGATATCAAATAATTTTAATTTTAAATATTATTAGATATTGAATATAAAATCAATTATTATTTTGAACATTTTCTTTAATTGAATAAAAATATTTTAATAAATTAAATTAGTTTTCATGTCAAATTCTACCCTTTAGCCAATTACGAATTGTGTTTTGAAATTAGTTTCTTTCGCATAAAAATGCAAATATTAGTTTTTGTTTTTTAAAAAAGTGAAATGTTTTATACCATTTTGAAATTTTGATTAAATCCGTCACTTTTTTAGATAATTTGCCATTATTGTTTGATACAGTTTTTTTTAAGATATCAAGAGTCAAAGTTAGCTGATTAAAACTTTTTGACACATGAATCTGACAAAAATATTTTTTTCTCAAAAAGTATAATACTCTTAGTTATTTTCTGTTTTGTGATCGATAGCAGTATTATTCAGGATTCCGTAACAAAAATTAGAATTATAAAATATGAAAATTCGTAGCCACAGCATTCAAATATTTAGAGCAGGGTAGCGATTTTCACGATTTTCAAAAAAATGTCCATAACTCGAAAATTAAGACTTTTATTTAATTTTTTTTTTATTTTGGACAATCCTGAACTCACCTATCTCGTGTTCAAGTTTGATCCTTGACTTTTGGGACACCCTGTATATATATAATATTTTACCTGCAAACTTTCTGATGTTTGGAGCTGCAAGGAAAATTTAATAATATCTTTTTATTAAAATTTTATAAAAAAATTATCTAACCAGAAACAAATACTTCTGGCTTCACAATACCTATTCATTTTTTGGAAATATGAATTTATTATATATAGTAGGTACCTAATGCTATTTTCAATCATAAAATTCACTAAAGCAAAGTTATAAGGTCAGCTTTCAGGTGAAAAAAACAAATGAAGTTTCGAATATTTAAAATCCATTCTTCATCTCATATTTACATTTTCTAAAATATTTATTATTTCAGTAATTAAAACTTTTGAAGTGTTAAATGATTTAAAAAATAATATTCTGAATGATAAGAACTAATAGATTATTGTGCTATGACATTTTCTCTTCTGTCATGATGGATTATATTATTCTACATTATAACTATGCTTTTTTTATTGATATCAATAGAATTAGTATATTTTATATGCGGCCCGAAGCATTTGTTTTTTTATCAAATGCGGTCAGTGGAAACCAAAAGATTGGGCACCCTGATCTAGATCTTGATTCTAATCTTCTTATATCATTCAGATTAATATTTTGAATATACTTTATCATCATTAGAAAATGACGTCAGGAGCAGCTTTATGGAAAAACTTTGGAGAAAAAATTATCTTTTAATTTCGCCAAGAATAGTAAATCATAAATATAATAATCCAGATTGTCCGACTTACCTTCAAAATCTGAAGAAGAAAATTAGATGTGGTGCTGACATAGCCCTCGAATGAAATTTCGGGCCCGGGGCCCAAAATCTGAAGCACATCTCTTATTATGGAATAAGTATGTGTGTTTTATGAAGTGGAATAATAAAAAAAAAAAATGCCCTTTCGGGTCCGGGCCCCACGGGTCCACCTAGACCCCCCACCCCCTTTCGGTGGATATGGGTGCTGAAATTATATAGTAGAGTAGAAGACTGCAGAGAAGAAATACCTATATATATTTAAATAAATAAAAATAAAAAATTTTTATTTTATTTTTTAATAAAGATATATATATATTTTTTTTAATAAATAAACAATAAATCAACACGAAGTATTCATTTTTAAACAAAAGTACCTGGAGCCACCGAGCGATGCACGGTAACCCCTGCCCCCCCCCCCCCCCCGAAACCTCGCCCCCACCACTGCACCCCTACTCCAACCCACCCCACCCCAAATGCGCCTCCCACCCCCGTATCCCCCACAACTGCACCTCCCACATCCACCCCACCCCGCACCCAGTTCTTGCATTTCTATCTTTCTAATGGTCCACATATTATGTGTATACCTATTTGTTTACTCGTACACCAATTTGCCCACATTCGTTCATATTGATAAACATTATAAAATAAATAAATAGGAAAATAATAATAAAAAAAATAATCATAAATATTTAGGATCTGAAATAAAAACATAAAATTTTAAGATTTGTTTCCAAGTTATATAAAAAAAAGCCACTTCAACCACTTTATTTGTAAACACACCTGTTTTGTTATGATTTAGACACCTGTTAATTAAAAACAAACAAAAAATTCCTAATTTTAATATATATAAATTTACTACAATTCTCATCTGTCTGATTCTTTGGGGAATCGAAACAGATGAATTTTGTTCAGATATTCAATAATAAATTTTATTTAGAATGTGTAAATGTAAACATTAAATGAAAGCGAAAGTTAAAACATTTGTCCGGTCACTGCCCTACCTTGGTGCACCCGGGACCTGACTCGTTTTGATAGTGAACCAAGAATCAGACAGATGAGAATTGTAGTAAATTTATAAGAACCATAACTATTAGGAAAATAGAAGAAAAGCGCGCTTGAGCTAAAGAGTTGAATATATATAAGATTTGATTATAGGATCTAGTCAGAGGATCCATCGCCTAAATGGAGAACGCATTTGCGGGCTTAACGCAGAGGATGCCGGATCATACCCGGCTGGATCCTATCTTTTTTCAACTCTTGGTTCACTATCAAAACGAGTCAGGTCCCAAGTGCACCAAAATAGGGCAGTGACCGGACAAATGTTTTAACTTTCGCTTTCATTTAATGTTTACATATATATATATATTAATATTTGTTATAACCTATTAGTGGGTTTTAAAATTAAAAAACCAATTAAAAATAAAAGATAATTGAAAAAAATGTAAACAAACTTTTTTATTGAAATTTTCATTTATCAATAATTACTTTAATTAAGAAAAGATCAATTAAGATTAAATTTGTCGAGGTCCAGACCTAGCCAGATCTTTTTCTCATCCTCAAAACTTGTTAATAGAATTTGTTTCATCAAAATCGGTAGAGCCGTTTTCAAAATATAACTAAGATACAAATATATATATATATATAAACAATTTTTGCTTGTTTAATAAGAGTAGATAATAAATTTGTAACCCTTCTCTAAATTATTTTGATGAAGTAGCCTTAAATTTTTCTGAAGAATGAATATTTCTTAGCTTTTTATCTTCTTATAAAAGTCTATGCAATTTTAATCAAAATTTATTTTGGTGATTGGTGGCGTGTCTCTTAAGCTTGTATTCTCAGTTTGCAGTCTACACTACTTAAATAAATATATGCATTTAAACTTTTACGTTCTCACTCTACACAAATGCTATATAAATTCGTGACCAAAAAACGAGTTGTAAAAAATCGGGACAGGGACTTTTGATATAGCCGAATGTCCGTTATATAAAAATACATTTTTTGTGAATAAGCTATTTATTAACAATAAATATAAATACATATAAAGGAAAGGTTTCATTCTACAGTCAGTTCTCGACTTACGCGATTAAAAAAAATTTTTTAGTTGTTTAGTTTACACAAGGAGATGCGTGGTAGTGTGGTATGCAGATTCTTTTATGTGCAATATGTGCAATAAATAAAATTTTCTTGAGTGTATATACAGGGTGTCCCGTATCACAACGATAAACCTTGAACAGGGGATAGGTCAATTTACGACGGTCCTGAACATAATTTTTTTTTTAAATTAAAGTCTCATAGTTTTTGAGATATAGTCATTTTTTTGAAAATGCTGAAAATCGCTACCCTGCTCTAAATAATGAGATGCTGGGGCTACAAATTTACATATTTTATTATTAAAGTTTAAATTTTTATTTAAATCACACATGATCACTTTATAATTATTTATTGAAACAAATAATTACAATTTTAATACAACGTTTCGATCGACTTATTCTGCGATCGTTCTCAAGTATGAGCATGAGCACCCACTCCGATTATAGGTTAACTGAGCCAACCATGTTTATCTGGGCTCAAAGCACAAATATACAGACGGCATCAGCGCCCCCTGTCGGATTGAGCATTACATGTTTTCAAAGATTATAAAAAGCAAAAAAATTATATTGACAAATCAAATGATAATAATAGCAAAATAGTACATAACAATTAATTCACTTATCAAGAATGTTATATTTTAAAGATGGAATTTTGTTGAGGTTTTTTGGACAGGTTGGAATGTTATAGTTTACATTGTTGGATTTTTCCAATATAAGGTACATTTTGTATATTAACATATTTTTACATGAAGTTAGCAACCCTGATATGTAAGTTGCTAACTTCATGTAAAAACTTGTTAATATACAAAATGTACCCTATATCAAAAAAATCCAACAATGTAAACTATAACATTCTTGATAAGTGAATTAATTGTTATGTACTATTTTGCTATTATTATCATTTGATTTGTCATTAATTTTTTTGCTTTTTATAATCTTCAAAAACATGCAATGCTCAATCCGACAGGGGGCGCCGATGCCGTGGGTATATTTGGGCTTTGAGCCCAGACAAACATGGCTGACTCAGTCAACCTATAATCGGAGTGGGTGCTCATACTTGAGAACGATCGCAGAATAAGTCGATCGAAACGTTGTATTAAAATTGTAATTATTTGTTTCAATAAACAATTATAAAGCAATCATGTGTGATTTAAATAAAAATTTAAACTTTAATCAAATTAATCACAAAAATAAAAGCTTCAACAGCTTCATTACTAATATTTTATTATTCTTTAATCTTATAATACTGCTATTAACGAGAATTCAAAATAAAATAATAAGTCCTATACTTTTGGAGAAAAAATTATTTTTGCCGGACTTATGTTTTAAAAAATTTTCATCAGCTAACTTGGAATCATCTTTAATGCAAAAAAAAGCCTAGTAAACAAGCATGTTATTTAAAAAATTGGCCCATTTTGTCAAGATTTCAAAATGATACAGCACTTTGTACTACTACCTTGGTTAAAAAAAAATATTGATATTTTTTGGCAAAATTAGCTAATTTAAAAACATATTTTGAGAGTGTTTTTTTTATTTAATATGTTAATCAATTATGTCGGGGGGTCGGTAGGCTAGGCGGTAGCGTGACAGCGAGCTAACCAGGGGACCCGGGTTCGAATCCGACTCGAGGCAGCCAGCTAAAATCTGACCCCCGGGGTAGAGACAAATTTTAAAAATATAGCTAGTATCGTAATCGGGCTTATGGATAGAAAGGCCGAAAAGCCAAAAAAAAAAAATCAATTATGTCGCATCTTGATAGAACTAATCTTTGGCTATTATAGACATTAACACTATAATAGTTATTAATAATGCCATCAATAGGCAAAGATTAGTTCGATCAAGATACGACATAATTGATTAAATAAAAAAACACTATCAAAATATGTTTTCAAATTAGCCAATTTTGCCAAAAAAATAGAAATATTTTTTTTTCTAACGAAGGAAGTACAAAGCGCTGTACCACTTTGAAATCTCGACTAAATGGGCCAATTTTTTAAATAACTTGCCATGCTTGTTTACTAGACTTTTTTTACATTAAAGATGAATCAAAGTCAGATGACAAAAATTTTTTAAAACATAAGTCCAACAAAATTTTTTTTTCTAAAAGTATTATAGTACTTCAGGATTGCGTAACAAAAATTAGAATAATAAAATATGTAAATTTGCACCCACAGCATCTTCATATTTAGGACAGGGTAGGGATTTTCACCATTTTCAAAAAATGCCTATAACTAGAAAACTATGAGACTTTTATTTAAAAAAAATTTACATACTGGACCGTCATAAACTGGCCTATCCTTTGAAACTAAAACATATTTTTGCCAAAAATGCTAAATTGTGTCCTTCCCTCGACTTATTAAGATTTTTCGACTTAGGCGAAAATCTTCGGAACCAATAATTAATCGCGTAATTCGAGGACTTACTGTAATTACCCATTTAAAATTGCACTTTATTCGTCATCAGATGATAATTCAATATAGTCCCGTTGAGGAGAGTCCTTGTTAATGTTTGTTTTTGAACTTCCTGGTTTCGGTGAAAATTTTGAAGTTTGTTGTTTTTTAATTATTAACTCTCTAAAATTGCGAAAGTGCGTGTAATATAATTGTATTTCGTTATCTTCCGAATCATCGATAAACGATATTAAATCGTCAAGTTGCGATCTGACCATTGATAATTTTATTTTCTGGTCAATTGATTCCTCCTCCTCTTCGCTTTCATTTTCACTCTCTTTGATCAACACTTGATCAGCTATTTCTCTTTCGGTCATAAAATGATACCCAGGGTCATCTTCGAGCCATTCAAACGCATCTTTCTCGGCCACCTGTTGTCCAATTTGTTTAATAAGTATTCCATTCCGTTTGCGAAAACGCCACAGCCATCCATCACTCGCTTTAAATGAATTTATATTCAGGTGATCTGACAATTTAAGTGCCGCAGATTTGAGGTCAACCGCCCTGACCCGTGCCCCGCAAGAACGCTGTTGTATATACCATTTCAATAAAGCTTCTTCAAGTGACGTTTCGCGTGCCAATTTCATACGTTTTCGGGGATTTTTATCCTCACTTACATCACACTTTAAAATAAATTTGTTTAATTTGTCTTTGTTTTTTTTTATGTCCGAAACAGTTTGCTTTCTTATGCCATATTGTTCACATATACGCGTCACTCTTACGCCAGACTCCAACTGTTTTATCACATCAAGTTTTTGATTTAATGTTAAACTAATTCGTTTCCGTTTTCGTTTGTCCATATTGTGAAAATAGAGTTAGGACAATTTATTTTAATAAAATAACTAGAGACCGACCGAAGTTTCGGTTTTGGCCAAAAATCTGTGTATTGTCGCGCGTGAGTTCGTAGTGCTAGACACAAAATCTCAATAAATACCTAATAAATAAGTCTTAAGAATATTGTGAACACAATTAAAATACTCTTAGGTATTAGGAATCTGTGTACTTTATATCTAATTGTAAGAATGTTGATTTTTGATAAAGTTTACTTACAAGAAAAATTAAGTACTCTGAGTGTCGTACAAATTATTGTAATCTTTTTTGAGACTGATAATTAGGTTATTCTTTTATTTAGTGCTAAACACAACCCAGGTAACACACAATATCCCCAGAATATTCTAAGTTATTTAAAAGGACATATATATTCCAACTATCTCCAGATCTACAGAATATTTGTATGGGCCAGTGATTCTCAATCTTTTTTTCGTCACGGCACACTTTTAATTTAATTTAAAAATTTGACGGCACACTAACAATAAAATAAATTAATAGAATTTTATTTGGTTTATTGAATGATGTACCTATAAAATTATCATAGGGCATTCTGCATCTTGTAAAATGTTACTACCTTTTAAGTTCAAATGATTAAATCAATATTTGGATTAAATGTAGTGTCAATTGATAAAGAAATGTAAACAAAATAAATAATTTTCAATTCGGGAGGAACCACTGCCTAGCAGTGGCGGCACACTTCAAGAATCTCGCGGCACACTAAAGTTCCGAGGCACAGTGGTCGAGAATCACTGCTATGGGCGTTAATCTTCTGAAAATATTATTTTCCGAATATTCCAAGAATACTCAACTAGAAATATTCCGGGAAAGGGAATTTAATGTCCTACACGAATATTTTAGTTCTAAGAATATTCCCAGAATATCTACGAAGATTTTAAGATTATTCATAGGATATTCCAATATCCAGAGAAGATATTATCAGGATATTTATAGATTATTCTTGTGCTACCTGGGAAGATTTCAATGAATAATACATTAGTCTTAAAAATATTGTGAACACAATTAAAATACTCAATTAGTGAGTCTATACTTTATAAAGTTTACTTACAAGAGTAAGTCATTAACATGTTAAATTGATAATATGACATAAATATTTTTGTTACATACTTCAATTACTGTTGTTCAATTCATTAACACGAGTTACCTCTTTGTATATGTATAAAAAATATACTAGATTTCAGTATACAATACAAATCTTTACAAGTCTAAATAAGCTTCGGTTCCGGCCGAAGGTTCGATTTCGGCTGAAAATCCTGTTTCGGTCGGACACTAAAAATTACATAAATGTTAAAATTTTAAAAATACAAATTATGTAATTTACCATTTTAAACAGATTGAATCCAGTGAGATAGGGAGTGCCCGTAAGCTTAGAACTTAGGCGAGGAAATTGTCCCCTGAAGCGGGGAGAAGAGGAAGCTCGACCGCCATCTTGTCTTGATCAAAATATTTCCAAACACAACGTTATCAAATGAGAAATACCTGTTTTACAAAGAGCTAATACTCTCATATAACCACGTTTTTCTTTAATATAAAATACAGTATATGTTCCTAGGACTATTTTGTGTATATTCATCTTATTTTAATGTGAAATAATTTTATATTTTTTAATTTATTAAGTGAGTATTTTAAAGAATATTTTGTCATCAAATAAAAAAAATTTCTATTTGTTCATTTTAATTTCAATTTACTCTAGAAATCTGTAAAAATCAAAAAAACTATAATTTAAAATAGTTCTTTTATTAGTTTTTTTATTTAGGAGATCTTTTAATTTTGAAAATCGAAGGTAAAATTATATATATTTTAGTATAGGACCATATGGAAATCTCAATTTTTTGATCGCCTCAAGATGGCGAACTGTGAGTCAGCGATGACGTAGGCAGGCGACACTTTTCTAGTCATATGCTCACTCCCTATCTCCCTGATTGAATCACACAAATGCATTCATCACACTTTGAGTAAAGAAAATAAAAATGTTGTGCACCTTCAGATACATTTTATTCAGCATTGGGGCAAAGCAATTTTTTGGTGAATCCCCGAGTCTGCAGTCACGTGCAGTTTACGGTCGCTTACATGCTGTTAGTTATAACGAGGCTCCACTAACTTTATATACCAATTAAAAATTGCCTAAAATAAAAAAAAAATTAAATTTGCAGTCTAATAACAATAAAATAAATAAATATATGAGATGTTTTTGTTTGTTTTTTCAAAGACAAAAGGGGCCCTCAGGCGGTCAATATAATTGCTTGTTGACGTCACTTAAATTGAGACATATCAAATAAATTTGATTTTTATTGAATCTCCTTGAATATATAGGATGGCCACTTAAACGCAATTTTCAAATTCCTGGTTATTTTCCGGTTTTCACGGTTAAAAAACGTCGATTTTCCGGTCGGCAGTAGACTATTAATAATGACTATTTGTTGCATAATTATTCAAACCATCACGTAGCATGTAAAAAATTGTATAAATTTAAATAAACAACACTCGCAAATCCGGTAAAGCAGGTGAGTGAAATAACTAAGTTTAGCGAAAATCCCGGATTAAATAATACAGTAAAGATGATTTCACACTGCTAAATTAATACGCGAAAGACGTCTGTCGAAGACGTCTTAGGACCTTGAAAGGGGGTGGTTTATGGCAAGGATAATATTCTAAAAAAAATATGCAATATTTTTTTGTAAGGGGCCAATTTAAGCCAATTGACTCTAGAAAAATTCATCGACCACAATTCATCGACGACAATTTTTGAAAATGTCGATGAGTTGATCGTCGACCAATAGGGCGTCGGTCTATTGCATATTCGTGAGTTTGCCTAGTCGATGAATTATTTTTGATGAAATATCGTCGATCAATTGTGGTGGATGAATTTTCCGGATCCCCCAAGCCAATTGAAGATATTTGAAAAAGGGGCATAAAATACACATGGGTTAATGAAAATGAAGCACTTCCTTTTCAACAGTAAAGCTGATAGTGTCAAAGATTTGAAAAAATTAAAGCATTACCAAATTTTGATTTTACGCGGCCGAGCTATGGGGGTTAGATTTCTTCATAAATCCCATGTTGAGTGGATTTACATTACAACAAATAGATCTTTGTATTTATGTAAAATAAGGGTGTTTCTGGATTTATCTCGATTTCCACGGTTATACTACTGTGGGCAATAAATAGTAAGACTTTTTAATTTAAATTTCGCTCGGAAACCCATTCGTCGAAATATATTTTTTCTAGGTTGGTATGACTGTCAGTGACATCTGTGCCAAATGTCACATCAAAATAATCATTGGTGTTTAGTATACGCTTGTCTTTCTGAAGTACAAAAAGTGCATTCGGCGATTTTTACAATGAGTGAAATTATTCAATAAAGAAGTTCCATAAATTTTGTGTGCGGAATCAAATTTCTGGTGCCGAAACGTTCAGAATGTTGCAAAAGGCCTTTAGTGATAATTGTATGTCGCGAGCAAGTGTTTTTGATTGGTACAAACTGTTCAAAGAGGGTCGAGAACGCGTTGACGAGGAACAAGTCAAAAATCAAGGTCCTGTTGACAGTTTTCTTCGATTATCGAGGTGTGGTGCACTCCGAATTCCTTCCGACTGGACAAACTGTCAACAAGGAATACTATTTGAGTGTTATGCGTCGTTTGCGCGAAGCTATTTGTAAAAAGAGGCCGGAATTATGGGCCGACAACTCTTGGTTTTTGCACCACGATAATGCACCTTCGCATACTGCATTGATTATTCGTGAGTTTTTCGCCAAAAATTCAATCAATATCGTTCCACAACCACCGTATTCGCCTGATTTAGCTCTTTGTGACTTCTGGCTGTTCAGCAAACTCAAACGACCGCTCCGGGGAAACCGTTTTGAGTCAATTGAAGATATTAAACGCGAATCGCTACGCGCATTGAAGGCTATTCCAGAAATTGGCTTTAACAACTGTTTCGAGGATTGGAAAAAACGTTGGCGCAAGTGTATTGAGGCCGGGGAGGATTACTTTGAGGTGGACGAAATAGATTTGGAAGAATAAATAAAGAATTTTAAAATTAAGAACAAAGTCTTACTATTTATTGCCCACAGTAGTATATTGGAATCCCCGGCTTATTCCCGATTTCCCGATTGGATGGCCACCCTGTGTAAGCTTTTTGGGATAATTTATTAAGCGTTTATATTTGTTTATATTTATTTGTTTAGTAAAAATTAATTAGATAAACAATCGCGGCCCAAAGAGTCTCAAAGACAAAGAGACTCGCTCACGGCCCCCTAGGCTCCGTGAACGTTACAATATGTATATTTTATCTATGATATATACTATAATACAATATATGCCCCAATTCTCCCAAATTATTTGAATAAATACACACAAGAGAGCTCATACCTTCGGCAGTAGTGCTGCCTATATGTTTAACGTACGGTTCCTATTGAGAATATTTTCATAACTTGACTTGTAGCGCTAGTGATGGCAACTTGTGGAAACAATTTTTACCTTTAAATAAACAAGGTAGGTAGGTCTTTCTTTGGAGAATGCAAGATAGTAACTGATCAAATATTGAAGCAATTATATTGACTTTCAAAATATTTAGTCAATATATTGATCGTGTGATGGCCCCTATACACTGAGAGATATAAAACGGACGATTGAATAGAAGGGTAGTTCAAGGATAATAATAAAAAGAAAATTCCAAATAATACAAGTTTTCTTTTTTACAACTTTTAAAAAGTCGTTTCTGAGCATCATCCCTCCTTCTTCAAAGGGTCAATGAAGGAAGCATGTAATGTTTCGAAAATCGAAAATTTAAGAAAAAAAAGTTTCGAAAAGGCCTGCCTTTTATCTTCTTCAGTCTAATATATTTATTTATTTATTTAATATAATTTTTGCCGGCAAAAGTCATAACAGGTCGGTTACATATAAACACAAGGGCGGATCCAGGAATTTTTATGGGGGGGGGGGGGGGGGGAGAATGTATATAAGGTGACCGATGTATATATTAAAAAATAAATGTTTTTTTTTCAAATTTTTTTTACAAATTTGATATCTCATATTTTAAGTTCATTAAAATAAAAAAAAAAAATTGTTATAAATTCCCTGTCGATTTGGCCGCCGTTTTTTGGCCTCTGCGTGCGACGCACGTGTTGCACTCCCGTCAGACACGGGCCTCTATGGGGGGGGGCGGTCGCCCCCTCCGCCCCCCCCTGGATCCGCCCTTGTATAAACATAAACATTATACACATTATAGTGAAAAAAAGAGAGATATAATAGGTAATATGGTAAAGTGAAAATAAATTAAGTAAAAAGCAAATAATTCAATTGAATATTTATTTAATTAAATTTGAGTCAGAAATTAATTCTAAATTGTTTATTAGGGGCCGTCCATAAATTACGTCACACAGTAGGGGGGAAGTGAGCATCTCAGATTTGTGACAAAATGTGACAAGGGGGCCCCCGGGGGTCTTAAAAATTGTGATGTCACAAAAGTCGAATTAAAAAATTTTCAAATATATTTTTTGGATTTCAGGTTATTATTATTCCAACCTGAAAATGTTGGTAAAATAAATCTAAAGAAAAAATTGAATTGTAAGCAAGCAATTTTTAGTTTTTAACAAAAACATTTATAGATTTCGTACAAATTAATCAATGGGTCTAATATTTATAACCAAAATCTAATCAAAGAAAATAGTAAAAATATTTTTGGGAAAATTATTATTTACTAGATCACTTTTTTCACATGTAAGTTAAGAAATAAAAAAGAGAGGGTGTTTTCTCAATAGATATATTCTGGGCTGTCAATCCATCATTAGCAATTCAGAAGCGAGCAATTAAACTAATAGGAGACCCGGCCCTAACTCCCTGGCTCACCGGAGAACCGTTTCTGCCCTCTCCCTGAACTACAGATACTATTATGGTGTCTTGTTCAATCGAGCTGAAATCAATTATTCCCCAAAAGCCCTCTTTACGAGAAATACGCGTTTTCGAACGCTCAGCACCCCTTCGCTGTCAAATTAGAAAAGTGCCGGACCACTTCATTCGCGAATACATATATCCCCATGACTTCAAGGAACTTGAACTCTCTCCCAGCCTCCATCTTTCCCAGCACCTATAATCTTCAAACCTTCAAAACCGGGGTGCATAGACACCTACGTCTACACCCTCTCACTTAATCAACTTTCCCTTCTCTTCGGTAATGCAAGGGTCTTTCGATTGCATTAAAAAAAAAAAAAAAAAAAAAAAAAATTGGATAAAATTCGAACAAGCGCTTTCGCCAACTCTTTTATCCCTATGACCTCAAGAGACTGGAACTCGCTCCCTACCACCATCTTTCCCGCGACTTATACACTTATAACCTTCAGCTGTTTAAGACCCGCATCCACAGATACCTTCGACTCCTACCCAGCCCATAAAATCCCCTCTTCTTTTCACGATGGAGGGGCCAACCCAGGCCTTTAAAGAATGCACATTTTTGGTGTAACTCCTTCTCACATCAATCTCATTAAGAAACAAAAAAAAAATAGATTCAGAATATATAACTAAATCATCTTTAGGATATATGGTATGTGTGTGCAGAAAGCATAGAGGTATAGAATTTTATTATACAAAAGAAATATTTTTAAAGGATAGATAGATAAATAGTTATTTCGTATAATAAAATTCTATACCTCCAAGAGGTATTGATATGTTAAAATATTTAAAAAAAATTTCACTTGTAAATATAAGTGTGCTTTCTGCACACATACCAAATATACCAGTGGGTTTTAAAGTTGTCAGGACCGCGACCCATCTAAAAAAAATTTCAAAGTTCGCGACCCACCTTATACAATAACCATATACTACTATCTATCAAAAAGTACCCGGAATTTGTCAATAAAACGAACCACGGTTGAGATATTGTCAAAATCATCTTGCGACATCGTCCTATCAGTTTCAGGGTCCAACTAATATCGGCTCACGACCCACAGTTTGGGAACCACTGATATACAGGGTGTCCCAAAAGTCAAGGATCAAACGTGAACACGAGATAGGTGAGTTCAGGATTGTCCAAAATAAATAAAAAATTTAAATAAAACTCTCTTAGTTTTAGAGTTATGGGCATTTTTTGAAAGCCGTGAAAATCGCTACCCTGCTCTAAATATTTGAATGCTGTGTCTACAAATTTTCATATTTTATAATTCTAATTTTTGTTACGGAATCCTGAATAATACTGCTATCGATAACAAAACAGAAAATAACTAAGAGTATTATACTTTTTGAGAAAAAAATATTTTTGTCAGATTCATCTGTCAAAAAATTTTAATCAGCTAACTTTGACTCTTGATATCAAAAAAAAACTGTCAAACAATAATGGCAAATTATCTAAAAAATTGACGCATTTAATCAAGATTTCAAAATGGTATAAAACATTCCACTTTTTTAAAAAACAAAAAATAATATTTGCATTTTTATGCGAAAGAAACTAATTTCAAAACACAATTCGTAATTGGCTAAAGGGTAGAATTTAACATGAAAACAGATATCAAATAATTTTAATTTGAAATATTATTAGATATTGAATATAAAAACAATTATTATTTTGAACATTTTCTTTAATTGAATAAAAATATTTTAATAAATTAAATTAGTTTTCATGTCAAATTCTACCCTTTAGCCAATTACGAATTGTGTTTTGAAATTAGTTTCTTTCGCATAAAAATGCAAATATTAGTTTTTGTTTTTTAAAAAGTGGAATGTTTTATATCATTTTGAAATCTTGATTAAATCCGTCAATTTTTTAGATAATTTGCCATTATTGTTTGATACAGTTTTTTTTAAGATATCAAGAGTCAAAGTTAGCTGATTAAAATTCTTTGACACATGAATCTGACAAAAATATTTTTTTCTCAAAAAGTATAATACTCCTAGTTATTTTCTGTTTTGTGATCGATCAGGATTCCGTAACAAAAATTAGAATTATAAAATATGAAAATTCGTAGACACAGCATTCAAATATTTAGAGCAGGGTAGCGATTTTCACGATTTTCAAAAAATGCCCATAACTCGAAAACCAAGAGAGTTTTATTTAAATTTATTTTTTATTTTGGACAATCCTGAACTCACCTATCTCGTGTTCACGTTTGATCCTTGACTTTTGTGATTTAGTTATTTATTCTGTATCTCCTGATGATGGGTTGACTGCCCGAAATATATCTATTGAGAAAACACCCTCGCTCTTTTATTTCTTACATGTGAACCAAGTGACCCAGTAAATAATAATTTTCCAAAAAAAAAATCCTATTTTCTTTGAGTAAAATATGTTGCACATCGCACCAACACCAGACTCACTAATAATTAAAATCTAATCAGTTTTTAATAATAATATAAAGAATCTCCATATGAAATTTCGTTTGTTACTCACACTAGTTTTTGAGCTAGACACAAAATTTGGTAACGTACTAAGAGACATTTTGACAAAATAATTAATAGGTATCTGGTAAAATATAATTTTTTCGATGTTCACTCATTAGGGCTTTTTTGTAAAGCAAAACGCCATGGTTTCGGTCAATTTTTTTTTATCAAAATACTTTCAGCAGTATTTGGAAAAAACAAAGAAAAAAACACTTCATGCACTATTACAATACTTGACCATACTCTTCTGTATGATAAATTTAAAAAAAAAAAAAGATTGAATTCTGAATTAGAAATTCGTCCATTATTGGGGACATTTTTTTTTAATTAACAAAATAATAGTTTCGGAAATTTAATAGAATTATTAAGTCCAAATGCTTTTTTACTACAACTTAGTTACTACTTAATAGATGAAAGAAAAAGTCGAGTGGGACAGGTGTCATTTTGCAGCTTTTTTAATGCTCTTTTCAGAGACATAGGTTGTAATAAAAAAAAATTTCAAAATGTAAATCAAATTTTTGATTTTGATTTTTTCTAAAAAGTACCACTTTTAAAATTTTCAAAAAAATTCTGTAAATAGATAGTACGTTCATAAACTACTATGCAAAGTATAATGATGGGATGGTAATGGAGTCTATGTTTAAAAAATTTATTACTGACTCTTGTTTTTCATAAATACCCAGTTTTGACCAAATAATAATGATTTTAATTTAGTGAAACGACATTTTATGAAAAATCACTTT
The DNA here is from genome assembly GCA_024734495.1 of Forficula auricularia. NCBI lineage: Eukaryota > Metazoa > Arthropoda > Insecta > Dermaptera > Forficulidae > Forficula > Forficula auricularia. Next base: position 6,293,873 of record JALMQS010000153.1, on the reverse strand, counting down.
GTGTATATTAAACTATGGTTATGAAATAAACACTCTGTGCTAATTTTCAGTTTCTTTTTCAAATTCTTTTATGATAAATAAACTTGAGTCTTAGTCTTTTTTGATTTTAAGTCGATTCCTCCATGTCTTCAGCAATGGTTACCAATAATATTCGAAGCGTCAAAAATCTAATGTTTCAGTAATATTTCAAGGATTTGATGAGGTTATTTCAATCTCACGGTCTTATTGTATTTAATTTCTTTTTTTTTTTAATTATAAGATGATTAAGTATTTATTTTTATAAAAAATTATTTTTGAAATTATCTTGAATTATAAAAAAAAGTCAAATACATTAACACTGTGAGATTGAGTGAATTAGCCTCATCAAATCCTTTGAATAATAATGTTAATATGATTCTTTTAAATTTCCGAAACGATTATTTTGATAAATAAATAAAAAAAATGTGGTCGCCAATTGTGGACGAATTTCTTATTCAGAATACTTACAATCTTTTTTTTTTATAATAAAATTTTATTATTATAATTGACAATTTAATGGAAGTCAGTAAAAGAATAAATAAAAATATTATTATCACAACTCAAAGCTCATTTCTCATTACATTGAACATGGTGAAAAACACAAATTGACTATCAATCTCTAAAACCAACCAAAAGTGTGAAATAAAACTAGGAGATACCATATTAGAGCAAGTCTTCAAATTCAACTATTTAGGAGTGGAAATTTCGAGAATTGGGAATTTGAGAGAAGAGGTCAAAACTCAAGTGACTAAAGGAGCCAGAATATCCGGTTGTCAGCGGAGAGCAAAGTACGCATTTATAAGACCAGTGTTGACATATATGCTGCAGAGACAAAGGCAGATACAATTTCCACTCAACAACTTCTCAGAACAACCGAGATTAGGATAATTAGAACCATACAGGGGAAAACACTAAGAGATCGAGCCCTCAGAGAACATTTAAGGGAGATATAGTCGACTGGGTCGGTATTAGAAAAAGAAAATGGGCAGCCAATGTAGATTGTATGGGAGAGGACCGATTGGCAAAAGTAGCAAAAGAATGTCGTCCCCAAGGTGTGAGAAGCCGAGGAAGGCCAAAAAAAGATGGAAAACGGGCCTAAATGTACACCCTGACTAAATAAGCTGACATGTTCTGATGTGGCCATCCACTTGACTTTACCATACAACCTGCCCTATCACTTATATTCATATTTAATAAAATTATTTATAATCATGTAGGAGGGGGGGCTAGTTTTTGCATTTTTAGACTTCTGGGGTCCCATTTATTATGTATACAAAATTTGGTTGAGTTTGGTACAAGAGCCTATATTTTCATTTTTTGACCTTACACCCCCCTCCCCCCACCAATTTTGGGCGGTTAGTTTTTGCTTTTTTAGACTTCTGGGGTCCCATTTATTATGTATACAAAATTTGGTTGAGTTTGGTACAAGAGCCTATATTTTCATTTTTTGACCTTACACCCCCCCTTCCCCCAGCAATTTTGGATCGTTAGTTTTTGCATTTTTAGACTTCTGGGGTCGCACTGATTATGTATACAAAATTTGGTTGAGTTTGCTCAAATAGCCTAGATTTTTAATTTTTAACCCCCCCCCCCCCTCCACCCCCATAATTTTGGGTCGATGTGCACCAAAATCTAATCAGCTCTTAATCTCAATGAGCCAAAACTACGTGTGAAATTTGGTTTCGATATTCACACTAGTTTTTGAGCTAGCTCGTCCACAAAAATTTGATAACGCACAGACTAACTAACTAACTAACAGACATTTTCACAAAACAATTATTATCTCGAAAAATATAATTTTTTTCGATGTTCGCTTATTATAGCATTTTTGTAGACCGAAATGCCATGGTTTCGCTCAATTTTTTTAATCAAAATAGTTTCAGCCGTTTTTGAGATATTTTGAAAAAAGAAAGAAAAAACCCACTTTTTTCATGCACGATTACAATACTTGACCATACCCTGTATGGTAATGTAAAATCGAATGGAACAACGTCCTTCATTTGGAGAAACAGCCGCAGGCCTATTGAGAAGATTAAGAAGTAGAAGATAATTGAAACAGCAAATAATCTTGGTCTAAAGATGGAATTAAAGAAGAAGGAATGGACATATAAAGCACAATGATAATTTAAAATATATTAAATAAGATTTAAATGTAAATCAAAAATCAAAAAAAAATATTTTGTATGTATATGTAAGCATTAAACTCAAGTAAGGAAAGGCAGGGAAAATAAGTCAAATAAATCAATAAAAACCTAGTTTTGAAACTTTTTATTTTTTTTCTCCAATTTTAATATTACACTATTCTGGACCTCTAAAAGCTAGAAAAACTATAAAAAAATAAAATAAAATGTTACTTTTTTACTTAACCATACAGGGTATGGTAAAATATTGTAATCGTGAATGAAAAAAGTGGTTTTTTTCATTTGCTTCTTTTTCTCGAAATATCTCAAAAACGGCTGAAACTATTTTGATTAAAAAATTTGGGCGAAACCATGACATTTCGGTCTACAAAAAAGCCCTAATAAGTGAGAACATCGAAAAAATTATATTTTTCGAGATAATAATTGTTTTGTTAAAATGTCTGTTATTCTGTTACTCTGTGCGTTACCAATTTTTGTGGTCGAGCTAGCTCAAAAACTAGTGTGAATATCAAAACCAAATTTCACGCGTAGTTTTGGTCCATTGAGATTAAGAGCTGATTAGATTTTGGTGCATATCAACCCAAAATTAAGGGGGGAGGGGGGGGTTAAAATTTAAAATTATAATATTTACAAACTAAAAAAACAAGAAAAATGAAATATACTATAAAATGAACCTATAATAACGAAAAAAAAAATTTCTGGGGCCAAAATTAGGGGGGGGCAAAAAATAAAAATCTAGGCCCTTTGAGGAAACTCAACCAAATTTTGTATACATAATCAGTGGGCCCCCAATAGTCTACAAATGGGAAAAACTAACCCCCCCCCCCCGCCCTACATGATTATAATAATTTTATTAAATATTAAATATAAGTGAGGGGCCAGGTTATATGGTAAAGTCAAGTGGATGGCCATTTCAGAACGTGTCAATTTTTTTTTTTTTTTAATTTCACTTTTACTTTATGGTCAAGTATTGTAATCGTGCTTTAAAAAAAGTGTTTTTTTTCCTTCTTTTTTTCGAAATATCTCAAAAAAGGCCTAAACTATTTTGATTTAAAAAATTTAACGAAACCATGGCATTTCGCTCTACAAAAAAGCCCTAATAAGTGAACATCGAAAAAATTATATTTTTCGAGATAATAATTGCTTTGTCAAAATATCTGTTAGTCTGGTTGTCTGGTTGTTAGTTAGTCTGTGTGTTACCAAATTTTGTGGTCAAGCTAGCTCAAAAACTAGTGTGAATATCGAAACCAAATTTCACAGGTAGTTTTGGTCCATTGAGATTGAGAGCTCATTAGATTTTTGTGAAAATCTACCCATAATTAAGGGGGGTGGAGGGGAGGTTAAAAATTAAAAATCTAGGCCGTTTGAGCAAACTCAACCAAATTTTGTATACATAATCAGTGGACCCCCAGAAGTCTAAAAATGCAAAAACTAACCTCCCAAAATGGAGGAGGGGGGGTATAAGATCAAAAAATGAAAATCTTGGCCATTTAGCATAATCAAGCAAATTTTGTATACATAATCAGTGGGACCCCAGAAGTCTAAAAATGAAACCCCCCCCCTTCATGATTATAAATAATTTTAGGGGTCAGATTGTATGGTAAAGTAAGTGGATGGCCACATCAGAACACGTCAGCTTATTTGAATCAAAACTCGGTCTCTTGTATCTCTAAATAGGGAAGTCAATTATGTAGGTACCTATATGAGTATGAGAGCCCTTTGGAAAAAAAACTTTTGGCCTCAGCCCTGAATATAATTGTATCAGTTGAAAATGAATTGACAACAAAATGTAAGTAAATTATTTCAATTTTTTAAATAAGATTAAATAATAATAATAATAATAATACTAATTATAAAATATGAATATATACTATTTCATTACAAAATTAGAAGTATAAGAATTTATTTACTCACATGCCAGAAATTAATTGTATTAATTCATAGATTCCATTCGAGTATAATTATTTTAACATTATAAATTACTTTTATATTATAAAAACACTTTTAAAATTGAAAAATTAATGAAAACATAATGTGGAATGTCAAAATTAATTAACTTTAAAAAAGAGAATGAATCCCCCTTGCGGGGAAACTTTAAATCACTGGAGCGCTAATTTAAAAATTTGAATTGATTGTTTGCAGAGTGTAGAAAAAAAATTTCAATTTATAAAATAAAAAATGTGCCTTTTACTTAATTTTAATCTAGTATAATTCGCATGATATTATAATGAGTTAAAATTAAATCAACTAGTGAAATAGCCTTAAATATAAGGACAAAGAAAAGACTTCTATAATTTATAAAAAATTTAAACTCATGTAATTTTGAAAATATAAGTACATACAGCTACATCAAGAAAAAGCTCTAAGTTTTAATGACCCGCATCCTCATAGCCGATAATAAAGAGATGGGACAGGGGGGCATGGGCCCCGCATCAAATTTTGGGGTAGGGGCCCAAAATGTGAACCGGATCCCCTTATTATGTAATAAGTATGTATTTTTTATCAAGTGGAAAAAGTTGGTCACCCTACTGATTTTTTTCTAACATTCCCCCTTAAAAGAGAAAGAATTTAATTTTTAGGACAAATTCTAAAATTTTAGTAGAAATACTACCTGCAAGGCCCGCCTTCTCCCCCGCCTCTGATCTCTCTGGATCCCAACCCTCACTCCTGGACCCCACCTCCCAACCCCACATAGATATATATATATATATATACATAGGTACAGACATAGACACAAATCCCCCTTAGTAGCACCTGGACCCCATCCCCCATGACTCCCCACCCTTGGACCCCAACCCCACCCCTGGGGACATACAAACATAGAAACATAAGTACGTAGTATGTGATGATATAGGTACAGACACAGGAACAAATGCCCTTTAGTAGCCCCCTGGAGCCCACCTCCCAACCCCTGGAGGACGGACATAGGTACATACAGAGGCAGGCACAAATGCGCTTTAGTAGTATAGGATTATTAAATTGCGATATCAGAGGGGATTCATCCCCCCAGGAGTCGAACCTGAGAACTAACATGGCTTTCCGGGCAGTCAGCTCACACCCTCGAGACAAAAAACCTCTTTCTGAATCGTAATATAAGATATAAGCAAAGAAATTCTTTACTCCATTAATAATTTTAAAATAGATTTAATCTGAACCCAAGCTGATTTTTGGAAAACATTCCAACTATTTTCAAAAAGAAGATGCGCAAATCTTAAGTTTTATAGCCCCTTAACACATCTGAACAGCGGGCCCGGGACCTTCAAGTGCACTTGGACCCCCCATTGCGTAGGCTATCGGGGGGGGGGGTAGTTTCAAGGGTTTATTTTCATTCTTCGAACCATTTGTTATTTTGTATTATCATACGACGGAATTATTTATTTATTTATTTATTTAATGATAGTCTGAGGCGGGTCGCATCAAAGGGCAGAAAATATAAAAGTAAATAATTAAGTAATGGAGAGGGATTCAGTCAATGGGTAGCCTCTGCTGAATAAAAAACTCTCAATTATGGAAAACGTTTCGGCTTTAATTAAATAATGCCCTCAAAAGTTCCTAAGAGAGTATTAGCGACACAATTAATTTTTGTCGCTAATACTCTCTTAGGAACTGATGATGGCATTATTTAATTATAGCCGAAAATTGTATCAAATATAAAAGTAATTCAAGACTGAAATATTTAGAGTACAACTGGCAAATTTAAATATCTAAGCAAATAATAAGATAAGTTTTTTCACGTAACCATATCACTAAACAATAATAAATTATATGATTAAATTTTGCAGCTTAAGACTACCGTATTTTTCGTAGCCTAAGACGCTGCCCAAATTTATGAGACGATTTTTAGAAAAGAATAGTTTATTAGGTATATATAAAGATATTTTCAAATTCTTACTTAATTTTTATTTATTGTTAAAATAGCAATATTCAGTTCATCTTCGCTCAAATAGTTATATCTCGTTAGCAATAGTACTTTAATCTGAACTATTTATTTATTAAAAATCTTGTATCTATAGGGCCATCTAGCCTGTTTCATGTGCAATTTTAAACCATTTACATTATAAAAATATGCAAAAATATATGATAGAAATCATTATTACATTATATTTCTGCTGAGAATGAAATACAATATATTATTGTTACTGCTACTGAAAGAGGAGACAGAGATTTCCTTCACTGACTTTTCAAAACCCTGAAGAAGGAGGGAATAGCCTCCGAAACGTCGGTTTTATGAATAAAAAGATAGTGTAAATTATCTTCTTCTTTTTTTTGGACTGCCTCATCAATATCCACTTAATATGATAGAAAAATTATATAGATATAAAAAAATAGATACTATGTATATATGTATACAGGAAAAAAGACAATTATTGTTATCACTCTCTTATAAAGATGCGACGTAATTTATAGCGATATGACGAGTGCACTAAAAAGAGCCCAAAACTCCTGCCTGAGACTCAAATGTGTGGTAAAAAAAATTTGATCATATCTCTGAGTCCTACAAAGAGCTGAATATGCCCAGATTGGAGCAAATTAGTAGGGTCTCCTTACTGAGACTTGGGTGAAAAATATTAAAAGGGGAAGCACCCACATATTAATACTTTAGGGCAGTGATTCTCAACAGGGGGGCCGCGAAATATTAGAATTTTTAAGTTTTTATATGGTTAAACTAAATAAAAACTTTGAGCGCATGGGTAAATTTGACCCAAACAGACAGACAGACAAATTAGAAGTTGAATAAAACCGTGTAAATATTTTTTATAAGTCTAGGTTTACAATTTTTATACTATAGCAAATATACTTTCATTTGAAAATATACCTATTTTTCAAGAAATATGTTATTACTGACAATCTGATAAGGCAACTAAATTTATCTATGCAAGAAAATCAACACAACATTTTTTCCATGCGAGATAAAATAGAAGTGATGAAAATGAAACTTGGTACATGGATTTGAACAATAGTATCGAATGTTTTCGAAATGTTTCCAAATTATTCTCAAATGATTATAGATAATTGTGAATTTGATAAAGATACAAATTATTTCATTCAATGTCATCTCCAAAAATTAATTGAAAAATTTGACTAATATTTTCCAGATAATGAAATTGATAGCAGAAAAAATAATTTTTAAGAAAAAATAAAACCGACTTCAAAAAATTAAATGCAACAAATAAAATATACTAAAAGGTATAAAATAATTATTATCTTATTTAGTTACAGCTAAACGACGAAATATTAACATGAAATTACTTTTTGAAGTTGGTGCCAAACATATACCTTTTATGAATCGCACTCGACGGATCTTAGTACGTTTGGCTGGTACGCTCGCTTATAGGTATAGTTTGTTTGGCACCGACTTCAAAAAGTAATTTCATGTTAATATTTCGTCGTTTAGTTGTAACTAAATAAGATAATAATTATTTTATACCTTTTAGTGTATTTTATTTGTTGCATTTAATTTTTTTGAAGTCGGTTTTATTTTTTCTTAAAAAATTATTTTTATTTTTCTCTTTTAGTGATGTTATTAATAGTGATCATATCATTGGAACTTGACCAAATTAATATCACACCATCCCTAAGATACCCCCTTTCCAATAAAACAAGAATCATCGAAATCGGTTCATAAACAAAGAAGTGAAGTGAACAAACCTAACAAAAAACCAGTGAAAAAAAACGGGACCAATCGGAAGCTAGACTGAACCCAATGATTTTTTTTTTTAAATCGGTTCACAATTGGCGAAGATATGAGGTAACATAGACACAAAAAAAAAATCAGTCGAATAGAGAACCTCCTCTTTTTTCGAAGTCGGTTAAAAATTGTGGATTCCAGATCCCTTCTAATAACTGGGATAATATCAATTATCACCAACCCACGATGACACTCTTAATTGATAAAGGATTTAAGTTTGAATTCATTTTTTAAGAAAAAAAGTTTGGTACAATTTTGGATACATATTCGGAAGGAATATCCACACCTGTTCACCATAGCCATACAACATTTATTGCCTTTTGCTTCCACAGCCTCTATCTTTCCCAGCACCTATGATCTTCAAACCTTCAAAACCAGGGTGCATAGACACCTACGTCTACACCCTCTCACTTATTCAACTTTCCCTTCTCTTCGGTAATGCAAGGGTCTTTCGAGATCCATAGGGGCTACATCTTTACTGGTGCACCCCTTCTTGCATTCGATTGCATTAAAAAAAAAAAAAAAAAAACATCAGTGCGAAAAGGGATTTTCCACAATGGTCAATATTAAAACGAAGCAACGTAATCGACTCCGAATAGACTCTTGCATGCGCATAGCTTTAAAAGTAACCCAATTGAAGTGCGACAAATTAGTTAAGTCGTCGCTGAACTTATAAAACCTCGTAAGTCCGATTTTTGGTCACATACGTTTATACCGACCAACTTTTCACGGTCCATCTGTCTATTGAAATCTTATTATTCTATTCCAATCTAATTTCGCGTTACGGACAAATAATAAATATTGCATTGTATTTGTTTGTATTCGTGTTTAAAATGGTTTTTCTTGTTTTCTGGCAAACAATGAACCTAGGACTTACGAGGTTTTGTAAGATCAGCGACGAAGTGTATTCAACAACATTTATTAATTATTTTGTTACATTTGAGTTTTTTTGTGTACGAGTAATTACGAGTATGTTACCTAATGTTGGGGGGGGTAGTGGCCGCGAAAATATTTTAGGATTTTAAGGGGGCAACGACTAATAAAAGGTTAAGAGCCACTGCTTTAGGCGATACTTCAAGTTTCTCAGATCTAGGATAAGATCCACCGAGGGGTGAACTGGGACCTGAAATCGTGTACACCTACTTCCACTTTTATTTCTAAGTAGAAGACAATAGAAAAGGGGAAATTATCTAATGAATTCCAAAGTAATTACACATAATTCCAAAGACGTGTACACCTAATTTCAATCGCGGCTCACCCCTCGAGATCCACGGACCTGGAGGTGGCCAAGCATAGAACGACTCGATACGACAGAGAAATGGAACAAAAACTCCCAGTAAATATAAGAAGTACAGAAGTTTTGAGACCATTTAAAAAGGGTCTAGAAACTCATTGTTTTCTCTCAGCACCTGAATTGGTAAAATAATTTTCATTACCTCGTGAAATTTACTACTCATTGTATGTACTCATATCTGTAAAGTATATTTTTATTTCTACTTTGTTGTAAAAATAATTATATATGTATTATACACTGCCGGGCAAAAAAACGTAACACTGATTTTTTAAAAATAACTAATAAAATGTATTTTTAATGCAATGAAATTGAATAAACTTTTAATATGATATATTTTTAACCTTTCTTAATAAGTGTAACATAAATTTAAAACATATTTTATTTAAAAATTACAATTTAAATGAAATAAAAGCGGATAATTTGATATTTTTTTGATTTTTTATGAAATCTAATATCCTTATTACGGTATAATCTTTCAATCCCTGTTTTTTTTTTTTTATAATACTTATGCTTGAAATCCATTATTTGAGTGTCTTTTCGACTAAACACATCCAAATTATGCCGTTTAGCATTACAGATTCTGTGAAAGCCGTTGCGTTAATCGAGGATGGCCGCAGCTACAGATACGGAGCCAATCTTCTTGGTAATTTTTGTTACACTTATTAAGAAAGGTCAAAAAATATATCATATTAAAAGTTTATTCAATTTCATTGCATTAAAGATACATTTCATTAGTTTTTTTTTTAATCTAAGTGTTACGTTTTTTTTGGCCGGTAGTGTAGTTAAGTTTAAGAATTGTCATTTGCTGTAATATTAAGGTGACCGATCGAGCCAAAACATAGTTTGTCTCGAATACTAGATATCTGACCAAAAACATAAATGTGAAAAAGGGGCCAAGTTCGGTACCAACGGTTTCGCCGACAAAAGAGTTGAGATCTAAACGGGTACCAAGTTCCATAGCAGTTGCTTAAATCATAGCTATAGGGATGAACAACCTTCTTTATTAATGAATTTAAAAGAAAATTTGTTACGTTCTTTGATATTAAATTTCTAACATGGCAAGTTATAATAGTCAATAAATTACCTTTAAAGTGATGATATTTAATACAAGTTTAAAATTTAGCTTTGCTATTTTTTCTATTTTATACTACAAACAATTTAGTTGGATATAAAACTTGCCAAATTATAAATTTAATATCAAAGAACGTAACAAATTTTTTTTAAATCAATCGAAGAACGTTGTTCATCCCTATAGCTATGCTTTAAGCAACTGCTATGGAATTTGGTACCCGTTTAGATCTCAACTCTCTTGTCGTCGAAGACGATTGTACCGAACCTGGCCCTTTTTTCACATTTATGTTTTAGGTCAGATATTATTAATTTTTAAAAAGTTTTATCCTTTAATTTATCTACATAATTAGATTTAAACATGTATATTGATAATTATTTCTCATAAAATATCTGTTAAAAAGCCGGTCGGTTTATCATAAATTTCACCCCTTCATTTCGGGCCCTGAAGAAGGAAAAGTTTTGGTTTTTCAATTTCCTTCTTTATTAATGTGCCAAGCTTTACAAGTATGCCAAATTTCAGAATTCTAGCTTGTTTGTATTTTCACTATATGTGAATTAAGCCTATATATAATACATTTCACCCCTTCATTTTAGGTCCTGAAAAAGGAGAAGTTTCACTTTTTCGATTTTTTCCCTTTGATTGTACCAGTATGCCAAATTTCAGCATTCTAGGATCAGCAGAAGTACTTTGGGTTTTTGATATGTCAGTCAGTCAGTCAGTGTTAAAAATGGCACTTTTCAGAGCTTAATATCTCAATAACTATAATAGTTTAATTCATGAAATTTGGGATTCTACCATATAATAATAAAACTTGAGTAAGATACGAGGTAGGTTTCAACAAAAAAGAAATAAAACAAAATTGAGTTTTGAATTCGATATATTTCGGGGGTAAGCCCATCATCAGGAGTCTAAGAAAACTGATTATATATTGGAAAAATAGTTTTACAAGTAACAATATAATTATTATAAAAATACAATTATTGATTATATGTTATAATAAATTAACTAAACATTCCTTCCATTGTTCACACATTGAATATGACCTCCGAAATATATCGAATTCAAAACTCAATTTTGTTTTATTTCTTTTTTGTGAAACCTACCTCGTATCTTACTCAAGTTTTATTATTATATTAAAATGTTTCACCTAGAACCAACACCGAACTCCTTAAAAGCTATTTGGGATTCTAGGTGTTTCAGTGGGCCTTATTAGACATGCAAAATTTCAAGTGTGTAGGTCTAATAGTTTTTGAGTTATGGGGAGGTCGAAAATAGCTTGAAATGGTTCGTGTAAATATACACATGGCAGGTGCGTCGCCCGTTTTTCCGAACTTGACTGACACAATGCCCCGTGTGTCTAGATCAATTCATAAATCGGTTCAGAAAATTTTGTAATTCATATTCAGATCAGTAATAGCGATAGATATAGGCTACGTCGAAACATATGTGGACAGATGGGTCGTAAAATTCAGCTTGAGAATATAAGTTTGAACAAAAAAAAAAAAAAAATGTATTTTAAGAAGATTTCAAAAATTTATTCTACAGATTCTGTAGGGATCAAGTTGGGTGTTTTTTTTTTTTTTTTTTGGATTTTTAAAAATATTGAATTGACTTTTTCATTATGAATAAATTTTATAAATTGCCACTTTTCAGGATTATAGGAATTAATTAAATTAAAAAAAAACTTACAATCATCAATATAAAAATGCTTATATTTACTTATTATACTTATTTAAAGAAATTACATTACTTATAAATACTTATATTTATATATTTATTAGGTAGAATATTGTCGTTAGAGTCTGTCTAAGGATTCAATCATGATGATGCTATTTCCGCGAATCACCTAAAATAAGAAACAAAAGAAAAGAAATTAGAATTAATAATATGGTAATTTATATCGTAAAGGATTAAAAATGAACTGGATTGAAATCTTTTATTTATTATCTAAAACTTGATAAGCAATATTTCACTGAAATGCCTACTATTATCATATAAAATTATATTTAAAATTGGCCTTAATCTAAATTGCCAGCATTTCTCAAGAAAGAAAAGTTGTAGAAAGTTAGTTCTGGTGCTTAAATGTTAGTAATTAGAATAAATGAATTTCGGGGTGGCTACCTTTAGAACTACAGGTTTGAAAATGCAGAAATATGATTTTTTTTCTCAGGATAATTAAAATAAAAAAAATTATAATAGTTTATTATTAGGTCGGGTCGGTGAACGTACAGTTTTTTGGAAAAATTCCATTTTGAATTTCAATTACCTCATTAAATAAAATATATTGTGTTGGTTCCGAAAATACTAATTTGAGATTTCACCGGAATTAAAGAAAAATAATATGTAATTTTTTCTAAAAAAAGATTTTCTTATGGAAACAAGGATGGCATGAGATAATATTCTAGAATCTTTTTATTATTATTATTATTATTATTATTTTATTTAAAGTCGTTCTTATGCTAATAAGGCCTTCAACTACCACTTTCAATACATTTATTAGTACATTTTGAATATATAAGGTTGGCAACTAAGTAATTGCGGATTTCACTCATAGATGGCTTCAGTTGAATTTTTAGGTTTGCTGGCCTAGTCCAAATGTAAAACACATTTTGTTATTTGATAGTTGGCAATTCAGCTGTCAATCAGTAAAAAAAGTTTTTTGATCGGTTGCGTAGTTTTCGTTTGGCGTTCGTTGAAAAATGGAAAATCAAAAGGAACATTTTCGTCATATTTTGCTTTTTTATTTCCGCAAAGGGAAAAATGCATCGCAAGCTCACAAAAAGTTATGTGCTGTTTATGGCGACGAATCCTTAAAAGAACGGCAGTGTCAAAATTTGTTTGCCAAATTTCGTTCTGGTGATTTTTCACTCAAAGATGAAAAACGCTCTGGTCGTCCAGTTGAAGTTGATGACGACCTAATCAAAGCAATAATCGATTCGGATCGTCACAGTACAACACGTGAGATTGCAGAGAAGCTTCATGTATCACATACATGCATTGAAAATCACTTAAAACAACTTGGCTATGTTCAAAAACTCGATACATGGGTTCCTCCCGAGCTGAAAGAAACGCATTTAACGCAACGCATTAACATCTGCGATTTGCTAAAGAAGCGTAATGAAAATGATCCATTTTTAAAACGACTGATAACTGGCGATGAAAAATGGGTTGTTTACAACAATATCAAGCGGAAAAGATCGTGGAGCAGGCCAGGTGAACCAGCTCAAACAACATCAAAAGCTGGTATTCATCAAAAGAAGGTTTTGTTATCAGTTTGGTGGGATTACAAAGGAATTGTCTACTTTGAACTCTTACCACCCAACCGAACGATCAATTCTGTTGTCTACATTGAACAACTAACGAAATTAAACAATGCAGTTGAAGAAAAGCGGGCCGAATTGACAAATCGAAAAGGTGTTGTATTCCATCATGACAATGCAAGGCCACACACATCTTTGGTCACTCGGCAAAAATTATTGGAGCTTGGTTGGGATGTTTTGCCACATCCACCATATAGTCCTGACCTTGCACCATCTGATTACTTTTTATTTCGATCTTTACAAAACTCCTTGAATGGTAAAAATTTCAATAATGATGATGATGTCAAATTGTACCTGATTCAGTTTTTTGCTAATAAAAACCAGAAGTTTTATGAACGTGGGATTATGATGCTGCCTGAAAGATGGCAAAAGGTCATTGATCAAAATGGGCAATACATTACAGAATAAAGTTATTTAGTTCCATGAAAGAATTGTCTTTGATTTTCTAAACAAAATCCGCAATTACTTAGTTGCCAATCCAATACAATTATTTACATTTTGAATTAATTTACTTATATAATTTTATTTCTTTTAAAAATTTGACAGCCCCAGACCTTGTATTCAAACATTGTTTTATATCTTTAAGGAGGTCAGTTTTTAATCTTGCATTATTTAAAAACACACAATAAATTAAAATATGTTGAACTGTCATTAATTTTCCACACATTTTACATACTGGACTTTCTTTGTTGCACATTAAATGGCCATGTGTTAAATTAGTATGTCCTATTCGAAGTCTGAAAGTTTGTTCTTGTGCTAAAATATTTGTATTTCCAACCCGGAGAAGTGATTAGATTTTGGCCTTGCTAGTTTCAGATTTAGATACTTTTCATTTCAAATTTAGATTTCCCGAAACTGCAAACAGCGTATCGAGCCTTGAAAAAGTTTCACTTTTTCCTTCAATTTTTTTATCTTATTAGTTTTTTTTTGCACCTCAATCCGGCCTTGTCTAATTTATATGTATATTTTTTAAGGATTTTTATTAGAAAGGTTCACTATTTTAACATTTTTTTAGGGTTTAGAGCACCCTTGGGCAGAGATGTACAAGATACCTTATAAAAAGCATCTGGAATACAATTTGCGCGAAATACACGATTTTCTAAAATTCAACACCCCTACGCGCTTAAACTAAATACTAATCGAACAAACGCATTCGCCAATTCATTTATCCCTCTGACATCTAGAGACTGGAATTCTCTTCCCCCGACCGTCTTTCCAGCAACTTATAACCTTCAATTTTTCAAGACCAGCATCCACAGATACCTTCGACTGCTACCCAATCCCTAAATCTCCCCTTATCTTCACGTTACAAGGGTCCACCACGGACTACAGAGGTTATACCTTCTTGGTGCAACTTCTTCTTGTATCAATATCATTATAAAAAAAAAGTTACAAGATACTTTTAAGCGAGGGGTGAACCGCGACCTAATATCGTGTACACCTACTTCCACTTTCATTTTCAAGTAGAAAACAATAGTTGAAGGGGAATTATCTAATGAATTCCAAAATAATTCTAAAGAAGTGTAAACCTAATTCCAATCGCAGTTCACTCCTCGCTTTTAAGTAGTTTTTGAAATGTCAGATACTTTTGTAAATGGTATTTGAAATACTAGATACAAAATACCTATTTTCTAAATACTTTTTGAAAGAAAACATATTTTTATTAATCTTACTTAATGTTTATTTAGCTTATTACATTAATTATGAACAGGGATCGCTTTAATCACGTAAATTTGAGAAAATATTATATTTTTAAGGTTTTAATTGAGAATTAAGTAAGTAACCAGTGGTTCAAACATTTTATCACTCGTTTTTCTCCGATGAGGTCTCATTATTACCCCCCCCCCCCCCCCAAGAGAAGAGTCCATAGAGGCGGAACTTGGCAAACAGGTGTTATTTTATTTTTATTTTTTTTAAAGGGCCTCCACATCTCTCCTTATAGCCCTCCGATCCTCCCACTCAGGATCCGGTTGAGTGGCTCAGGGTGTGGCCACAGCAGAACGGTGTGAAACCTTAGTATACTGCGACCAAGAATAAAATAATAATAAAAATAAAAAAGGGAATACCGCACGTCGTCCAAACAATAAAAATAAATAATCAATTAAATAAAACAAAAAATAAATAGAATATGTCACTGGGTTTAAAGAAATGTTTAAAAATAAATAATTTAAAAAACATTCAAATAAATAAGTAGACAGGAAGTTGCTGTAGTCAATGAATAAAAAATAAATAAATAAATAGGCAGAAAACCGCCATGGTCAAGAAAAATAAATAAATATTTGACTGGGAATATAGGCTACTGGGTAAAATATTAAATAAATAGATCAACGCTGGAAAAAGCGTTGGGCTGGGCCATCTCCTCAGAAGAAATCAATAAGATGGTCATTATTATTAGTCGTCACGATACATCTGGCAATCGGCGATAGCACTCCGGGTCCCTCTGAGTAAAAACTCTCGAACCGTCTCAAACCAGGGCGAGGCACTCTGTAAAAGATATTCAACCCTGGGATCGCCGGACTACTGTGTAGGGCCCCCATGAAAAATCTGAGGTCAAAAATTTCCCTTCTACTTTCAAGGGAAGAAACTCGCAGTACCTCGCACGCTTGCGCGTATCCCACCGGAACACGCTGGGGAAACCTCTACGCCATATGCCGGACAAAGGGCCTCTGAACTGATTCAATTATGTTGGTGGTACATGCCCTACTCCTATTCCAGACGACCGTGCAGCTTTCTAGATGACTTCTGACCAATGCCTTAAAGAGTAGAGTCATCGTATCAGGTGTGGAGAAATGACGGCCGTATATTTTAAAAATATATTTTTTTTTATTGTAGGATAAACATTTAAACTCTTTAGGCAAAAGTAACTAGACCTTACAGTCTAATAATAATTAATAGGTTGATAAATTAACATTTTAATGGTGCGTTCACTTTTGTCTTTATGATGGGGTGCCATAATGTAAAACATCGCAATACTTCCCCATTATATTCTATAGAATATAAATGTGAAAGTAAAAATGCATAGGTAATTAGTTAAAGTATTTTAGCAAACTTAATATTTACAAAATAGTAAGATTTTATCCCTATGAACTCGCTCCCTGCGACGATCTTCCCCGCGACTTATAACCGTCAGCTGTTTAAGACCCGCATTCACAGATAGCCCATAAAATTAGCTCTTTTTCTTTTCACGGTGGGGAGGGCAGCCCAGGCCTTTAGGGGATGCACCTTTTTGGTGTAACTCCTTTTCTCATAATTTTCATTAAAAAAAAATACCAAAAGAATGTATCTAAATATAAGAGACAAAATTAAAATTAAAAAAAGTATTTCAGAAATAAGTTGAAAATAGGTATTTTGGATCTTGAATCTGTATTTCAAATACTTGTATCTAAAATAAGTCACATGCCTGCCTTAGGGTAAATTAAAAAATATTAAAATATTCTAGTGTTTTCCACTAGATCTACCATCTATTATATATAAGTATTTATTTATAGTACCGATGGTAGTTGAAAAGATGCTGACTATTTTGTCATTGAATTCATTAGTTTAGTGTCTTTTTTTCTTAACATAGCAATTATAACATGGCCCTATTATTTCAAGATGCACTAGGTATAATTCAAATAAATATTATTTTATAGAAATAACAACTAATCTAAAATATTTACCACCATCCCGATATTGTTTTTGGTTCCATCCTTGGATTCCTCGACCGTCTCATCCACGACCAAATTCATGAACGGATCAAATCCACGCAGAATTCCAACAACCTTTCTACCTCCATTCAATTTCACTAAAATCAATCATTTTAATAATTAAACTTAACAATCAACAAAGAGAATTAACAAAATTCAAAAACAATATTCTTTGATACTTACAATTGAGCTTTTTATCCATATATCTAAAACAAAGAGGTTAGAATTAATTTATAATCTTGTTTTATAGAATTTCTAATATTGTTTTTTTTTTTACTAACACATGACAAATACTTACTTTTTTAATTCTGGTGGATGTGCTTTACTCATTTTTTATTACTTTATTTAAAAAGTAAATATATTAATTTAATTTAATAAGTTTTCCCAAGTTTTAAATTGTCGAATTTAACCGGCTCTAGAAGCTTTGGCACGGAGATTGACAATTCAGCAACAAATAGACGCCCAACAAACGGAGCATACGTTAATAGTCAGGAAGCACCCGGCCGGTTGACCGCTTATTTCAAACCAAATGAATTATGATTTAATTTCTTTATTTTTTATTTTTATTTAGTTGTAAATAAATGATAATAAATAATAGAAAATATTTATTTTAAATAATTAATAATTTTTATTTAATTGAAATAATCATATTCTTCAATTGAGCCTCGTTTGATGCGTTCATAAATAATCATTAAATATAAATAAGATTGTTCTAGAATTATCCTTTAAATACAGAACATTTATTTCTTAACAACAATACGTAAATAATTTTATTTTTACAATATAAATATAGTCCAGTCAAATTGTGCTCAAATGGACCCCTATGGGGAAAGTTTTGGGGTAGTTCTGATTTTTTGCATATTGTTTTTTGTGGCGCTAAATCCCAATCTGAGGTCTCCCACCAAAATTTCGGACACAACATTGTAGAAAATGCAAAAAAAGCTGAAAATTGTCATTATTTTTTTTGCGGTTTTTTCGCTTAACTCGAAAACTATCAACTTTTCGTAAATAACTTTCCTATTCAAAATGAAATTTCATAAAATTTTCTACAAATTTTATAATTTAGGTTTTTTTCTCCGACTCAAGCTTGAGTTGCTTATCATAAAAGAAAATTTAATCTTTTTGATTTTAAGTCGATTCTTTCACATTTTTAGTAGAGGTTGCCATTAATAGTCAAAACATCAAAAATGGAATGCAATAAAGGCTATTCCTCTAGTATTAGATAAGAATCGATCGTTATTTTTGATTTTAAGTCGATTCCTCCATGTCTTCAGCAATGGTTACCAATAATAAACGAAGGGTCAAAAATCTAATGTAGAATTGTTATTCCTCAAGTATTATATGAGAATCAATCGCTATTTTTGATTTTAAGTAGATTCCTCCATGTCTTCAGCAATGGCTACTAATAATATCCGAAACGTTAAAATTCCAATGTAGAATTGTTATTCCTCGACTATTAAATGAGAATCGATCATTATTTTTGACTTAAAGTCAACATGAACTGCAAATTGCAAGTGATATCTGATAAATAATAAAGGAATAAACATATTAATATTTTAAATGAATTTGGATAAAGTTTAGCAACGATCCGTTGCAGTTTATTTTTTATTTATTTCGAATCATATGAACCTCGGGCAGCATAAAAATGAGAAAATACCCTAAATAAGGACCACCCTAATGTATATATATAATTATGTCTGTGTGTGTGTGTTAGACCCCCCTAGGACAAAATCCTGCTTGCGCCGCTGTATGTTTATATGAACTTTTTGTTTTAAAATCATGCACAGATTAACGCCTTTCTATATTGACATTCAATTATAAAACACCCTGTATACATCTTGATTTTAAGCCTTTTACTGGAAAATTTCAAGTTATAAAATAATAAATAGAATCATATTTCGTTTGACCCCCTCGGGACGGTTTTTTGACAATATTTTCGGGAGACGGTCGTCTTGCATTCTGTCTACATGGGCAGCCCAGCATCTTCTTCTTACATGAACCCAATCGACTATGTCCTGAAGACCGCTTATTTTCCTAAGGTGTTCGCTCCTGATTTTGTCATGTAGGGTCTTCGAATGGATGGCTCTTACAACTCTCATCTCAGTTGTCCGGAGAAGCTGCTTTGTAACGGTTGTGTCTGCCCTGGACTCAGCCCCATATGTTATTATCGGGCTCACACAGGTCTTATATATCCTAATTTTACTTTCGGCAGACATAAACTTATTTTTCCAGACTAGATTGGAAATTTTTGCTCCTTTGATGACTTGCGAAGTTACTTCTTCCTTAAGGTTTTGTCTGCTAGAAATCTGAACTCCCAGATAGTTAAAGCTTGAGACTTGTTCTATTGGACTGTTGTTGATGACTAAGTTACACCTAAGGGAAGCTTTTGCAATCGCCATGCATTTTGTCTTGGTGGTAGAGACTTGCATGTTCGGAATTTTCAGAGAATTTGAAGGTCCTCTTCAACATCAGGACCGCGTCATCAGCATAGCACACCACTGGCAAAGTGGTTTTTCCCAATTTGTAGCCAAGGTGTTCGGGTAGATTTTCGATAATATCGTCCATTGTGATGAGCATAGGACTCAATGAATCTCCCTGTCTTACTCCACTGAAGATGCTAATAGGTTTTCACACCTATATAGAAGAATAAGATATTTCGTTTGATTTGAAATAAGCGGCTATTGCGCCAATCATCATCTGATTGGTCGGGTGCTTCCTGACTACTAGCGTATGCTGAGCGTTTAGTTCCAAAAACTTCCACTTTTATTTAAAATACAAAAATAAAAAAATATTCTTTTTTTTAGGTTTAATTAAAAGTGATTAAAATTTATATATTTTTGATTATTTAATTTTTTTAATAATAAAGCTTGTTTTAGTTAAAATTAAAGATAATGAATCTGGGTCGATGTTTTCAGGCTGGTTAAAGCACAGGTCTTTGTATCGACATTCTCTGCCATCGGCGGCTCCTTGTATAACACTCAGTGAGTAACCGAAAAATTTTCAAAAAAATTTTCTTCAGAAAATTAACATTTTTATAATTAATTTTTAGATAATATGGAAGCCCTTATTCCTGTGATTAATAAATTACAAGATGTTTTCAACACGGTTGGCGCGGATGCCATTCAATTGCCCCAGATTGTGGTTGTGGGGTCGCAGAGCTCCGGGAAAAGCTCCGTCCTGGAGAGCATCGTCGGCCGGTCGTTTCTGCCTCGGGGGGTCGGCATCGTCACCCGGCGACCCCTGGTCCTGCAGCTTATCTACTGCCCGAAGGAGGACCGCGAACGGCGCTCCGCCGAGGGAGGCACCCTCGATCTCGATGAATGGGGAGTCTTCTTAGACAAAGAAGACAAAATCTTCAAAGATTTCAATGAAATTCGTTTAGAAATTGAATCAGAAACGAGTCGCAAAGCGGGCGATAACAAAGGAATCAACCCGGAGCCGATTAATTTGAAAATCTACTCGAATAGAGTCGTGAACTTGACTCTTGTCGATTTGCCCGGGTTAACCAAAGTACCCGTTGGCGACCAGCCCGAGGATATCGAGAACCAAATCCGCAGTCTGGTGGCCAAATATATAAACAATCCGAATTCAATTATTCTCGCGGTTACGTCTGCGAACACCGATATGGCCACCAGCGAGAGTTTAAAATTGGCGAAAGAGGCCGATCCGGACGGTCGCCGGACATTGGCCGTCATCACAAAACTCGATTTAATGGACGCTGGAACGGACGCAATTGACATTCTTTGTGGCCGCGTCATTCCCGTCAAACTTGGCCTTATTGGGGTTGTCAATCGCTCGCAACAAGATATAATGAACAACAAAGGCATCACTGAATCACTCCGCGATGAGGCCGCCTTTTTGCAGAAAAAATACCCTACGTTGGCAACACGCAACGGAACCCCTTACTTGGCGAAAACTCTCAACCGATTACTCATGCATCACATTCGCGATTGTCTCCCGGATCTTAAAACGAGAGTCAATGTCATGATTTCTCAATTCCAAACGCTTCTCAATTCCTACGGCGAGGATGTCTCCGATAAAAGCCAAACACTTTTGCAAATTATGACAAAATTTGCATCTGCGTATTGTGCAACAATCGAAGGCACATCGCGTAACATCGAAACGACAGAATTATGCGGCGGCGCACGAATTTGTTACATTTTTCATGAAACGTTCGGACGTACTCTGGATTCCATTCATCCTCTCGCTGGACTTAGTAAAATGGATATTTTAACGGCGATTCGTAATGCAACGGGTCCGCGACCCGCTCTGTTTGTCCCCGAGGTCTCATTCGAGTTGCTTGTAAAGAGACAAATTCGACGGCTCGAGGAACCGTCGCTGCGATGCGTCGAACTTGTACACGAGGAGATGCAAAGGATTATCCAGCATTGCGGAACGGAAGTGCAACAAGAGATGCTGCGGTTCCCGAAATTGCACGAGAAAATCGTCGACACCGTCACACTGCTATTGCGCAGGAGATTGCCAACGACAAATTCGATGGTAGAAAATATCGTAGCTATTGAATTAGCGTATATTAACACCAAACACCCGGATTTTAATAAAGAAGCAGCGCTTGTTTCTTCGTTTTTGAAGTCTGTCGAGGACGATGAACGTCAAGTGAGAACTCTGCCGAAGAGGACGCAGCCTGTCCCCCTGAATGCGATGCCCTTGAACAACCCTGTAGAGCAGGATTTGGAGAATAGGGTAAAGTATTTTAATTACTTCTTACAATTAAAAAATATTATTGTAATCACACAGAAAAAATTATTATTTTGCTTAATTTTTACTTTATCATGGTCAAATATTGTAATCTTGCATGAAAAAAGTGGGTTTTTTGCTTCGTTTTTTTCTAAATATCTCAAAAACAGCTGGAACTTTGATTTAAAAAATTGAGCGAAACCATGGCATTTCGGTCTACAAAAAATCTCTAATTAGTGAACATCGAAAAAGTTATATTTTACGAGATAATAACTGTTTTGTCAAAATGTCTGTTACCTAGGGCCAGTTGTATGTCGGTTTGTAAAGTCTTTGTTAAAGTTGACAAAGGGTAAAACCTTAGAATTCACCTTGCGCCCGGCCAGTTGGCCAATCAGATGACACCCACTTTTATCTCATTGGCCATCCCGCCGGGCACAAGGTGAATTCTAAGGTTTTACCCTTTGTCAACTTTTATAAAGATTTACCAACCGACATACAACTGGCCCTTCCCTTTGTCTACTTTAACAAAGACTTTACCAACCGACATACAACTGGCCTTTTCCTTTGTCAACTTTAACAAAGACTTTACAAACCGACATACAACTGGCCCTTAGTACGTTAGTCTGTGCGTTACCAACTTTTTTCAAATGATTTTTGTGTGTTTTGGTGTTTAAATTCTGATACCCATGATTAGTTTTAGAAAGTTCGTATGTTAAAATAGTTATATTCTCGATTTGAAAAACTGTTTAATTTGTGGGCATTTTGGTTTCAGAACTTGTAGAGATGAAAATTCAGAAAAAAATTCAATCGGCTCTTTAATGGTTTTAGCTGAAATGTGGAATAAAATTGATAAACTACGCCTTTAGGTCATATTTCAACTTCAAGCTGACAATGTTTACAGATGCAAATTTCTAAATCATCCCAGTTTTATAAATTTAATATATTTTTTTTTTTTAATTAGGTCCTATTTCAACCAAATCTAATCAGCTCTTAATCTATTTAGAATGAGTCAATTTGTGGAATTTTTTCCATCATTTCCTCGTTCCGGAAAACAATGACGTAACTCCAAAATTTTATGTAACAATAGTCTCAAAAATAACAACTACATACATTCATGGCAACAACGACTTAATTGTGATTTCATTTTTATTTATAAAACTATTAATTGTTTATGATAAAAAAATTAAAAAAAAAAAACACAATTCTATGGTCACAATATCTAAGATTTTAGTCGAAAACTAGCTGCAAGAGGCCCACCGAAGGCTTCGCCCCCTGGACCCCCATCATTTGAACACTCTCTCTCCTCCATCTCCCACCGACCCTCTCCCCAATCCCGGAACTTCACCCCCGCCTCTGATCACCCTCTAACCCAGTAAACCTATCCCCTGGACTCCCCACCCATGGACCCCCACCTTTCCCCTGAATCCCAACCCTCACCCCTGGACCCCACCTCCTAACCCCACATAGGATTATAGACATAGACACAAATCACCTCAGTAGCCCCCTGGACCTCCACCTTTCCCCTGAACCCCACCCCCCAACCCCTGGGGGGGGGGGCGGCATAAGTAGGTAGTTACAAACAGAGACAGGCACAAATGCCCTTTAGTAGTATGTGATATTTTTAAATTGCATGTCAAAGGGTTTCATCCCCCCGGGAGTTGAACCCAAGCACTAACCTGCTTGCCGGGCAGTTAGTCTAACCCTCGAGACAAAACTCTCTCCAACATGCAACATATAAGTAAAGCTAAAAATTTTCATTCCATTCACTTTGAACGCAAAATAAAAAATTTAGCTTAAGCTGAAAAAAAGATTTCAATTACGGACCATTCAACTACATAATTAAAACTAAGATGTGATTGTCTTTAACGAGGGGTGAACCGCGATTGGAATTATGTGGAATTACTTTGGAATTCATTAGATAATCTATTGTCTTCTACTTGGAAATGAAAGTGGAAGTAGGTGTACAGCATATTAGTTCGCGGTTCACCCCTCGGTCTTTAATTATGTAGTTGAATGGTCCGTAATTGAAATCTTTTTTCAACTTAAGCTAAATTTTTGATTTTTCGATTTTATTGACTGAAAATTTTTAGCTTTACTTATAGCCGGGTTTCCACCAAACGGACAGTTTTAAAAAAAGTTCTGTTTTCAAAAAACAAAACAAAAACTTGTTTTCCTTTAATCTACTGACTCAAGATGTGAAAGACTGTTTCCAAACAAAAATGCTTTAAGAACTGTTCAGTTTTTACACATCATTGGTTGTTTTTGTTTGTGTTTATTGTTTTGTCTGTTTGTTGGAAACCCGGCATAACATATATGTTGCATGTTGGAGAGGGTTAGCCTAACTGCCCGGCAAGCAGGTTAGTGCTCGGGTTCAACTCCCGGGGGAATGAAACCCTCTGACATGCGATATAAAAATATTTTCGACTAAAATCTTAGATATTGTGACCATAGAATTGTGTTTTTTTGGAATATAGGTTCCGCCAGTAAGTTGATTTTTTGAAAAAATATCATCTTTTTTTCTTAAAAAAGACACTCACATCTTTGTTTTAATTATATAAAGAATTTTGTTTCGTTTTATTTCTACTGTAATATTGATTCATTGGTCATTGTTCTTCCGGAACGACGATTTTAACTTAATGTGTTTCTAAACGCCATTAAATACATCTACTTTCAACCTCTCTCACAGAATTATTTTAAATCAAAATAAATTTTTATAAAATTAAACCTGAAGGAGACAATAAAAGAGTGTGTCTTCTGCTGGAATTATAAATTTTATTTATAACGAGACTATAGTTTCGAGAGCTTTGCCCTCTTTATCAGTCTATTACAGTTGATTCACAGGAATTAATGTATGAATGGACATTTTCCATTTAGTCATTGTTCTTCTACTTAATGTATGAATGGAAAATTTCCATTCATACATTAATTCCTGTGAGTCAACTGTAATAGACTGATGAAGAGGGCAAAGCTCTCGAAACTATAGTCTCGTTATAAATAAATTAAAAATTTATAATTCCAGCAGAAGACACACTCTTTTATTGTCTCCTTCAATTTATAAAAATTCTGCTACTCTCGGCAAAATAAAAACTTTTCAATTTTCAATTAAACCTTATTTACTTGAAGAAATCTTAACAGGGGATTCCTCACACACACACACACTATGATAAAAAACAAAATATTTTTTGTTTTTGACTCTATATAAACTCTGATCATTCCCAAGACAATCATTAAAATTTTAATACGATTTTTAATTTTGGGTAAAATTAATACATTTTTTTTTGTTGAGGGAGAATGGTGTAGGTTCTTGGTGAAACATATTAAATAAAAGAGAAAGAATTTAATTTTTAGGACAAATTCTAAGATTTTAGTAGAAATATTATTAAATTGCGATATCAGAGGGGATTCATCCCCCAGGAGTCGAACCTGAGAACTAACATGCTTTCCGGGCAGTCAGCTGACTGTAGAAATATTATTAAATTGGGTCAGCTCACTGCCTGGAAAGCATGTTTGTTCTCAGGTTCGACTCCTGAGGGGATGAATCCCTCTGATATCGCAATTTAATAATATTTTTATTAAAATCTTAGAATTTGTCCTAAAAATTGAATTCTTTCTCTTTTAATAAACATTGGTTAATTTTAACCCGAGGTGATTTTTTGAAAAACATTCCAACTAATTTCAAAAAAAAAGATGCTCCAATCTTTAGTTTTATATTAAATAAAGTAAATTTTTGAAAATTTTTTTAGAAACTTTTTAAAATTTAAAAAATAAAATACTAGGTAGGTTTCACATAAATAAAAGATCAGATCATTATCCCTGTGGTAACTTTTCTGACACCTCTTGGTGAAAACTATTCAAGCCAAAAGGATCGATAGGCCATGATTTTGCAGTCCCTATGCAAGGTACTGAACATAGGGATCAAGCCAACATTTGCCCTTTTGTTCTACGCGAGGTTTGTCCTCGCTGAGCTGGCCTTAGGACACCTGCGTTATTTTTTGACAGATGTACCGCCCCAGTCAAACTCCCCACCTGGCAGGGTCTCCGAATTGGATCGAGCATAACATGACCTGGAATAACAATGAATATACAAAAGTAATCTCTTGGACACTGTGTCCTTTGTGAACTCTTGAAGATGGGCTTACCCAGGTAACACACAATATCCCCAGAATATTCTAAGAAGTTATTTAAAGGACATATATATTTCAATTATCCCCAGGAGATCCACAGAATATTTGTATGGGCGTTAGTCTTCTGAGAATATTCTTTTCCGAATATTCCAAGAATGTGTAACTAGGAATATTCCGGGAAAGGTAATGTAATGTCCTACACGAATATTTTAGTTCTAAGAATATTTCCAGAATATCTACGAAGATTGAAAGATTATTCACAGGTATTCCAATGTCCAGAGAAGATATTATCAGAATATTTATAGATTATTCTTGTGCTACCTGGGTATACCCCGAAATATATATAAAATCGTGCTAAACAAGCATCTGATCTTTTATTTAAGTGAAACCTACCTAGTATTTTGTATTTTAAATTTTAAAAAGTTTCTAAAAAAATTTCAAAAATTTTCTTTACTTTATTAAAATTAATACATATATGGTAAATTCTAAATTTAAAGTTATTATCCTATTTAATTTTCGATCATAATGCTCTGACAAACATTTTATCGACTAATAGGGTTTCGTGTTAATTTTTAAACGGAATTTTGATATATGTACTCTTATTGGCTCTTAGACTAAACCAGTGCGTCTTGAACTATGGGTTCATTTGGGGTCGAAAACATAGGGCAACAATGACAATGAAAAAAATAATCGACAAAGATTAATGTTTAGTGAATTCGAAGTATATTATTATCTGTCATTGAATTTTCAATAATTTGTGAAATTATTATAAAATCAAAATCTAGATGATAAACTCCTGTTTGACTTTTTATTTAATAAGAAACAAGCAGATCCATTTCATTATTATTTATATTTAATAATTGTATAATAAATAAATGATACAATTATTATAATAGTCAGGACCGGATTTAGGCCCCTAGGCCCTAGCCTGAATCTGTGGCGCGGGCCCTACTGGGTAAATTTTTTTTTTTTTTTTAATTAACCTAAAAAAACACATCTTCAGCAATTATCCAATTAAAAACTTAAAAATAAACGTACATGACTCTTTATTGAAACCTTGTTAAATATATTTTTAAAAAAAGGAGACCCTTTGTAGTGCGGGCCCATAGGCTGCAACCTGCCTAGCCTGCGCTTAAAACCGGCCCCGAGGGGTGAACCGCCACCTAATATCGTGTACACCTACTTCCACTTCCACTTTCATTTCCAAGTAGAAGACAATAGATGAAGGGGCATTATTTAATGAATTCCAAAGACGTGTACACCTAATTCCAATCGTGGTTCATCCCTCGACCGGCCCTGTAAGGGACGTTCCTGTCGTGCGGCATTGGGACAAATAATGCTGCAGTATATTTAAGTATATATCACAATTGCTCACTCGGGCAATTTTTTTTGGGGGGCCCCCAAGAAAGTGGGGGGTCCTAAGCTATAGCTTGTGTAGTTTATATGCAAATCAAAAATTTGTTTCACTAAAGATTTATTTAAGATTTGCTAGTAAAAATGATGGGTTATAGGTACTATATACTTATCTATATAATATGGGGTCGCAAAAAAATTTCTTAGTTAAAATGGGGTCGCGAATGAAAATTTTTTAAGAAGCGCTCGACTAAGGGCTGGTTGTATGTCGCAAAGTAAATGCTTTTTACCACTAACAGAGGGTAGATGGTGAATGGAGGGACTGGGATGGCCAATCAGATGAAAGTGCCTGGCATCTGATTGGCCATCCCAGTCCCTCCAATTACCATCTACCCTCTGTTAGTGGTAAAAAGCATTTACTTTGCGACATACAACCGGCCCTAAAGCATACACAAAAGTTCTTATTTAACAACTAGCTCACTCACAGACATTTTGACAAAATAATCAATATCTCTTCATATAATTATAATTTTTCGATGATTCTTGTAGACCAATACACCTAGATCCATTTTTTCTTATCAAAATAATTTTAAATTGAAAGTTTTTTGTCGAGAGTAGCAGAATTTTTAAACAATAAAAGAGTGTGTATCTTCTGCTGAAATTATAAATTTTATTTATAACGAGACTATAGTTTCGTTATAAATAAAATTTATAATTCCAGCAGAAGACACACTCTTTTATTGTCTCCTTCAAAATAATTTTAACCATTTTTGAGATAACACTTTCAAAAAAACAAACATGATTACAATACTTGGCCATACTCTGGATGGTAAAATATAAATAAAGCGAAATTCATGGACTTTGGACTTTGCCTACTATAGTTTACAACCTAAAATAATATTTCGAAAAAATTAAGCAAAAATAAAAATTCTGTTCGATTACAACCAAATTTACTTTTAATTTTATTAGATAGATAATTTTTTTTTTCCTAAGATAATTTATTAATATATTTTATTAAAAATCAAAATTCCTGATAATTCTAACAATTTTGGCCAGGGACTGTATCCTCTGATTATTATCTGTGAGCCTGGATAGCTCAGTCGGTAGAGCATTAGACTTTTAATCTAAGGGTCCAGGGTTCGAGTCCCTGTTCGGGCGGATATTTTTTTATTTTTTCATTATGAATAGCGAAAAAATATCTAATAATAAAGAATTATTATTATTATTTTATCTAGCTTCACTATATTTCATATATAAAAATATATACGATCATACAAATCGTCATAATTGTTTTATTATTCGACATTGATAAAAAACATTGATTCAAAAGTAAATTTCTCAAAACCTTTGTGAGAAATTTATTTTTTTAATTATGGCAAATACTTTTGAATTTTTAATCTAATAATAAAGTGATGATGATGTTTGGCTCATATGATGATCGAAAATAAATAATTCTTTATTTAATTATTCATTAATGGCCACGCTTTGATGATGATCTCATCATGATGTATTGCGAATAAAAAATTATTTTTATTATTATCTTCATTTAACTTCACTATAAAAAAATATTTAAGATCATACAAATCGTCATAGTCGTTTTATTATTCTACATTGGTCAAATTGTGCTCAAATGGGCCCCTATGGGCAAAGTTTTGGGTTAGTTATGATTTTTTGCATATATGGGGCGCTGAATCCAAATCTCCCACCAAATCTCCCACCAAAATTTCGTGACGCAACTTTGTAGAAAATGCAAAAAAAGATGAAGATTTCCATTTTTTGGCTGTTTTTCGCTTATAACTCGAAAAATATCAACTTTTCGTAAATAACCTTCCTATTCAAAATGAAAGTTCATAAAATTTCCTAAAAATTTCAAAATTTATTTTTTTTTCTCCGACCAACTGTTCGAGCTCAAGCATTAGTTGAAAATTGGTCTACGGCAAATCCCAAAAACGGGCACTTTTTTGATATTTTCCCATTTTGGCCATGAAGGAGCACGTTTTCGACAAAAAACCATTCTATACATTTTTAAACTAGATCAAATTTGTTACAATTCAAGAAAAGTTTCATCTTAATTGGTTAAATGGTAATCCGGGCCGCAATGAGGTTGAAGTTTTGAAAAATTGCATTTTTTTCAAAAAATGGCAGTTTTTCCTTCAAAGAATGAAAACCACTCATCCTAGAAACTTGATTCCTATCTCATTCTCTAGGAAATTGTATTGCCTTGAACGTTTACTTGGACTACTTTTTTGATAAAAGTCTTAGATTTATAGATATCCAGCATTTTTTATGACACTTTTGAGGATTCGGATCATATCCTGTCATGGAAAATGCTGAATATCTATAAATTTAAGACTTTTATCAAAAAAGTGGTACCAGTAAATGTTCAAGTCAATAAAATTTCCTAGAGAATGAGACAGGAATCAAATTTCTAGGATGAGTAGAAAAATTGCAATTTTTTTGCAAAAAATTGCTGTTTTTCAAAACTTCAACCTCATTGCGGTCCGGATTACTATTTAACCAATTAAGATGAAACTTTGTATGAATTGTAACAAATTTGATCTAGTTTAAAAATGTATAGAGTGGTCTTTGTCGAAAACGAGCTCCTTCAAGGTCAAAATGGGCAAATATAAATATATGGGATTTGCCTAAACAGAAAAAATAGGCCAATTTTCAACTAGAGCTTGAGCCCGAACGGTTGGTCGATGAAAAAGCCTAAATAATAAAATCTGTAGGAAATTTTATGAACTTTCATTTTGAATAGAAAGGTTATTTACGAAAAGTTGATAATTTTCGAGTTATAAGCGAAAAACAGCCATTTTTTATTTCCTACAATGTTGCACCACGAAATTTTGGTGGGAGACCTCAGATTTGGATTCAGTGCCCCAAAAAACATATATGCAAAAAATCAGAACTACCCCAAAATTTTCCCCATAGGAGCCCATTTGAGCACAATTTGACTGGACTATTTTTATTCTACCTTGATCAAAAATATTAATTCAAAATTAAAATTAACAAATTAAAAAATAAATGCTTTATCAGAAATTTATTTTTCCGCTTATGCGTAATAAAGCTAAAAGCTTCAATTTCCAACTTCTTGGCCTGTTAATAATGACGTTAAAATTATAAATATCTCATTCTATAACAAGACAAGAGAGAACATTATGACTGAGACTGAAAGGAAAGATTCATTGATAATTTCGATCTGATTCAAAGAAATTCAGATACTTATTCAAAATAAGATGATGTGTGCCATTCACATGACTTTCGCCCCCATATTAAATTACTCGCTATTGAATTCACCCTAAAATTTTTTTGCCCATATTGTGTTTAAAAATGTCTGAAACGAGGAGAAAAATCATTTTCAACCATAATTTTTTTTCTGTCTATGTGTCTGGATTTAAATACATACCCACGATAATTTAAGGGGTTTCGGGACTGTATATCATTTTTATAAGAAAATTCAAATTTTTACCATCGAATCATTGATGCATTAAATATTGATTCCCGAAATTTGAAGTTGATCGTCTGTCCCATTACCGAGAAATAAATCATTGAAAATTGTCCTTTTAACATGGAAGTAAAAGAACCGAGCTTTTAAAAGGGCTATAACTTCTATACAAATTATGCTATTTTCAACAAATTCATACAGATCAATAATTCAACTTTTATGAATCGAATGATACATTTTTCAATATATTTGACAGTCTAGTTAATTATGTAGTTATTTATAAATGTAAAAAATAAAAAGTTATTTGCAGCCAACAGAATATAACAAAAACATTAGTATAGAATTCCAACTCTATTTCTTGAAATCGTTTTTGTGTTATAATGAGAAAAAATTTATCTCTATATTAATTTTATTAATATTAACAAAACAAATATTTTTATTCGAAATTAACCTCAATATTAACAATTTTTTTTAATTAAAAAATTTAGTAGGCAGAAGTTGTCACTCTGCAGAAATACAAAAGATTTTTTCGAAAATCAGCAGATAGATATGCTCTCATTAGAACAAAAAGTTGTAGAAAATTCTTTCCTGTGTTAAAATATTTCAATTTCCAATACGGAGAATTGATTAAATGGGGCTTTCTAGTTTTAGAACTTCTGATGCAGAAAATATATATATTTTTTTTTTATGATTTTATTGTGATTTTAATTATATTAATTTTTATAAGAGTGTCTCTATTTTTCACTTTTTTTCTTAATTTTTGGTCCATTATCAATTAATAATAATATCTCCTTTTAATTATGAGACTATTTTATTAGAAATATCAGCTTTCTTCGATTTTTGTCTGGAAATATTTTTAAACACCCCGACCCCTTTTTTCTTTGCCATATAGGGTATGGTCAAGTATTGTAATCGTGCATGAAAAAAGTGTTTTTTTTTTGCTCCTTTTTTCAAAATATCTCAAAAATGGCTGAAACTATTTTGATTAAAAAAATTGAGCTAAACCATGATATTTCGCTCTACAAAAAACTCTAATAAGTGAACATCGAAAAAATTATATTTTTCGAGATAATAATTGTTTTGTCAAAATGTCTGTCTGTTAGTCTGTGCGTTACCAAATTTTGTGGACGAGCTAGCTCAAAAACTAGTTTTAATATCAAAACCAAATTTCACACGTAGTTTTGGTGCATATCAATCCAAAATTAAGGGGGTGGAGAGGGGGTTAAAATTAAAAATTATAATATTTTCAAAAACAAGAAAAATGAAATATACTATAAAATGACCTATAATAACGAAAATATTATTTTTTTGACGCCAAAATTAAGGGGTGGGGTTCAAAAAATAAAAATCTAGGCCATTTGAGCAAACTCTACAAAATTTTATATACATAATAATATATAATAAGTGGGCCCCAAGAACACTAAAAATGCAAAAACAAACCCTCCCAAAATGGGGGGGGGGTCATAAAATAAAAATCTAGGCCCTTGGACCAAACTCAACCAAATTAGTATACATAATCAGTGGGCTACCAGAAGACTAAAAATGCAAAAACTAATAGCCCAAATGGGGGGAGGGGGGTTTGTAGGGTCAAAAAATTAAAATCTAGGCCCTTGAACCAAACTCAACCAGAAGTGTATGGTAAAGTCAAGTGGATGGCCACATCAGAAAGTGTCAATTGTGAGTGATTCATTTTCAAAAGGTTATATATAGGGTGTAGGTATATGCCAAATTTCGTACAAATCGATTAATTAGTTTTATTTTTTTGAACCCTTCCAATTTTGGCTCCCGAAGAAAATAATAACTCACATTTTTTATTATAAGTTCATTTTATAGTACCTATATTTCATTTTTCTTGTTTTTTTTTGTTTGAAAATCTTATCATTTTAATTTTTATCCTCCCCCCCCCCTTTAATTTTGGGTCCGATTTCAACCAAAATCTAATCAGGTCTTAATCTCAATGCACCAAAACTACATATGAAATTTCGTTTTGATATTCACACTAGTTTTCGAGCTAGTGCGTCCACAGAAATTCGGCAACGTACTAACTAATGTACTTACAGACATTTTGACAAAACAATTATTATCTCGAAACATATAATTTTTTCGATGTTTAGTTATTAGGGCTTTTTTGTAGACTGAAATCCCATGTTTACGTTCAATTTTTTTTAATCAAAATAGTTTTAGCTGTTTTTGAGATATTTTTAAAAAAAGAAACAAAAAACCCCCTTTTTTCATGCACGATTACAATACTTGGCCATACCCTGTGTGGTAAAGTAAATAAAAATAAAACTATTGATTGAAAAAGGATTTTGCGGGTTTCCCTTTATAAAAAATATTTTTATATTTAATTCTAATATAATTTATTGGAATTATCGTTCAATTAATTTATTTCTATTTATTTTGTATTATAAAAATACATTCATAAATCTAAATTTGTATTAAAATTATATATAAAAGGATTAATAGAGTTGATTTCCATTTAAAAATATGATTTACTCTGAAATTTTATATTCTTTCTAATTAGGTCTATTCTTCTGCAATGAACTTGTCCCATTATAGGGACCGTGCGTTAAACATAGAGGCAGCACTACTGCCGATAATAAATCATCCCCCAAAGCTTACATTTTCGTCGTCAGTTGGCGCTAAAGTCGTGACGCACGGCCCTTATTAAATAAAAATAAGGCTAGCTACCCTTAGGTTCTACTCCAAGCTACAAACTGAGAGACTTTAATTTTGTACTGAACGTAAAAATGACTATACCAAGGCCTTATCAAAGATCTGATTAGATATTTTTCATTTTAAAAGAGCTTTAATTCCTCCCAAGTCTCAAATTGCTAACTGGGGACTCATTTGCTATTGTATAGTCATTTTTAAAAACTAAATTTAATGTGGTGGCGTTAAACGATTAATAACACCTGAAGAATTTTGATTTTTTTTTTTTCAAAATTTGAATACCATCGAGCCCCCTTCCTTAACCCAAAGTTTTTTTTATCCATACAACTACTCGTTTTGCTAGGTTTGTAAAAATTTGTGTTGTTATCGTCCATCTTTGAAAATAATTAGGCTGGATATTGGGATCTTGGACTTGAGAAAATAATTAAAAGCTAAATTTCCAAAAGTTGCAACACGTTTCGTCGTATATTTTTCGACTTCTTCGGGCAATCTACAACACGAACAATTTGTAAAAATATTTGGTGAAAAAACTACGACAGAATAGGCTCCGGTGTCAAGCTACTTTCTAAGGGCCAGTTGTATGTCGGTTGGTAAAGTCTTTGTAAAAGTTGACAAAGGGTAGAAACCTTAAATTCACCTTGTGCCCAGCGGGATGGCTAATCAGATGAAAGTGAGAGTCATCTGATTGGCCATCCGGCCAGGCACAAGGTGAATTCTAAGGTTTTTATCCTTTGTCAACTTTTACAAAGACTTTAACAAGCGACATACAACTGGCCCTACGACAAATCTATCTTCGGGCCAGTTGTATGTCGGTTGGTAAAGTCTTTGTAAAAGTTGACAAAGGGTAGAAACCTTAGAATTCACCTTGTGCCCGGCCGAATGGCCAATCAGATGACACGCACTTTCATCTGATTGGTCATCCCGCTGGGCACAAGGTGAATTCTAAGGTTTCTACCCTTTGTCAACTTTACAAAGACTTTAACAAGCGACATACAACTGGCCCATGACGATCAAATCTATCTTAGGCCAGGTGTAGTGTCGGTGTATAAAGTCTTTATAAAAGTTGACAAAGGGTAAACCATCATCACCTTGTGCTCGGACGAATGGCCAATCAAATGACACGCCCTTTCATCTGATTGGCCATCCTGCTGAGCACAAGGTGAATTCTAAGGCTTTACCTCTTTGTCAACTTTTACAAAGACTTTAACAAGCGACATACAACTGGCCCTACGACATCTATCTTAGGGCCAGGTGTATGTCGGTTGGTAGTCTTTATAAAAGCTGACAAAGGGTGAACACCATCACCTTGTGCTCGGACGAATGCCAATCAAATGACACGCCCTTTCATCTGATTGGCCATCCTGCTGGGCACAAGGTGAATTTAAGCTTCTACCTTTGTCAACTTTCATCTGATTGGCCATCCGCAAGCGACATTCTAAGCTGGCCCTTCTGTCGCATCTATCTAGGCAACAGGCGACATACGGCTGGTATAAAAGCTCTATCTTAGGGCCAGGTGTATGTCGGTTGGTAAAGTCTTTATAAAAGTTGACAAAGGGTAAACCACCATCACCTTGTGCCCGGACGAATGGCCAATCAGATGACACGCACTTTCATCTGATTGGCCATCCCGCGGGCACAAGGTGAATTCTAAGGTTTCTACCCTTTGCCAACTTTTACAAAGACTTTACCAACCGACATAGTTCCGGGCATATATTTTGCATATTTAATTAAACTAATAACTATTCTTAAATATATTTCATTATAAGATGCTAGCTATTATAAATAGATTAGATATGTATCATAAAAAGATAAATTAATGAGTCTTTATTAATTTCTTAACAGATTAATTTGATGAATTTGAAACTCATGCTACATGAAACGATAGGACAGCTCAAGGATTTTTCAAGTTGGTTCAAATTTTATGAAAGATTTCAGGTTAGATTGAAAAAAAAAACTTGAAAAATAATATTTACTCTCACCATCATAAAGTATTCAGTCCTAAGACTGGTTTGACGCAACAATCATTCGCCCTCATATTTAATTATTATCTATAAAAAGATTAGCAGAAATATGTGTTTTCAAATAAAAATACTAAAAAGCTATTTACTCTAGAATAGAAATGGGACATTAATTTCTAATGTGCCCAAAAATTAAGAGAGGTGGTTCTTCCGTAAATTATTATAAATTATTTGATTAAATACTAGCTGCAATGCCCACCTTCGGTGGGCCTCTTGCTAGCCAAGGGGCTTCGCCCCCTGGACCCCCGTAACTTGAACACTCCCTCTCCTCCATCTCCAACCACTCCCCATCCCACCGACATCTCTCCCAAACCCCGGAACGTCTGCCCCACTTCTGATCACCCTCTACCCTAGTAAACCTACCCCCTGGACCCCGCCCGCCCGCACCTCTCAATCCATGGGGGGGGGGGACATATAAACATAGGTACATACAGAGACAGGCACAAATGCCTTTTAGTAGTATGTGATATAGGTACAGACAGAGAGAGAAATGCCCCCACATCTCTAACTCCCCTCGCCCTGGACCCCACCTCCAAACCCCCGCCCCTGGAGGGGCGGACAATCATAGGTATATATACAGACACAGATGCCCATCAGTAGCTCCCCCTGGATATAGGTACAAACACAGAAAGAAATGTTCCCCTGGACCCCCTCCTCCCACCCCCTGGAGGACATAGGTAGGTAGGTACAGAGGCAGGTACAAATGCCCTTTAGTAGTATGTGATATAGGTACAGATACAGAGAGAAATGACCTTTAGTACCCCTGGACCCCCACATCTCTGACTCCCCACGCCCCTGGACCCCAACCCCCAAAGTCAGTTGATTTTCATCATAAATTACTCTTCCAAATACTATTCGGATTTGTAATTAAATTACTCATTTAAAAATTCTTCATCAAAAGAATTCTAATAATCTAACATAAAGGGCATTCCACGCCAAATCGGACGGTTTGAAAAATTTCAATTTTTGATTTCCTTCATTTTTTGACATTTTTAGTACCCATCAAAAAACTCTTACAGGTCAATTTGGAAAGTTTTTTGATCACCTGTTTAAAAGATATCGAATTTGGGTTTTTCGCTCATTACTTCTTTAAAAATGGTCTAAATTCAAAAAAAAAAAATTGAAATTTTTGTTTTTACTTTACCATACAGGGTATGGTCAAGTATTGTAATCGTGCATGAAAAAAGTGTTGTTTTTTTTTTGTCTTTTTTCGAAATATCTCCAAACCGCTGAAACTATTTTGATTAAAAAAATTGAGCGAAACCATGGTATTTCGGTCTACAAAAAAGCCCTTATAAGTGAACATCGAAAAAATTATATTTTTCGAGCTAATAATTGTTTTGCCAAAATGTCTGTTAGTCTGTTAGTTAGTACGTGCGTTACCAAATTTTTGTGGACGAGCTAGCTCAAAAACTAGTGTGAATATCAAAAACAAATTTCAAATGTAGTTTTGGTGCATTGAGATTAAGAACTGATTAGATTTTGGTGCATATCGACCCAAAATTAAGGGGGGTTAAAAATTAAATATCTAGGCTAGGCCATTTGAGCAAACTCAAACAAATTTTGTATACATAATCAGTGGGACCCCAGAAAACTAAAATTGCAAAATCTAACCGCCGAAATGGGGGGGGGGGGGGGGGCAAAAAATGAAAATATAGGTCTATGAAGCAAATTCAACCAAATTTTGTATACATAATCAGTGGGCCCCAGAAAACTAAAATTGCAAAATCTAACCGCCCAAAATGGGGGTGGGGGATGAAATTCTAGGCTCTTGTACCAAACTCAACCAAATGTTGTATACATAATCACTGGGCCCCCAGAAGTCTAAAAATGCAAAAACTAACCCCCCCCCTACATGATTATAAATAATTTTATTAAATATAAGTGAGGGGCCAGGTTGTATGGTAAAGTCAAGTGGATGGCCACATCAGAACGTGTCAGTTTATTTTCTAAAAAGTATGTAAAAAACAAAATTTTGAAGAAGTTATGAGCGAAAAACCGAAATTCGTTATCTTTTAAACAGGTGATCAAAAAACTTTCCAAATTGACCTGGAAGAGTTTTTTGTTGGGTACTAAAAAATGTCAAAAAATGAAGGAAATCAAAAATTAAAATTTTTCAAACCATCCGATTTGGCGTGGAATGCCTCCTAAATAATATTATAATTATTAATATGTCAAATAAAAAGTCTCCGCGGATTTTTGGTACATTTTTGAACAAAAAATTTCTTTATTGAAAATCAATTTTAATCAAGTAGATATTGAACATTGTTATCTATGGCCTTTGCCATTTTTTGTCGAAAAACTTGACCAAGTGATTTGATTCAATTTGTTCTGAGTCAACAAAGATGTGTGTGGCCGCGAACACATCTTTGATGACTCTGAACAAATTGACGGAACTTGGTTGGGAAGTTTTGATGCATCCACCGTATAGCCCAGACATTGCACCGTCTGACTACCATTTGTTTCGGTCTCTGCAAAACTCTCTTGATGGTAAAAATTGACCGACCTAAGCTCCTCTAGTGATGAGCAAAGCAAGACCAAGACCAATTCTGCTCATCACTATTAATATAGGCAGAGGGTGTGTTTGTAAAGTCTTCTATAGGGTGTTTAGAAAGTCCTGATCACTTTTAAGAAAAATATTATTATTATTTTGATTTTGAGTATTAATATTAGTGATGAGCAAAGCAAAGTCTTGGTCTTGCTTTGCTCATCACTAAGCTCCTCTGAATCTGAAAATCACTTGGTCAAGTTTTTCGACGATAAATCACAGAAATTCTACACCAATCGAATTA
Organism: Forficula auricularia; assembly: GCA_024734495.1. Lineage (NCBI taxonomy): Eukaryota > Metazoa > Arthropoda > Insecta > Dermaptera > Forficulidae > Forficula > Forficula auricularia. Next base: position 6,255,547 of record JALMQS010000153.1, on the reverse strand, counting down.
TGAAGCTACCCAAAAAATGGCAAAATCCCATAGATAATAATGGTCAATATCTACTTGATTAAAATTGATTTTCAATAAAGAAATTTTTTGTTCAAAAATGTACCAAAAAACCGCGGAGACTTTTTATATGACCTATTATTATACTGTTTCAATAAAATAAATTGATTTATTTTGTGATTTGTCTCTAACAGAGATTGAACGGCGAGAACACCGGCAGTTGGCTGTCCAATATTCTGCCTGCCCGGCTCGATAAAGAAAGCGCATCTTCGAGTCCAGCAGCGACCCCGACGCACTCCGTGGCCAACCAGAGCGTGCTCAGTCCCCTGAAACCTGTCAACCTGTTGCCCGAAGTCCCTACCCAACATTCAAGGAAACTCTCCGAGCGGGAGCAACGCGACTGCGATATTATCGAGCGACTGATCAAATCCTATTTCTATATTGTTCGCAAATCGATCCAAGACAGCGTCCCGAAGGCGATTATGCACTTCCTTGTCAATTATGTCAAAGACAACCTGCAATCGGAGCTCGTGACGCATCTCTACAAAGCGGACGACGTCGAGGAGATTCTCTCCGAGAGCGAGCACATCGCCTACCGTCGCAAGGAGGCTGCCGCGATGCTCAAAGCGTTGCAAAGGGCGGGACACATCATCTCCGAGATCCGGGAGACGCATATGTGGTGATCCTGGTTCGACACCAGCACATCCCCTTAGTCAACTGATTTCGAATTCATTTTGTATACCAGTCTCAACTAGAATTATTCGTTAAGATTTTTTTTTATTTATTACCCTCCTCACACATATAATTAGTCCAATACAATTTAAAAAACATCATTTGGTTAATATTTCATTTTGAACGCAAGTGATTTTTCTATTAAAATGATATTTATATTGGAAAAGAAAATAAAGAGCTAAGATTTCGGTGAATTTAATTAATATCCACGTTTTTTTTTAAATATATCCTACCTTAGGACTTAATCATTTTTTTTATTTAACACTAACCACTGCACACAAATATAAACAAACAATACATGTAACACTGGCCGTGATAATGACTTATTGTTGTTTTAAATAATGTATCTAACAATATATCCTGAAGGTAGAATTAATTTATTAAAAGTATTTAAATTCAAAATGCAAATGCTTGGTTATTTTTTTATTTCAAATACAAATACAAAATGGTTTTAAATAAAAGTATTTAAATACAAAATGCAAAATACCTTATTTCACTGATTTTAACACCAGTATTTGTTCATGTTCCGTCTATGTGGCCTCATAATCATTAAACCAAACGAAAATAGTCGTTCAACAGATGTGCAGAACTTAATTATAATATTTAAGGAACAGTTTTTTTACATTTGGATATCTGTTCAAGGATTCTAAAATATTGTCTTCGTCTTTTAAATATTGTAGTGTTTCTAAGTATATTTTAGTATTGGCCGCATTTTGAATATCATTTTACAAATTAGTCAAAGGTCACCAAACAAAGATCGATAACGGTTGAATTTTTATGATTTCAAAAATTTATACAAAACCATTTTGTATTTTACAAATACTAAATATTTATATTAAAGTATTTCAAATAAAATAAAAAAAAGTATTTTAAATGCAAAATAAAAATAGATATTTTGTATTTGCATTTCAAATAAATCACATATCTACCTGAAGGATATCTTCAAGGATCAGAAACGTCGATATTAATTAAATTAATACACCTGATGGCCTCTTTTTTTGTTCTTTTTCCTGAATAAAAAATTATAACGACTACATCTTATCACGAAATAATATAAATATATATTATATATAGATATATATTTGATTTATTTTATTTTGATATGTAATTATTTTTCCCTGAACTTTTTCTTTCTTTTTTAAAATGGAATATTTTTCTAAAATTTAACATATAATATGTATATAATTATATAGCTGTTTAAAAAAAAAAAAATCGCTTAAAATATTTTAGATTAACGAAGAAGTATAATAAATATTTTTTGACTTTTATTAATTAAATAAAAAATAAAATATTAATTCGTTGAATTTTTTATTAAGACAATTTTTTTTTTTTTTTTTTTTTAAATTACAAAAATTTAAATAATAATTTAAAATAAAATTATATAATAATCTGTTTGTATTACGTGGGCACAATAGATAGTTACATCAGTTAAAAAATAATCTGCCTAAATTTTTATTATATAAGGTAAACGCTCCAGTAATGGGCAATCTAAGAGAAAAATTGAACTAAAACTGAGTTTCCACTGCTGTAAAATTAAGCAAACTGGTCGAAATTTTTACCTGACATTCTATTATCTGTCCTACACCTGTAACCGCAATTTTAGCACACTGGTTGCATTTACAAAAATAAAATATATACCATAACTAACCTGATGCACCGATAATGGGCCAGTATTTTATCCGGCGTACCAGTAATGGGCCCCTCAATAATGGGCCATCTATTAAATCTATTGTGGAACAATAATCAAGTCTATAACATCATAGAATTACAAAGAGGTGTAACTAAAAATCTGTTTTATTCATATTTTTCTAAAACTTTAAAGAAAATCCCGATGGTCCAGTAATGGGCCGGCCCGCCCATTATTGGAACCATTCATAGTACAATGACCGTTCCTGTGCTGATTAGTTAGGTTTCGATCGAGGTTCTCAATAGTAAGCTTAATTCAGAATGATACCATGTTCTTATGTTGGTCCGGGCTGGCCCATTACTGGGACAGTTGAACAATTGGTGATCCCATAATGGGCCACCCTATTTTGACAATGAAATCTTAAGTTTTTCATCATTTATGCACTGTACAATTTGAATTATACATTTTCCTTAACAGATTTCTTAATCAGAAGTTAGAACAATCTCAAATATTCGTCTCTTTAGCAGAATAATCCAAAAACTTGACATAAAATAAAGGAATGAACTGAATTCCAGTGCTAAGGTAACCGAACAGGAAGTAGTCAATGACTCGTATCCCTTCCACTGCCCTAGGTAACAAAAGACCCTACATTTCTCAACATTTTAAAGGGACGGCCCATTATCGGAGCATGGCCCATTACTGGAGCGTTTACCTTACCATAAAATCAATTTTTCGTAATATAGATATTATATTATTTTATTTTTGTAATTTCTTAAAAATATATGTATATATATAAAATATTAGCCAATATCTCAGGAAATTAATATTTTATTTTTCATTTAATTAATTGTCAAAATAATCGGGTCCCCTTTATTAATTTGGAGATAAATTTGTTTTGTTAAGTGCCATTTTTTTTTTTTATTTTTCTAAAAGGAAATTTGACTCTCCTTTTAGAATAATAACAAAGTCAGCAGACAGACAGAGTCACAAGGCTATGTATGATATGAATCAGAGAAATCTTATCACTACGTCATTAGATTTCTCAATTTTCCTGTAAACATTATAAGCGTAAATGTTCAAAACTTAAAAATACAACAAATACTAATTTATTTTATATATACTATTATTATATTTTATTTCATTAAAGAAAATTTTGATATTGCTTTGATTTTAAAAAATAAAAAAATTCTAATTGTGGCTAAAAATATTATTTGATACTCTGTAATACAATACAATACTATTTCTCACTAAAACTAACTTCATATATTGATGTAAATAATGATTTTTAAAATAACAACCCTCTGCCTTTGTATATCAACCCTTTTGCACTTGCATATATATAACAAGGAAAATATTTTTTGTTTTTAATCAGTGAGAAAAAAAAGATATAAGAATGATTATTTAAAAAAGAAAAAAAAAATATTTCATGTATTTACTTAAAATTTACTTTCCTTTTGGTGTATATAATAAGAGATATACTTATACCTATATGTAAAACAAAAATCATAAAATATTAAAATATTGTTTTAAAAAAATTGTATTCGATTAATACTCAAGGCTTTTATTTTTTGTTAAAAAAAATCGAAATAAATTTAATAATTTCAAATGATTATTTTTTATTTCTAATAATTCTTTACATACAATTTTCATCATCATTGGATTAAACAAACAATTTAAAGCTAGAAACTTTATTAATGACATTTTTAAAATCACTTGTTGACAATATTTAGTAATAAAAAGTCTTTAATTTTTGGAAATTGTCAATAAATTAAAAGCTAAAGGCTTTAAATACTTTTGAAGTAAATTTCGACCACGAAATTTAAAGTAGTTCGTCCGGAAATTTCGTTCAACACACTATATGATCATATTTTAGCTGTATTAACGTCTTTTATTTTTAGAAATTTCCATTAAAATAAACAAGATACGTTAATTACTAGTAAAGTTTCGATCAACACGGGTTGAGTAATAATAAATCTTTAATTTTTAGAAATTGTTAAAAAATTAAAAGTAGAGTTCGTTTTGAAATTTCGCTCGCCATCTTTATTAGTATTAATTCTTTGAATTTTGGAAATTGTCAATAAATTAAAAACGTTATTGATGATAATTACTTACTAGTGAATTAATATGAATAAAAAAAATAACTTTTTTTGAATTATTATATTTATTTCTAGCTATATTGTCTGATAATAAAAAAAAAAACTTTGAGCATTAACGAATATAAATTTCAGTTAATAAAATTAAAAAAAAAAAAAAAAACTGAATTGTAAACTCGGCTAACTGGACTTTTTATTTTTCCTTATTATTATTTTTCTTTGTGTTTGTGTGTGTGTTTTGATCTAGACTAGTTGGAACTTTTTTTTATAATTTATCTAGTCTTATCAATTTTTCTCCATATGTTAAAAAAAAAAAAAAAGTACTTGCCCGTAAACATGTAATTATAATATACATATAATATATATAATGTTAGTTAACATACCTTAATAATAGAGATAATAAAGATGATTGTTAATGTTTTATTATGTAGTTTATGATGCTGAACTGCGGGATTGTAACTTGAAAGTAAACTCTTGGCTGTACATTCAATCCATTCTTAGTGAACATTTAAATAATATATCATTTACAAAGTGCTTGCTTTCTTCGTTATAGAAATCATCAAGAGTTAAGAATTATCATCAATGATTTAATAATATTAAATAGACAGTGCCGCATTTACAGTTTTGGGGACTCTAGGCTTAACTTTATTATGTAGCCCCAAAACAAGAGTATTAGAATACACAGGTTCTCTCAAATACGTCATAATAACAGAACTCTCTGCCTTGAAGGGTGGTTCTTTGACGTCATTTCGTAATTAAACAACCTGGGTATTTTAAAAATCATTCCCGTCTCCCCAAAATAACTTTATTATGTAGTCCCAAAACAAGAGTATTAGAATACCCAGGTTCTCTCAAACACGTCATTTGTCACTTCACAATAGCAGAACTCTCTGCTTGAAGGGTGGTTCTTTGACGTCATTTCGCAATTAAACAACCTGGGTATTTTAGTAAGCACAGGTATTTTAAAAATCTTGCCCGTCTCCCCAAAATAACTTTATTATGTAGCCCCAAAACAAGAGTATTAGAATACCCAGGTTCTCTCAAACACGTCATAATAGCAGAACTCTCTGCCTTGAAAGGTGGTTCTTTGACGTCATTTCGTAATTAAACAACCTGGGTATTTTAAAAATCTTGCCCTTTTCCCCAAAATAACTTTATTATGTAGCCCCAAAACAAGAGTATTAGAATACCCAGGTTCTCTCAAACACGTCATTTGTCACGTCACAATAGCAGAACTCTCTGCCTTGAAGGGTGGTTCTTTGACGTCATTTCGTAATTAAACAACCTGGGTATTTTAAAAATCTTGCCCTTTTCCCCAAAATAACTTTATTATGTAGTCCCAAAACAAGAGTATTAGAATACCCAGGTTCTCTCAAACACGTCATTTGTCACGTCACAATAGCAGAACTCTCTGCCTTGAAGGGTGGTTCTTTGACGTCATTTCGTAATTAAACAACCTGGATATTTAAAAAAAACTTGCCCTTTTCCCCAAAATAACTTTATTATGTAGTCCCAAAACAAGAGTATTAGAATACCCAGGTTCTCTCAAACACGTCATTTGTCACGTCACAATAGCAGAACTCTCTGCCTTGAAGGGTGGTTCTTTGACGTCATTTCGTAATTAAACAACCTGGGTATTTTAAAAAATCTTGCCCGTCTCCCAAAATAACTTTATTATGTAGTCCCAAAACAAGAGTATTAGAATACCCAGGTTCTCTCAAACACGTCATTTGTCACGTCACAATAGCAGAACTCTCTGCCTTGAAGGGTGGTTCTTTGACGTCATTTCGTAATTAAACAACCTGGGTATTTTAAAAATCTTGCCCGTCTCCCCAAAATAACTTTATTATGTAGTCCCAAAACAAGAGTATTAGAATACCCAGGTTCTCTCAAACACGTCATTTGTCACGTCACAATAGCAGAACTCTCTGCCTTGAAGGGTGGTTCTTTGACGTCATTTCGTAATTAAACAACCTGGGTATTTTAAAAATCTTGCCCTTTTCCCCAAAATAACTTTATTATGTAGTCCCAAAACAAGAGTATTAGAATACCCAGGTTCTCTCAAACACGTCATTTGTCACGTCACAATAGCAGAACTCTCTGCCTTGAAGGGTGGTTCTTTGACGTCATTTCGTAATTAAACAACCTGGATATTTTAAAAATCTTGCCCGTCTCCCCAAAAAGGCATTTTTGTTTTTTATTTCACTAAAATTATAAATAAAATATTAATTTGCGCCTTATGGTAAATGCGGCCCTGGTAAATAGAGATTTAGAACTTAACATCATTTATTTATTTATAATCTTAAATTAAAAAAAAAATAAAAATAAAGGTAGTGAGAATATTTTTTCTCAATTACACACAACATGTACTGAATTTTAACTTTATAAGTATTTATATCTTAGTACAATTTTTTCTGTTTAATCAAAAAAAAAAAAAAAATTATTTTTTTATTAATGTTAAGTTTTTTCTCATTTTTTTAAAATCTTAGTTTTTAGTGTGGAAGGATTTGCTTATTGTAAAAAAAAGCCAAAACCACGAATTATTTTTTAGTTATTATAATTTAGAAATGTTATATATTATATAAATATACCAAAGCATGAAAGGTCTTTTATTTTGTTAAATTTGACCCAAAATGTTAGTAATTAAAGGCTGCGATTTTTTATTATTTTAACTATTATTCAGATAAAAATATAAAATTCATTCGCAGACTTTATATACTATAATACTTATTATTAATTCTAATCCATTTTTTTATTTTTTTTTTATTTTTTATATTAAATAAATTATTATTTTTTTATAAATTTCATATAGACTGTATTTCATTTACGTAATCTTTTATATTATTAAATGAGCAATTCTTGTATATATATATAGAATCGGTTTCTCGAAAATGGCTCTAACGATTTCGCTAAAAGTTGGTGTACTTATCAAGTCTCATGAGTTATTAGTCGTGTATAAATTTTAAACCGATTGAAATAAAGGAAGGGGGTGTAAATTAGTCATGTCACAAAATAAATATTTTAATCGTTCATATCTCGACTTCAGAAAGTCGCAGAGCCTTGAAATTTGAAACTTAAGCTATTTAAGAGGCAAAAAATGACCGAGCATCGCTCGGTGCCCCAGGCACTATTAATAATTGTAGAAGTTGAATAAAAGATTTCACTGTCGATGGTAACAGAATTGTTTTTATTTTAGGTTAAAAATAAAATAAAATGAGAGAGTCTTCTGTTTTTTAAATAAATCTAGAAATAATTAAAAATTATTTTATTTAAAAAACAGAAGACTCTCTCATTTTATTTTATTTTTAACCTAAAATTGTAGAAGTGTTTTTCAACCTGTATATCAGAGTGCTAAGTCGTCATCAAGTCCGGAGGAGGGACTGGAGGTGTTCAATTGACCTCTAGCTCTCTTTTTTTTTATTTTTTTTGAGCGAGTCTCTTTGCCTTGGACGTTTAATAAATCAACCCCCAAAGCTTACATTTTCGTCGCTAGTTGGCGCTAAAGTCGTGACGCACGGTCCCTAGTCCAGGCTTAAAATTGTATAAAAGGATACTTTTTATAGATTCCTTATTTGAAATGAGTTAGTTCGAAAAATTAAGCTCCGACTAAAAAGAACACCCTCTAGTTAGATCATGCTGGTTCATAAATAAACAATTATAGTTCCTATTATTTATTCTCGGACGTTCAGAAAAAAAGAGAGCGATCTCATTTTCTACATACTCCAGAGTCTGTACAAATAAACAAAAATTTGGGTGAGTGTTCAAATAAATTCAAGTTATTAAATTTCAAGTCCAAAAAAATAAATAAATCTTAAATTTAGTAGAAAACAATTTTCTCGAAATGTTTTATATTATTGATATATGGTTAACGGAAAAAAACAAAAACTATTGAATATTCGTGTAAAATATTTTTAGTATACTGAAGATGAAGGCAAAGCCTTCGAACCTATAGTCTATATTTAATAAAATATTTCCATCTGGGGAAATCCAATGCTTAAAAGCAAATCAAAGAGAGTGTCCTCTGCTTGATGCAAATAAAAGTATATAATACGTAAAGTGAATGAATGACCCGAAAGGGTTTTCAATTGTGACTTAATGCTCAAAAGAATAAATATATTTAATTTTGCTCCCTTGAAGTTTAAGGGACGAAGGCCCGAAGGTGATTTACAAGAGCACTATTTTATTTTAAATTACTTAACCAAATTTAATGTTTAATCAATTAACGGTGTTGGAGTTGGTAAGTTGAGGGGGCTTGATATTTTTAGGGGGGACAATGATGGGGCTTCTTGACGCAAACACTTGTTAACCACTTTGTTGAGTTTGAAATTTACGGTTTTGGGCTTGTTTTTTTGACTAAGTTGGGGGTTAATGCATTGTACGGGGATCGTCAATCACGGAACAAGTTCCTCCAAACAGGCTGTAATACCGCCATGTTCTTTTAGTTTCAAGTCCATAACTTTTACTACTAAGAATCCTTTTCACATTGAATAACGAAGTATCTACTTAATCCTTTATTTTATCAACGGTTCCAAAGTTCAAGCCTCTCAATTTTACGAAACCATTCCAATTTCATCCGTCCCTTCACGATTTTCTTGATTATTTTATATTTATGAAGGCCAAGTCTTTGTAATTTAAGTTCCAAAAAAATTATATAAATATCAGTGGCGGTTGGTGACTTTTCAACACCAGGGGATGCTGTCCAAAAAAGTACCCTTCATTTTTTGAAAGTTTATTTAAATTTTGCAAATTTCATCGAATACGGCACCATTTTCGTTATTTTTAAAAAAGGAGGAGGTTCTCAATTCGACTGAATTCTTTTTGTGTGTGTGTCTATGTTACTCGATTTCTTCGCCAATTGTGAACGGATTTTGATAATTTGTTTTGAATTGTGTTCAGTATAGTTTCCGATTGATAAAAAACTAAATTTCATTGGTATTGGACCTTTTTTTGTTTTTTGTTATGTATGTTCACCCATAACTTCTTTGTTTATGAACCTGTTTATTTTTTTGTTTATGTTTATTTGTTTTGTTTATATAATTTTGAAGTCGGTTTTATTTTTTTTTTATAAAAATTATATTATTTATTCAAATTTAACATTAGATTTTTATGACACGGTACTTTAAATGGTTGAAATTTTAGGGATGCGCCGTATCCATTGGCAGTACGCCACTGATAAATATATACATTAAGCAGATAACATATTCTTTGATTTATTCCTATAAAACAAATCTGTTACACTCGGCAAAAATTTTTAATTTTAAATATTAGTATATTTTTTCATAAGATTTATATAATGTACCTATATGTATTTTTTTTTAATTAAATTGTTTTGCGTAAAAGTTCGCCCTTGTCTGATTTTAATACATTGAAAACAAAGGCTATTTGCCCAACAAAGATGCCGTCAAATACATTTGCCTAGGAAAATAGCATTTAAATGATGAGCATTATCATAGAAAGCTATTTGTCTATATAGCCCAAGAGCCCACGACGGCCAGACCTTCGTTATTTTATAAAAGCTGAAAGTTTTTCTGTGCATGTCCCCTATACAGGTAAGAACGACCAGCGACTATAGAGTTTGGGTTGTGGTTACTTTGGCAGGTAACAGGTAATAAAGGTGTATAAAATAGTACTTTAAATTCGTTAAAGTATAAAGCTCAATTTTTTTATATTTTCTTCGGGATAACTTTAGAAATCTCGTCATCCATTGCCGGACACTTATGACAGTTGCTACCCCTGCCAGACACCCCTAAACTTTAATAAATTATAATTATACTTTCGTTATAATATAAAAGATAAATTTTATATATGTTACTTGGCGACCTATAAAAAATGTTACCTCAATAGGCGGACAGTTTTAATGGTTTTTACATAGATTTTTGACATTTCGGTTATTATTGATAACCATTGGTGAAGACATGAAGGAATCGTCTTAAAATCAAAAATAACCATCGATTCTTATCTAATACTAGAGGAATAACCTTATTGCATCCCATTTTTGTTGTTTTGACTATTAATGGCAACCTCTACTGAAAACGTGGAAGAATCGACTTAAAATCAAAAAGATAGTTTAGGGGTGTCTGGCAGGGGGTAGCAACTGTCATAAGTGTCCGGCAATGGATGACGAAATTTCTAAAGTTATCCCGAAGAAAATATAAAAAAATTGAGCTTTATACTTTAACGAATTTAAAGTACTATTTTATACACCTTTATTACCTGTTACCTGCCAAAGTAACCACAACCCAAACTCTATAGTCGCTGGTCGTTCTTACCTGTATAGGGGACATGCACAGAAAAACTTTCAGCTTTTATAAAATAACGAAGGTCTGGCCGTCGTGGGCTCTTGATCTAATAACATATATATATATATATATATATACAAAAACAAAATAGTTTAATTTTTCAACAAATGACAAAATTATATAATAGATAAGGATATTTAGTGAGTGATTGATTGATATAGGTAGAGGGTCAAAAAAGCAATTCTTTCTAATGGTTATATATACGTTGGATATTTATTTTTTTATTTTTAATAGCAATTATTTGAGATTATTTATTTATTCCTTTTAAATCATATTTTAAGATAATGACATGATTTAAGTTAATGAGGTTTTTATTATAAGGACTAGATTATTTTTATTATTATTATACCTACTAATATAGATAATGTTATAATAAAGAAAGTTAAAAAAATTTGAAAATAGCCTTAATACTTATAAAAATAACAATCAAAAAGCAAGAAATTTAAGGAATCTGTATCTTTTTTTATGAGGAATCAATGAGAGTGTCCTCTGCTTGATGTCCGCATCTTGTTTAGAATTAGGTGTATTATACATATTAATTAAATTTAACAAAGATTAAGTAATCATTATTTAGTTGTTGTTTTTTTTAAGCAAATAAAAAAAAAACCATCCATAAATAATAAAATAATTGTGAATTTTAATAAAAAAAAAAGTATTACTTAAAATAATAAAATTTATATATAATAATAATATAAAGTTTTTGATTGTATTATAATTCTAATAAGAAATAAATACTTATCTTTTATGAAAAAACATTCAGGAAATGTTTTAATTGAACATTTTAAACGTTTCGGTTTTTAGTTTTAATTTATATTTTATAAAATTAATTATTTAATATTGATAAGATTCTAATAGGACAAACTAAATGTTTTAAAAAAGTAAACCGAAAACCTAAAATATTTGAATTTATACATGCTTGACATAATCACCTAAAACAAAAGATTAATTTTAGAAATGTTTAAAATTTTTAATTAACAAAATCAAACAAAATGTGTTCTAATGTGGCCATCCACTTGACTTTACCATACAACCTGGCCTCTAAAATTATTTATAATCATGTAAGGGGGGTTAGTTTATGCATTTTTATACTTCTGGGGTCCCACTGATTATGTATACAAAATTTGATTGAGTTCGGTAAATGGCCAAGATTTTCATTTTTTGACCACCCCCCCCCCTCCCCCATTTTGGCGGTTAGTTTTTGCATTTGTAGACTTCTGGGGTCCCACTGATTATTTATACAAAATTTGGTTGAGTTTGCTCAAACGGCCTAGATTTTTAATTTTTAACCCCCCACCCCCTAATTTTGGGTGAATATGCACCAAAATCTAATCAGCTCTTAATCTCAATGGACCAAAACTACGTGTGAAATTTGGTTTCGATATTCACACTAGTTTTTGAGCTAGGTCGTCCACAAAAATTTGTTAACGCCCAGACTAACAGACATTTTGACAAAACAATTATTATCTCAAAAAATATAATTTTTTCGATGTTCACTTATAAGAACTTTTTTGTAGACAGAAATGCCATGGTTTCGCTCAATTTTTTTAATCAAAATAGTTTCATCCGTTTTTGAGATATTTCGAAAAAAAAAACACTTTTTTCATGCACGATTACAATACTTGACCATACCCTGAATGGTAAAGTAAAATCAGTCATGTCCACTTTTATCGAGAAATTTTAAAGCCCGAAATGTTCGATGACTTGCTGATTCTTTTTATAAAAGAACTATATTCATTTCTTATCAAATACTATTTAATTTATTTTGAAATTTTTTATTTGATTTCTCTATATTTCTAAATATAAATGAGAAAAAATAATTTATAAAATTTTAAATAAAATATAAATAATATTTACCTTTATTTTTATTAATCCAAAATCCATGTGGCCAAATAAAACTGTTGCTGATATTAATATGAATATATTCTATTTATATATTGTCTTTTTAAACCAATGAATTAAAAAAAATTCCAAAATGTTTAAATATATATCTATATAAAATCTAAAATATTATATAAATTAACATTTTTAATGTACAAAAATATATAAATCTATATATTATCCTTTGCAAAAGTTTTCGCTTCTACTTTAAGAGATAATTAATATAAACATATGCACATAATATACACTATCATCACTAATTCAAATAAAATAATAAAAATAAGGTTTTTATGGCTATCTAGTAATTTTATAAGACCTTTTTCTATTTGAAAAGTAATTGAGGGTGTTCGGAAACTTTTGCAAAGTATGAAATATATATATATATATATGTTCTATTATATAGGTATAGAAATTGAAATATGAAATATCTACACACTCGTTTAAAGCAAATGTTATCAAATGTTTTATTTCATTTATCACATTTAGAGCTAGCTAAAGGCACACAATTTTTTTTCTCTTATTAAATAGCATATTTGTACATTTTTTTTGTAAAAAATATTAGTTTATTAAAAAAAATATTCTTATTATATAAATATATACCAACATCTAATGTTGTTTTGTTACCCTTTTTGCAAACTTAATTTAATTAATTAATAATTATTTATAGATATAATATATAATGGAAATGCATTTGAATTTGTGAGATCGAAAAAGTACATCAAAATTATATAATATATTTTTAAATTGATATTAAAAATAGTGATTTTTTTTTTTTTTAATCGATACATGAAAATTAATAATCATTAATAAATATTCTTCAAAAATCTCAAATAAATCATTCTAATAAATTCGCCTATAATTTCACTAAATTTCAAATTTTTAGATATTTCCAAAAAATTCAAAATTTAATAACATTAATACAAATAAATATGGTAAATGCATATAATTTCGTAAATATAAATTATGGAAACTACTGTTTGTTATATACCGGGTGAGTTTTTTTATCTTGAGACAGTCCAATAACTCAAAAAATAGTGTATTATATGGAAAAAAGTTTCAAATAAAAGTTTATTTATATCGAGGGGGAAACCAAACTACGCCATTGTTTGTAGATCTAGAACAAGCTTTCAAGGGTATTTTAAGGTCAAGTTCTGTTTTTTAAATGGAAACCTATATATTTCTTTTCATATTCATAATATAAAAAAAAAAAAGCTGAGCAACTTTAATAAAAACTATTTTTTTTCTACATCAAATAAACAAAATATTAAATCAATTTTTAGATCTAAAAAAATTTTAATAATTATTTTTAACAATTATTCAACTTAATTATTAAATAATAATAAATTTTCTCTGGAGAGAGACGGACTGGTAGAAATTTTAATTGAATGTAATGGAAGGCAGCCCAGAGGCAGTGAGGAAAGAAAAAATTAACACATATAAAATAAAGTGTAATTTATTGGAATCCTTCCTCCTTTCCTTTCAAACCGACGTTTCGGAGGATTCTTCCCTCCCTCTTCAGGGTTTCAAAGGGTCAATGAATGAAACAAAAAATAAAATGTTTCCTTCTTCTCTCCACAGTAGTGTTCAAAAACATTCTTCACTTTTAACAAAGGGATAGAAAAACAATTTTTTTCCTTCTAATTAAGAAAAAGAAGGGAAAATAAAATTGTTTTTCTATGCCTTTGTTAAAAGTGAAGAATGTTTTGAACACTACTGTGGAGAGAAGAAGGAAACATTTTATTTTTGTTTCATTCATTGACCCTTTGAAACCCTGAAGAAGGAGGGAAAAATCCTCCGAAACGTCGGTTTGAAAGGAAGGAGGAAGGATTCAATAAATTACACTTTATTTTATATGTGTTAATTTTCTTTCCTCACCACCTCTGGGCTGCCCTCCATTACATTCAGTTAAAAATAATTATTATAATTTTTTTTTGAGATTTAATAATTGTTTTAATATTTTGTTTATTTGATGTCGTATAACAAAATAGTTCTCATGAAAGTTGCTCAGTTTTTTTTGTAGATTATGAATATGAAAAGAAATATATAGGTTTCCATTTAAAAAACAGAACTTGACCTCGAAATACCCTTGAAAGCCAGTTCTAGGTCAACAAACAATAGCGTAGTTTAGTTTTCCCTTTGATATAATTAAACTTTTATTTGAAACTTTTTCCATATAATGCACTGTTTTTGAGTTATAAGCCCGTCTCAAGAGAAAAAACTCACCCGGTATATACATATATGAAAATGGGTGTACTTCAATCTTTTTTTTTCCACTCACTGCTTCCCCCCTCTCTATATTCAAATATATAGCTTAATGACTGTATTAGAAGTTCTACTTCCATCGAGCGTCACGACACTCACGGATTTTATATTTATTTAATTTTTTGAAGATTTTATTTTCAATCATTTTACTTTTATTATCAATTATTAAAAACCTATATTATTTTTTAAAAATTTTCAAAAATAGAAATTCCGACTTGTTTTTTTTTTGAATTTTATATACTTACTTACTTTTAAGTATTCAGAGAGATAAAAAAAAACAAAAAACAAATCTGATTTAATAATCAAAGTTAAGAGTGATGTGTTAATCTATTTTGCAGATTCTCAAGCTTTGCTTTTAATCTATATATTAAGCAATTTAAAAATAGATTTACTTAAAAATCATTAGATTTTTTTTCATTATCCAAAACTGCCGACTGGATTAATGAGATTAATAAGATCCTCTTTTTTTAAACAGAAACTGATTTTATCTTTAGATGGCAAATTATTTATTCACATTAAGTCCATCCATATGAATATCAATTCTTCTGGACCATTTTTCTATTTATTAATAGATAATCCTTTTTATTTATTTATTTTTTAATATAAATTCCATTTTTAACGTAACGACGGCCAACTTCTTAAATATACCCGTCCAGTAAACGCTCCTCCAGAATATAAAATAAGTTGCTCCTTTTTATAGTAATTTACTATTTCTTCAATACTGGCGAAAGTCTAAAAAATATTATAGAGAAAAACTAATTATTTTTAAGTGAAAAGTTTTTATTTTGCCGAGAGTAGCAGAGTTGTTGATTCATAAAGAGAATCAAAGAGGTTGTCCTCTGCTTGATGCAAATAAACACACATATATATATCAAAATTATATATAGGTATATTATTTATTTGTTTGAGACTATAGTTTCGAAGACTCGGCCTTCATCATCAGTCACCTTTAATTATAAATATTATTTTTCATGGGGTCAGTATCGAATGGATATTGAAAATTTTTTGATCTTTACTTAGCCGAGAGCCAGTTAAAATTTTAACTATTATTTTTCATGGGGTCAGTATCGTATGACCCCATGAAAAATAATATACATAATTAAAAAAGACTGATGATGAAGTCCAAGTCTTCGAAACTATAGTCTCAAACAAATAAATAATACATATACATATATATAATTTTGACATATATGTGTGTATGTTTATTTGCATCAAGCAGAGGACAACCTCTGTTTCTCTTTATAATTATTTTTAAATTCTAAATTATTCGTATATATATATAATATAATTCAAAAATATTTTAAAAATAATAATCTGAAATTAAAATTCATAAACAAAATTTTTTTTAGAATTTAAAAAAATAAAAAAATAAAATTTATAAGATGGATTTGTTACATGAGAGAAGTTTGAGGTATTATATTAGGGGGAGCGACTAGAATTTCATTCTGCCTTTTTGACTATAGTTTCACAAATATGAAAGTTATGGATCTTCTAAAATTACTTGAAATTATCATAAATATTAGGGTGGTTCAGGCCGTTTTCTTTGATCTAGAAATGACAAAGTGAAAATAAATTTGAAAATCTTTGAGATAGAATTGTTAATATCTCGGGAGAGGAATGGAATCTTGGGCGTCCGCAGAGGGGGGGGGGGGGAGTAGACTAACTAAACAAAGTTTAATGTACCGATGTGTTTTTGTATTTAAGCACTACTGTATTAGTGTATTCTACCTGAAAAAAGTCAAAAAATTAAATATTTAAATAAATTAAAAATTAAATTCTTATGTAATTATCTCTGAAAAATTTTCTGCCGACGCCCTTGAATACAATACTTTCACATATATATCTAATATGCAGCGGTTCGGTGTTCCGTGGTACACTAGGGTTGGGGCTCCGTGTTTTAATTTATCAATTTTTTAAAAATAAATATTTCCACACTGAGAATTTAGAGACTAAAGGTAAAATTAAAATTAATATTTACCATTTGTTTATTATTTAATATAAATTAATAAGGATTCCAAAATATATAACATGTTTAGAAGGGTTGCACGTTAAAATAAAAGTTGGGTTACGCTGATTTAATGATATAGATCAGTGATCTTCAAACTTCCGGAACCCTTAGAACTATAAGGTTTTTGCGGGGAAGCCTATTCAACCCTAAGAAAAATATATCATAATATCATATTTTAAGTAAATCAATATGTTATAGGTACTTTATGTAAAGACTATTAAAGAAAAGTATTGTATTTTTTTTATCAAATTTTTTTGTAATTTACTCATTAATAGTATTAACGGAGCCCACACACGAAGATTCTGATTAATTTTCAAATATAACTAAATGTTTCTTTATCAAAGCGCACAGACTTGGCCGTACACGCTGTATGGTATTTACCCGAACCATTTTGATCCTATTTCGACCTCCCTGCAGATCGGAGCCCATTTGTGATACAGAGGCGAAATTATACACATGTAATTTTTTTTTTTTTTTTTTAATGCAATCGAATGCAAGAAGGGGTGCACCAGTAAAGATGTAGCCCCTATGGATCTCGAAAGACCCTTGCATTACCGAAGAGAAGGGAAAGTTGTTTAAGTGAGAGGGTGTAGACGTAGGTGTCTATGCACCCTGGTTTTGAAGGTTTGAAGATCATAGGTGCTGGGAAAGATAGAGGCTGGGAGAGAGTTCCAGTTCCTTGAAGTCATGGGGATATATGAATTCGCGAATGAAGTGGTCCGGCACTTTTCTAATTTGACCGCGAAAGAGTGTTGGGAGTCGGCAAAACGTGTGCTGCGTGCAAAGCATGCTTTGGGGGGAATTATTGATTTTATCTCATCAGAGCACCTGCCGTGATAGTATCTATAGAAAAGGGAAAGGGCGGAGACATCTCTTCGATGAGCCAGCGAGTCGAGGGAGTCGGTGAGGGTAGAATCGTCAATTAGCCTGACGGCTCGTTTCTGAATTGCATCAAGGGTAGCAAGAGAATATTTTGAGGCTCCTCTCCACAGATGAGAGCCGTATTCGAGACAGGGGCGGATTTGGGCCTTGTAGATGGTGAGAAGTTGTGGGGGTTTGTAAAATCGCTTGGACCTGAATAAGAAGCCAATCTTCCTTGCTGCAGATTTCGCCACAGAGGAGATGTGTTCATTCCAAGACAGGTCAGATGCGACAGAGACGCCCAACATGGATAGGCTGTCACACATTTTCAGGGTATTCGAATCGAAGTGAATATCAGGGAAATCTCTATTTTCGCGCCTAGAAATTAGACAACATTGAGTCTTGTTTGAATTGAAGTTAACTAAATTTTGAGAGCCCCATTTATTCAGTTTGTCTAGGTCGAGAGTAATTGAGGAGGCAATATTGATTCGATTATTCGGGAGAGAGGGTTTGCCGTGTAGAGTGCTATCGTCGGCGTAACAATGAGTGGGGTTTGCCGTTTGATCAATAAGGTCGTTTATATAAATAAGGAAGAGTGTGGAGGAGATTACAGAGCCTTGGGGAACACCAGAGTTTGTGGAGAACGATTCAGAAGATGTTCCATCCACCACAACTTTTATACTTCGGTTTGTCAGAAAGCTTTCAATCCATTTGCGAAGTGTTGGTGTGAATCCAAAGGCTGGTAGTTTGGCAAGAAGATTTTTGTGCCAAACCTGGTCAAAAGCTTTGGAGATATCAAGGGCTACAGCGAGGGTTTCTTTTCCGGCCTCTAGAGTATTGTTCAAGGTGTGGGTGACATAGGTTAAGATGTCGCCTGTGGAACGATTTTGTCTGAATCCATATTGCCTATCGTGAATTAATTTATTGTTTTCTAAGTGATGAAGGACGTGTTGGTTTATGACTAATTCCGGTTACTATTGGAAAAAGAACAGAGGTGATCGTCGAGATAGGGCCTGGGTTTAGAGATTCGTGATGTGTGTCTCCTTTTTTAGGAATAGGTGTTACTCTGGCTTTATTTCCGAGCTTTTGGGGGAATATGCCCGACTCGTAAGAGAGTTGGAATAGCTTGGACGTTGAGATAGGGGCTGGATTCAGGGGCGCCTTTTTGGACGAGAATTGGTGGGATGTTATCCGGGACCTGCGGCGGTTTTGGAATTTAATTTATTAATGAGCACTTTTTATGATTGTTTGGGGCTCTGAAATTATTTTGCCCATTCTGCAGGAATTCTGGTTTGGGGGGTATAAAGACGGGCGGGCGAAGCTTCCTCTATGCCATCTAAGGCTGGAGTTAAGTTGGTGAAAACTAGATGCTAGTGATTCGGCTTTTTCAGCGGGGGTCGTGGCACATTTTCTGAACCATTTGGGTGAAAGAAGGGGCGGAAGTGAGTGGGGACGCGTAAATTTACTTATTGCCTTGTGTAACGAGAAGAAGGCCCGTTTTCCATTGGGGCCAAGATGCGAGACGTGTCAGCTATCCTCTGTTGTTCGAATATGATTTCACCTGGCTCAAGAGGTGATTTTTTGCATGAGCTTCGCGACAGCGGTAGAATGCAACTCGGTCACATTCCAGCTGTGAAAGTTGCTACATTTCTGAACGGGATTCGTTTCTTTCGCGGAACGGAATCTGCGCATTGTCTACCAAAACCAAGGCTTAGAGATCCTTGTTCCCTTTAATCAATTTTGAGGAGGATGTAAGGTTTCGGAAAACCTCATTTGAATTGCCTACGTTGAGGGCGTCTTTTGCGAATTCTGAAGCGTTTTTATCTCTTGAACGCAGAGGTTCAATTCCGCAATGGCAAGCTGGCAAAAAAGTTGCGCATGTCGTTTCCAAATTAAATGTTATCGTTATAACGAGTCTCGCCAGCTTTTTCTGGGGTTGGGTGGGGTGACGTGTGCTGGCAAATTGGCGGAGGTTTTAATTTTTATCAGATTGTGAGTCGGGTGATTTACCCAAAGGGGCCGCAATTTTTGCTTCATGGGACGATTGAAGGTGGAAGTGATGAAAAGATCGAGAAGATTGGATTTTTCATTGGCTTTGTCTGGGATTCTTATGAAATCTATCTTGAAGAGAGTACCAAATTTCAATAAAATAGCTTAAATAGATTCTGAGATAATAGCTAATTTCACTGACTGATTGACAGGTCATCAAAAGGGTACTTCCAATCATTCAAGCATCATGAAATTTCGAATGCTAGTAGAGTTTGGGACACAACCAAAGGAAAAATACCAAAAACCCAGAGTTTCCATCTTTCAACCCCTAAAATGAAGGGGTGGAGATTGTAGGATAGATAAATCTGCATCTAATATATATGAAATGATTCTAGGATGCTAAAATAATATCTCAGAAGCCCTCTAAAATGAAGGTGAAATTTGTAGGGCAACTTAACTACACTTAAAACAAAAATAATAATAATAATTAATAAAATACAGGGTGTGTAGTTTCACAGTGAATGAAATAAAACTCAAGAGGTTTATACAAACTCAATATATTTCAGATTATTAGTCCAAGTTTTAAGCTGTAAACTGCTGATGATGGACTAATAATCCGAAATATATTGAGTTTGTATAAACCTCTTTGAGTTTTATTTCATTCACTGTGAAACTACACACCCTGTACTTTATTAATTAATATCATGTTTCACCTAAAACCTACACACACTTTCTCTAAGTAAAAAAAATAATAATAATAAATAAAAATAAAAGCTATATATTAGCTTACAAAAAGAAGAGAAATCTCACCCAAACAAAACATTATGTGATAAAACAGGCCATGTTGGAAAAATTAGTGAAATCTAGGAAGCAGCCAAGTTATATTCGCCAAGAAAAATTAAGTTGAGAAAATAGTACTTTCAATTATAACCGTTTCATCACAGCCACGAACTCTTACAACTTTCAATTATAATGCATTCTTTCCATTTTGAATGACAATCTAAATTTATGGATTATAAATTTTTATTTTAAATTATTTTCATGAAACTTGGCTGTTACGAATTATGTAGTTAGGGTAAATGAACTAAATTCATGAACAGCCAAGTTTCATGAAAATAATTTAAAATAAAAATTTATAATCCATAAATTTAGATTGTCATTCAAAATGGAAAGAATGCACTATAATTGAAAGCACTATTTTCTTAGCTTAATTATTCTTGGCGAATTTAACTTGGCTGCTTCCTAGATTTCACTAATTTTTCGAACTTGGCCTGTTTTTTCACAGAATGTTTTGGGTGAGATATTATTTACATTAGTCAACTAGTGTGAGTGCTTAATAAATTTTTTTTGAATTTTTATTTTGGCTCGAAGAACCCGCAGAGATGTACCGGGGAACACCGGAGTTCCGTAGAACACAGTTTGAAGTCCACTGATACATTGGTAGTAGATATTAGTGAAAGTAACATAATAGAGGGCTTCTAGCACAAGGCCCATGATAGGTTAGTTACGGAACTGTGTAACATAAAACAAAGTTCTAAGAATTTTTTTTATAAATTGTATACCTAATTTATTTGCTGGCGACTGATTGGTTTAGTTAGCGCCATGCTCATAGAATCAATAGGTATCTCAGGGTGGCAGGACGTGTATAATTACCATTTCATTATCTTTTTCGGATCCAAGAGCATAGAGATTATCACTGGTTCGCTTCCTAACAGGAATATTATACACTCGGCCGTTAGAGAAGAGCGTGAGTGTGAGAGGGTTGGCTGTTCGTCTCGAAGGCCGGAACAGGAAGCAACCTTCCTCGCCCTTGGCGATCACGAGCTCCTCTGCTCGGGTTCTGTCAGGAGAATTAAAGTACCATGGCTGCCCTTGCCAAGAAATAAATAAAGGAATCTGCGCCGAAGCTCCTGGAAACATTTCACAAAATTTACATTCTATTCAATAATATATATATTGTAAGAGCGGAATTCAATGCAATTGCACCTTTTTACTTTAGCATACAGGGTATGGTCAAGTATTGTAATCGTGCATGAAAAAAGTGTTTTTTCCTTCTTTTTATCGAAATATCTAAAAAACGGCTTAAACTATTTTGATTAAAAAAATAGAGCTATGCAAAAGTGTCGCAACGATCTGACTGAGTCATCTAGCGGCCGTGTCTAAAGGCTCGTCGCCAAAGCAACAGCGGGCCGCTACAAATAGTTTTGTAAAAATGTCTGTTAGTTAGTCTGTGCGTTACCAAATATTTGTGGACGAGCTAGCTCAAAAACTAGTGTGAATATCGAAACCAAATTTCACACATAGCTCTACAAAAAAGCTCTAATAAGTGAACATCGAAAAAATTATATTTTTTGAGATAATAATTGTGTTAGGGCGCTCGTGAGTGCTGAGTGCTTTGTGGTGCGTATCCAATCCCCTCCACCAAGTCGATGGGGTCCTAACAATGTTGCGTGTGTGCAGGGCGTTGTTTGTGCCCTGGTGGAAAGCAGGGATGGGCGCCATCCGCTTTGTTAGCGGGGGAGGGGCTACTAGTTGTCGGTTGGCCCCTCCTTCCATTCGATCGATGCGATTCGATGCTCGATTGATTCCATGCGATCCGTTCGATGCTCAGCCGAGATCGAATTGCTCCACTTATAGCATGACTGATATATTATCAGTCATGTAAAAGTGTCGCAACGATCTGACTGAGTCATCTAGCGGCCGTGTCTAAAGGCTCGTCGCCAAAGCAACAGCGGGCCGCTACAAATTGTTTTGTAAAAATGTCTGTTAGTTAGTCTGTGCGTTACCAAATATTTGTGGACGAGCTAGCTCAAAAACTAGTGTGAATATCGAAACCAAATTTCACACGTAGTTTTGGTCCATTGAGATTAAGAGCTGATTAGATTTTGGTACATATCGACCCAAAATTAAGGGGGGAGGGGGTTAAAAATTAAAAATCTAGGCCATATGAGCAAACTCAACCAAATTTTGTATACATAATCAGTGGGACTCCAGAAGTCAAAAAATGCAAAAACTAACCGCCTAAAAGGGGGGGGGGGGTCAAAAAATGAAAATCTTGGCCATTTACCAAATCCAACCAAATTTTGTATACATAATCAGTGTGCCCCCAGATGTATAAAAATAGAAAAACTAACCCCCCACCCCTACATGATTATAAATAATTTTAGGGGCCAGGTTATATGATAAAGTCAAGTGGATGGGCACATCAGAACACGTCAGCTTATTTTTCTATTTTTTTGCTAACTTTAAATTTAATGAAATCTAGACAGAAATTAGGATCATAAACTACTTTTATTTTGCACAAAATTGTTTTCAAGTTTTACTACACAAAATTACATTATTGATTTCCTCTTGAGAATATACGTATTGGCAATAACTTTTTCATAAAAATTTGAATCATTATTTATTTTTGAATTTATTTATTTATTTTATTTCCATGTAGGAAGATAATATTCTTCAAAAAGTTAAGTGACTTATCTAGAATTTAAATTTTATAAATTAAAGGGCATTTTTAGTCACATAAAATAAATAAATATAGTAATTTTAATCAATTATCATTATTTATTTGATCGATTTACCAGTCAGATTCGGTCACCCCTGGATGACAATCTTCAGAGTACTACTGAAATTGAATCATTTTATGAAATTTTTTATACAATTACGCAAAATAAAAACCATACCATTTCACATTTATACATACAGAATTCGTTCAATATCCATGTTAATAAATTAAGAATGATTTATGTACCTATGCAGAGATTGCAGAGGGACAAATTTCAAATGTATGTATAAATGTGAAATTGTATGGTTTTATTTTGTATAATTATAATAAAAAATCTTATAAAATGTTTCAATTTCAGTACTACTGAAGATGGTCAACCAGGAGTGACCAGAAACTGTCTGGTAAAACGATCAAATAAATAATGATAATTGATTAAAATTACTCTATTTATTTATTTTATGTGACTAAAAAAAACCTCTTTAATTTATAAAAATAAATGAAGAAAAAATAATTTAATTTGTTCAAGTTTAAGAAATACTATATCTTCTAAACATATTTTGTAAAATAAGGAATTTTATTTTAAAATAAATTTTTGATTGTTTTATTTTTCATTTATGAGTGAAATTTTAGTTAATCATCATCAAATCGTAAGACTGGTATGAATTTAAAATTCTAAGGGAATCACAGATACCAGATCTTCTAATCTCACATTTTCTGTTGGAATCAAATCAGTCTTTCGACTTGATGATGATTAATTAAAAGTTTAAAGCCTACACAGTGGAGTAGGTACATATTAAGCGGTCTGTTGATTTTATTTATTTATTCAAATAATGGGCAGCTACACCTATTTACCAAAATAATATTATAAATAACATAATAAATCTTCTCCGAAGAGATATGTCGAAATTAAGGTTAAGTGGATAAAATGTTAAATATATAATTTCTGAAATCAGAATTATGATGAGTCAAGTGCATAACTAAAATATTTAGGTGTTTATAATTTGAAAAATATTTATTTTAATTTTTTTTTAATTTTTTTTATTATATAGAAATTCTAGTAAATCGAAATAAACTGCAAAGGATCGTTGCTAAACTTTATCCAATGTACTATCTTATTCTAGGGAAAAGTACTAGTATAATTAGACAGAAAAACTTTATATGGTCTTTTTGTGGTCTTCAAGGTACTTAATTACAATATTAAATTTCATCGAAATTGGTTTGGTCATTTTCAAGATATTTAGAAAAAACTAAAAAAGTACTGAAATAAAGTACTAATGTTTGTAGGCCGATATTTACCAAAAACTAATCAGCGTTTCATTTTGTTAAAATAATGGTAGGTTTTCAATTCATTTCAATCAGTTGTACGGTGTGGAAAAAATCGTGGACGAAAAAAAAACGATAAAATCCATCCATCCGCACAGACTAAATGAAAAAATCGCACTTTTTGACCTCTCGACGAGATCCCCATGTAATTTTTGGCAAAACCGTCACGTGCTAAAATTCAACCTAATTGAATACTACAATTTGTGACTTTAATTGAGACCATGGGTTCCGTAGTCTTTAACTGAGGACCCTTTGAAGTTACACTTGCCGCGAGACCGATTACAATACTTTCCCCATACTTCGCATTGAATAAAGTAAAAATATTTAATACAAATCGACACTAGAAAGCAATTTTGCTGTATCTCGAAAAAAAAAAATAAAAAAATACGAATACCACTTTTATATAAGATGAGAATCAGAAAAAAGTTTTTCACTTGGTTTGGGTCTCGTTCACACACGATAAATTTTTATTTAGGTAGGACGTTCAAATTTTTAAAATTTTCTCCACTAAATATACAATAAATTTTGTAAAAAAAAAATCAAAATCTGCTACTTTTCAGATTTAAATATATACGTCAAAATTTCTGAATTTTTTTTTTTTTTTAATAACTTTCATACTTCGTTTGAGACTAGTACAGGGTAGTCCAACCCGCGGCCCGACATAAAATCATAAACTTTCTTAAAAGATTTAAATTTGTTAGTACTTAAAGGCAAACGTATCTGATCAAATTTGCCCTGATAAAAAAAAACCGATTTTTCCAAAATAAGTATGTCATCAGGCTTATACCTCGTATATAGCTAGATTCATAGAAAAAATTCGGAAAATACTGAAAATGATTTGAAGATTAAAATTGCTGATTTTTAAATTTTGAATTTCAGAACTAGATTATATTTGTGACTCCGATTTAAATACAGATATAAATTTTCTTGCAACGAAATTTTCTCTGGAGAGAGACGGACTGGTAGAAATTTTAAGTGAATGTAATGGAAGGCAGCCCAGAGGTAGTGAGGAAAGAAAAAATTAACACATATAAAATGAGGTGTAATTTATTGGAATCCTTCCTCCTTTCCTTTCAAACCGACGTTTCGGAGGATTTTTCCCTCCTTCTTCAGGGTTTCAAAGGGTTAATGAATGAAACAAATAAAGTAAGAATAAAATAAGAAGGAAACATTTTATTTGTTTCATTCATTGACCCTTGAAACCCTGAAGGAGGAAAAATCCTCCGAACACGTCGGTTTGAGGAAGGAGGAAGGATTCCAATAAATTACACCTCATTTTATATGTGTTAATTTTTTCTTTCCTCACTACCTCTGGGCTGCCTTACATTACATTCACTTACAGATATAAATATTTTACCTACGAACTTTCTGATTGAATGTATAAATTGCAATCAGACAGAGAACACGAAAGAAAAATTTAATAATGTCGTTTAATTAAAATTTTATAAAAATTATCTACCTAGAAATAAATATCCCTTGATTCCCGATATTCTTGATGTCACTTTTGAAAGTATGTTAGTAAGAATGCGTGAAGCCAATTTGAAGAAGGAAATTCACGAAAAGTAGTATTAGAAGTACAATTTTGGATAAAAATAATAATGAAATTAATGAAGTTTTTATTAAAATCTATCTATATTTCATAATTCCATTTTTTTAATTATTTCATATCTAAGTGATTAAAAATTCTTGACTGGTTAAAAAAAATTCTTAACGAAAAGAAGTAAAAAATTATTATAGGGTATAACATTTTTGTTTATTACTCATGGTCAGGGCCGTGTCTACAGGGTGGTGCAGGTGGTGCGAAACACCACGGCGCTCAAGCTCGAGGGGCGGACTTGTAACGTCCCGGACAGAAAATTAAATTTAGTTTTAAAATCAAGAATTAAAAAAAAATATATATTAAGTTGGTCTGGAATTTTGATAGGAGAAATTGTTCCATTATATTATGTTGAGAAAAGTCGGCAAACTCTATTGTCCTCAAACCCAGGTTCAAATAGATTTGGGTAAAAAAGGCTTTCCATACATACTATACGAGCTGCTCCAGGCGTGCCTTCGGCACGCCCTCTACAGCTCGTCCCTCCGGGCAGGTGGCCCTGGCGGGCAGCGTCCCGGCATGTGATTATTAGGTTTGTAATATATATTTGTAATATTTTGCCCCCTCTTTCGCCCCCACGCACTCATTTTGGCTATTGATTTTTACAGCATACATTTTATATACCTAGTCTTAAAAACTAACATTACAAAATTTGATCTATATCGGAGAGAGTATTAATTTTTGCCCCCACTCACATTTTGGGAGGTTGAAATTATTTTTTAGATATTTGCAAATAAATAACTCTTAGTTTTCTAAAGAGTAAATGTACAAAAAAGCTAAAAATTTCTATATTCCCCCCCCCCCCCCCTTGCCCCATACAGTTAATTTTGATAGTTGATTTTTACAGGAATAGTTTCTTAAAGTAATAAAGAATAACTCTACAAAATTTGATCAACATAGGAAAGAGGTTTAATTTTTGCCCACACTCACACTCACATTTTGGATAGTTGGGAGTCGAATATCAAAAAATCCTGAAATTACTTTTTAGATATTTGTATTTAGAATTTTATTAAGTAAAAATCAAGTAGATATCTTATCGTTCTTAATTGAAAATGTATAATTAGTGTAAACACATTGTAAAGATATTTTGCCCCTTTTGACCCCTTTAGGGGTCGAATTTCAAAAAATCCTGAAATAAGTTTTTAGATATTTTAATTTAGTAATTTTATAAGTAAAAAGCAAGTAGATATTCTAAATGCCCCAAGGTAGCTACGCCACTGCTAGGGGTGTGTGTTTCAAGTAATTAAATGGTAATTTGAGCAATACCATTGGGTAGTTTCCTGGGTGATTCTGCGTGGGTGGGTGGCGCAGGGAGTGGCCTTTGGGTCTTAAGGGTTCCGCTGCTGCTGCTGCTGCCGAGGCTGCTGTTGCTGCCCTTGAGCCCTACGGCACTCGGCTTCTTCGGCTCCGGCGACTTCTCTGCAATACACAACAAACACAAATCAACAACAAGTCTACAAAAGAAACTTTTATTTTCTCTTTCAAAAAAAAAGCTCGCCATTTGTAATTTACAAGTACCTAGCGGACCGAGCGTCGCCCGGTAATACGGTAATTTTTTCCTTTAGTTAAAAGCGATATAAATTAATATTATTTTTAATTTTAAATTCAACTAAAATAGTTTGTTTTTATATGCAGCCAGAATTAGATATTTTTTTTCCTAACGTTTTGACTCTCCCAAATGAAGTATCGCTCTGCACAAAGTTTTGAACTTAATTGCAATTAAAAATAAACTGATGTGGCCATCCACACCATACGCCTGGCCCCTCTCTTATATATAATATTTAATGTAATCATTTAGGGGGGGGTCAAAAAATGAAAATCTAGGCCCTTGGACCAAACTCAAACAAATATTGTATACATAATCAGTGGGCCCCCAGAAGTCTATAAGTGTAAAAACTAACCGCCCAAATAATATTTTCGTCATAATAAGTCCATTTTATAGTATATTTCATTTTTCTTGTTTTTTTAGTTTGAAAATCTTATAATTTTAATTTTGAACCCCCCCCCCCCAACCCCCTTAATTCTGGGTCCAATTTCAACCAAAATCTAATCAGCTTTTAAACTCTATGCACCAAAACTACATATGAAATTTTGTTTTGAAATTCACACTAGTTTTTGACCTAGTGCGTCCACAAAATTTTGTAACGCACGTACTAACAGACATTTTGACAAAACAATTATTATCTCGAAAAATATAATTTTTTCGATGTTCACTTATGGACTTTTTTGTAGACAGAAATGCCGTGTTTTCGCTGAAATTTTTTAATCAAAATTCCTTAAGTATTTTTTAACACACGTAAAAACATGTTGAGGGGTCATATTACCGCCTCCTCTAATTACGTCACAATGAATAAACCCCTAGGTTACTTCGTAACTGTCTCAATATATTATCTATATGTTATCATATTAAATGAGCAATATATATAGGTATTATAATAATATATTATATATAGGTATTATAATAATAATATATTGGGAGAAAAAACAGCGCTAACAATTTCGATGAACATCATTGGTTAGGGGTTTTTTGGTTCGACAATTCCATCTTTCAGGGTCCCATCTTCAATTAACTTTAATTTTATTGCTTTTTTCTTAATTAAAGTAATTTCTAAACTTTTGGGCACAGGCACGTTATAAATTTGCATGAAGCTACAATTTTTATTTTTGACAAGGCTTGGTTCGATCACATTATGTGTACCGCATTTTGTGTATAACTCCCAATTAACTGAAGATAGCCAAATAAATTCAGGCCAAAACGTTTTATTCAGGGTGTTTTATTGAACCTAGCTCATCCAACTTTGGCTGATACCTACTCCTTCATCTAATAAAGAAATTATTGACAGGTGGGTGTGTCAATAAAAATGTAAAATTCATTTTGTTTTCAATTTCCTTTTATTAATTAATTGGTATTTTAATTTTAAA
The DNA here is from genome assembly GCA_024734495.1 of Forficula auricularia. Lineage (NCBI taxonomy): Eukaryota > Metazoa > Arthropoda > Insecta > Dermaptera > Forficulidae > Forficula > Forficula auricularia. Next base: position 6,226,460 of record JALMQS010000153.1, on the reverse strand, counting down.
ACCCACTAATAGTTCATTACAAATCTTATTATATTATATTAGAAAATTTAATTAATTAGATAAATTGGTACCTAATTAATTTTAAAAAAATTAATTAGAGGTATTTTCTATTGAAGATGGAGAAGTAGAACTCAATACTGAATTGATGTAAAGCCAGCCTAAGAATAAAGAAAAACCGTAAATTCCGAATAAAGGAATTTATTAGAACGTCGTTTTCATCCTCTAGAAAAATCGAAGATGGTCCCTTCTTTCTAATGCTTTAAAACACCTCATTGTCTATTAATATTATTTTTAATTGCATTTAAGTTCAAAACTTAGTGCACAGCCGAGGGGTGAACCGCGACCTAATATCGTGTACACTTACTTCCACTTCCACATTCATTTCCAAGTAGAAGACAATAGATAAAGGGGTATTATCTAATGACTCCCAAAATAATTCCACATAATTCCAAAAACCGTGTACACCTAATTCCAATCGCGGTTCACCCCTCGTGCACAGCTATGCCTTGATGTGACCCGCTCCGGGTTAATACGTTGACAAAAAAATTAATTAAATTTGATTTAATTCTAATAAAGACCTTTTTACCTGAATTCAAAATTAAAAATAATGTAAATAAATGATTTTTAATTAAAGTTAAGAATTGACGAGCAACGCACGGTTCGCCAGCTACTTTCAATTAATCTAATACTATTTTGTAAAGAAAGACAAGCTCAGCAACAGGTGTCTGGGTGGTGGCAAGGGATCCGTGGGAACCACGATTACTTACTTGTCCTGCAGAACTTGAACATATGTCTCCGTGGAAGCGGCTGCAGCTCCACTCGGCCCAAGGAGCAGAGCTGCAGGCTGCAAGGACCCCCTGCAGCCCCCCCAGCCCTCTGCCCCTCATCGCTCTTATTGCCCTAATTGAATCAAGACTCTAAGTGCCTGTGGGCGCTGACGACTCCAGGGATTCGTACAAATCGGCCCACTATCTTTTGATCAGACACGTTTCTTATACACTCTCTATTGGACCCCCCTTCCTTAATTTAATTTTAATTAATTCAATTCCTTTGATTTAATAGATTTGAAGATAATTTTTTTACAACCAATATATCAGGGATTGGCATTAATCAGTTACAAGTAATTGAAATACAAGATAGTAATTCATCTTCTTCTTCTTAGAGTGCCATGCCCGAAACGGGCGTCGGCGCCTCTCCACATATACCTGTGCTGAGTGTGTTTAGTTGTTTTACACAGATATACGGGACCTACTTTTTAACGCCGGTTCCGAACGGCTAGTTTGGAGAGGTTGTCTAGGCAATTATAGTCTTGGTAGGTTGCCATTGCTTTCCAAGAGGAGGCGACTGTAAATATCTGCCGGGACTCAGTCTCGAACCAGCATTCTTCAGGTCAGCGGTCCGACACTCTGACCACTGACCCACAGTCGCGTCTTAGATAGTAATTACATGGATAATTCATTTAGTTTGGAGAGGTTGTCTAGGCAATTATACTCTTGGTAGGTTGCCATTGCTTTCCAAGAGGAGGCGACTGTAAATATCTGCCGGGACTCAGTCTCGAACCAGCATTCTTCAGGTCAGCGGCCCGACACTCTGACCAATGACCCACAGTCGCTTCTTAGATAGTAATTACATAGATAATTCATTTTATTCTTATTTAAAAAGTATGGGAACCGATGTCACTTTATTCAGATTAATGACCATTCAGTCGCATTTTTATATAAAAAAACAAAACAAAAATTATTTAATTCTCTTGGAGTTCGAATTTCGAAAAATTCTGTCTTAGTTAGCATCTACTACCCATAAAGTAACTAGCTGCCAAATTTCAAGTTCCTAGACTTCATGGTTGGTTGGTTTGTGTAGGCTAATCTCAGGAAATATAAATCCGATTTGAAAAATTATTTTTGCATTAGATAACCCGTTTTTTGAGGAAGCTTCTAGGCTATATAACATCATACTACGACCATGAGGTACCCCTTTTCAGAGTCGTAATAGTAAGAAGGTCACTGAGCAAACGAATTCAGTTGAATATGGAATTGGAATAATTATCGGAAAAGAGGTTTTTTTTATTTAATTAGTTTTTTCTCTTATTAAAAACAAGGACTAAAAAGATGATCAAGGACAGTCGATGGTGGAGAAGTAATCTCTGGAGTCAAAGCTCAAATACAATGTATACATTAATGTAAAATAATTGGTTTATTTAATTATTATATAATAAAATTGAACCTATAAGGTTATTTATTGAGAATAAGATGGCTTTATATAAGAGAGTTTTTCAGGGCGAAGATGCTGGTTCAATCCTGCAAGTTTTAGTGGAGATGATTACTCCACGTATTAGATCGTCCATTAGGGGAATGAAATTCACTGATATTGAAGGGTTTATGCAGACGCTAGAAGAAATAGAAAGGGATTTAAAGGATGTGGATAAAGAAGAGAAGACGAGTCCCACTCAGGATAGAAGCTGCATTCAGGATAGACGTTTTTGTGGATTCTGTAGGCGGGAAGGACATGGGGAAGAGACTTGCTTCAAGAAGGGAAACGAGTGGAGAGGCAAGGAAAAAGGGAGTTCCTTGTCCAAAAAGCAGTAGAATTCCCTAAGAAAGTGAGAGCTTTAGTCATATTATTTGTTGTATGAATACATTTTCGGAAATCATTCGCCCATCAATGGAATTAGATCATCTTCATTAGTTAATACCTTTCTTCTTTCCTCTATTTGTAATTCCATTTTGTCCCAAAACGAATTAGTCCAGGAACCATATCTTAAAAAAAAGTTGACTAAGATTTTTTCGCACAATAATTAATACTTAAATTTATTATTAGAATTTTCAAAATTGAATTATTTTATTTATTTCTCTATTTACACTAAAAAATTAACACGTGTATACAGAAACAAAACTATTGGATTGTAATCTGTAATCAGTAATCTAATCAAGAAATCAGTAAAATGGCAATCAGATGGGGGTAACTTTTAAATAATTTTCTAATTAATATTTTAAAGAATAATTAATATATTAAAGAGAATTGTTTTTGATCGCGTTTTTAAACAAGATATATATATCGCGAGACTACTGCTGGTTGAGGCTATTGGAGTCTCCTGAATCTTAAGTCTGGACCAAGAGAGATTGAAAAAGATGTGATCCATTTAGCTATGATCCAGTAGCCCGCATGACGCCTTTATATCAAACACTGATATGGATCACCAAATGGATTTGTAATTTGAGATGTTATATATTCAATCCCTTTGAGGGATTACTTTTAATTTCGGTAATCGGTAATCTGAATACTTTCAATCGATTATCGAACAGCTCTGGAAATAACAGATCAAATATTTCTAATTAAAAGACTGATGATGAAGGTCAAACCTTCGATACTATTTTGTTAAGGGAGAATGGTGTAGGTTCTTGGTGAAACATATTAAATAAAGTAAAGAAAATTTTTAGACAAATATTTTGTGGAACTTTTAAAAAAATTTCTTTACTTTACTTCGATACTATATTCTCAAACAAATAAACTAAATATAAAGGTACATATTTATATATGATATGATATATATGTAAATGTTTATTTGCATCGACCAGAGGACAACTTTATGATTTCTCTTTATGAATCAACAACTCTCGGCAAAACAAAATCTTTTTCAATTAAACATTTTAAGATTGCTTTTTTGTGAAAGATTTTTTATTTATTTACGTCTAAAAAAATGGTTCTTAACCTATGGGTCGTGACCCAAATTGGGTCGCACAGTGTCGTTAAAAAAATTTTTTACTAACATTTATGTTCAATAAGTTTTTTAAGGAATTTGGTGTTGGTACTTGGTGAAACATTTTTTAAAAATTATTGGATAAAAATACTTGGTAGGTTTCACATTAAGATATAAAAAAAAAACGAATTTATTTTTAGAGAATCTTTAATCTCATTGAGATTTTTATTTTTTATATTTTTTTATATCTTAATGTGAAACCTACCAAGTATTTTTATCCAATAATTTTATGTTCAATAAGTTTAAAAATATATTTTAATTTATTTAATACTAATATAAGTAAAAATATAAAAAACACATGCTTTTTTTCATTAAATTTTCCTTGAATCTAAAAGTAGGTACCTTTGTTTATCTTAATTGGTAAAAGTGACTTAAAAAAAGGTAATCATTGTAAAATTGAAGAAAATTGTTCAAGTATGAACCAAAAAAAGTGTATGAAAAAAAAATGTGTTTTTTTTTAGGTCGCAATATGAACATATTTCTCAAATTTGGGTCGCGGCTTAAAAAGGTTATGAACCACTAGTCTAAAATATACCTACTATATATCAAGATAAGAATAAATAAGCTGACGTGTTCTAATGTGGCCATCCACTTGACTTTACCATACAACCTTGCCCCTCACTTGTATTTAATATTTAATATAATTATTTATAATATTGTAGGGGAAGGGGGTTATTTTTTGCATTTTTAGACTCCTGGGGGCCCACTGATTATGTATACAAAATTTGGTTGAGTTTGGTACAAGAGCCTAGATTTTCATTTTTTGACCCTACACCCCCCCCCCATTTTGGGCAGTTAGTTTTTACATTTTTAGACTTCTGGGGTCCCACTGATTATGTATACACAATTTGGTTGAGTTTGCTCAAATGGCCTAGATTTTTAATTTTTAACCCCCCCTCCACCCCCCTTAATTTTGGGTCGATATGCACCAAAATCTAATGAGCTCTTAATCTCAATGGACCATAACTACGTGTGAAATTTGGTTTCGATATTCACACTAGTTTTTGAGCTAGCTCGTCCAAAAAAAATTTGGTAACGCACAGACTAACAGACAAAACAATTATTATCTCGAAAAATATAATTTTTTCGATGTTCACTTATTAGAGCATTTTTTTGTAGAGCGAAATGCCATGGTTTCGCTCAATTTTTTTTAATCAAAATAGTTTCAGTCGTTTTTGAGATATTTCGAAAAAAAGAAGGAAAAAAACCCACTTTTTTCATGCACGATTACAATACTTGACCATACGCTGTATGGTAAAGTAAAAAAAATAGGATGAAATTGGAAAATCACTCACTGATAAATGTTCTAGGTGGCGAATTGTTGACTGTAGCCCGGAAAGTGACGGTATTAAATCGTCGGGGCGGCGTACAGAGAGCCCCGTGGGGCAAAGAAGGACCAACAAGAAAAGATGAAGCCATTCTAGAAAACCAACTACCTACTTGCATTCACGGCTATTTAAAAGCAACTAAGAGAGACGAGGCCTTTTAAATTTCTCGAGTTTATGAGAAACTCAGCGGGGGCCACTAAATCTCCGGGAGGTCTCATCCCTCACCTCAAAATAGAAAAAGAAATGGGTTTTAAAATTTAAAATACCGATTTAAAGGGAAACAAAAAATTCTATTCGCTTGAGATTTAAGAAGTGATATGGAAACTTTTTCCAAGACTCGGTATGTTTTTCATAATTTTTTTATTGATGTCGGACCTAATATTGGAGGAAGGGAAAAAGATATCGGGGGTGGAAAAATATAAATATTTGGGAAGTAATATTTAGTAAAGATGGAAATAGCCGCATGGAAGTAAACGAAAGGATTATTAAGGGTAGAAAGATAACAAGGGCCTTGAACTCAATTTTATGGGACACAACGATTAGGAAATCCACAAAAATGAAAATATATACCAGCCTCGTTCGTAGAGATGTAACTTATTTTTAACCGACTTCAAAAAAGGAGGAGGTTCTCTATTCGACTGATTTTTTTTTTTTTTTTTTGTGCCTATATTACCTCATATCTCCGCCAATTGTCAACCGATTTTGAAAATTTTTTTTGCATTGGGTCCAGCCTAGCTTCCGATTGGTCCCATTTTTTTTCGTTTTTTTTCATAGGTATTAGACCTTTTTTATTAGGTTTGTTTAGACCTAACCTCTTTGTTTATGAACCGATTTCGATGGTTCTTTTTTTATCCGAAAGGGGGTGTCTTAGGGATGGTGTCATATTAATTTGGTCAAGTTCTGATGATATGATCACTATTAATAACATCACTAAAAAGAGAAAAATAAAAATAATTTTTAAGAAAAAATAAAAACCGACTTCAAAAAATTAAATGCAACAAATAAAATACACCAAAAGGTATAAAACAATTATTATCTTATTTAGTTACAACTAAACGACGAAATATTAACATGAAATTACTTTTTGAAGTTGGTGCCAAACATATACATTTTATGAATCGCACTCGACGGATCTTACTTAGTACGTTTGGCGGGTACGCTCTCTTATAGGTATAGTTTGTTTGGTACCGACTTCAAAAGTAATTTCATCTTAATATTTCGTCGTAACTAAATAAGATAATAATTATTTTATACCTTTTAGTGTATTTTATTTGTTGAATTTAATTTTTTGAAGTGGGTTTTTATTTTTTTCTTAAAATTATAGATACAAGTATTTGAAATACAAGATACAAAATATAGTCATATTCTTCATGTTAAGATTCTAATGAAAGAATCGCTCTCCCGCATATAAAATAAGTGAAAACTTATTTACATTATAAGTAATTAATAATATACTTAGACATAAAATAAATTAAGAAGTGAATTTAATTTTATTTAGGAACGAATCAAAGATTTTAGTAGAAATATTTTTACATTGCATATCAGAGGGTCTCGTCCCATCGGGAATCGAACCCAAGCGCTAAATAGCTTGCCGGGCCGTTAGCCAAACCCTTAAGACGAATCTCTCTCCGATGTGTAAAATATATAAGAAATAAAGCACAAGATTTTTCTCTCCTTTCAACGAGTAGAAGGGAAAAGCAAAAAATGGCCGTGTGTGAATTGTCTGAAAATTATTTTTATACATTTTTTTTTTTACTTATATACAAAATTCCGAAAGCGTCGCGCTCTGACACAAAAGAAATAAGCTGACGTGTTCTGATATGGCCATCCACTTGACTTTACCATACAACCTGGCCCCTCACTTATATTTAATATTTAATAAAATTATTTATATTCATGTAGGGGAGGGGGGTTAGTTTTTACATTTTTAGACTCCTGGGGGCCCACTGATTATGTATACAAAATTTGGTTGAGTTTGGTACAAGAGCCTATATTTTCGTTTTTTTGACCATACACCCCCCCTCCCAATTTTGAGCGGTTAGTTTTTGCATTTTTAGACTTCTGGGGATCCACTGATTATGTATACAAAATTTGGTTGAGTTTGCTCAAATGGCCTAGATTTTTAATTTTTAACCCCCCTTCCAATTTTGGGTTGATATTCACCAAAATCTAATCAGCTCTTAATCTCAATGGACCAAAACTACGTGTGAAATTTGGTTTCGATATTCCCACTAGTTTTTGAGCTAGCTCGTCCACAAAAATTTGGTAACGCACAGACTAAAGGACAACCAGACAACCAGACAGACTAACTAACAGACATTTTGACAAAAAAATTATTATCTCGAAAAATATAATTTTTCCGATGCTCACTTATTAGAGCTTTTTTGTAGAGCGAAATGCCATGGTTTCGCTCAATTTTTTTAATCAAAATAGTTTCAGCCGTTTTTTAGATATTTCGAAAAAAAGAAGTAAAAAAAACCCACTTTTTTCATGCACGATTACAATACTTGACCATACCCTGTATGGTAAAGTAAAAATGGTCACGTTAGTTATGTACCTATCTTAATAATAATAATAATTAATAAACAACGAAATTACGCATTTTTGCATAGTTTTCGATTTACACGGTTTTACATTCAAAAAGTTACAATTTCGATTTATACGTTTTTCTTAGGAAAACCCGAGGGATGTGTCTACTAGGTTCGCCCGGTAAGCAAGCAAAGCCTCCTCCCGAGCGTACAAAGTGAATGAAATAAAAGGCCTGTGCGTGTAATGTGGACATGAAGGCACCTGAACGTTTGTATATCCATCGTCGGTGCAGAGCGACGATCAGATCGGTGATTTCCGAGGCCAGCCTCTGCGCCAGGTTATGCACGAGAGGCCAGATCAGACGCCAGTAGAAACAAGCAGAGCCCATCACATCAGATCACGACTGGAGAAAGCCAACTTCATTTCGAAACGAGACACAATTGCTCGTCACATCTGGGCCTTGTTTTTCTTTTTTCTTTTTTTTCTTTTTTTTTTTTGCAGAAACAAAATTCAAGCCAAAAGGCGGGCGGGCGAGCAAGGGCATTGTAATCTATATCTATCCATATGGCTGGCTTGTCGACTTACGACAAAAAACGCAACCAACATCACTAACTTAATTTATCGTTCACGACTACCAATTTTATTATTATTATTATTATTATTTTAATTAGGTTTAATATGTTTAAGAAATTAAATTTGGACAAGAGAAAAAATAAAAGTATAATTCTCTACTTTATTTTATGTTATTATTAAATGAGCAATTCTTATATATATAGTGAGTGTATATGTCATATAGGTATATATTTAGTATATATGAGTATTGCTTTTTATATCTTAGAAAATGCAACTTTTTTTTACTATTTGCAAAATTGCATTGATAAAGGGAGAAATTCTCCCGAAACGTTTAGGCTTAATTTAACGCCAGAAGAGTTTTTTTAAAGATTTTTATTTATTTTATATATGTATTATATTATATAGAATCGGTTTCTTGAAAACGGATCTAATGATTTCGATGAAAATCACGGGTTCGGGGGTATTTGGCTGGATATTCGATTTGTCAAGGTCCTATTTTCGAATAACTTTAATTTGATTATTATTATCATTTCTGTCCATAATTTATATAAAATTGAAAGTTTATAATAGGAAAATAAGGACAAGTTTTTATGTGTGACTTTTTTTATTTATCAGCCAACCTTCTGTCGACTTTGCCCTGAAGAAGTCGGCAAAGTCGACGAAACGTTTGCTGATAAATAAAAAAAGTCACACATAAAATCTTGTCCTTATTTTCCTATTATAAACTTTCAATTTAATTTGATTGTTTTTACAAGCTTTTATTAAGTTTGCTTAGTTTGTTGGTTTATTTTTTCTTAGCTAAAGTATAATAATTATTAACAGGTGTGTGTGTTTCAAAAATAATTATATTTTTTTCAATTTCCTTTTATTAATTAATTGTTTTGTTTTGTTTTTAATTTTAAAACCTACTAATAGCTCATTACAAAAATTATTATATATTAAAATAGGGAAATTTAATTAATTATAAGTATTTTCTATTGAAGATGGAGTGACAGAATTCAATGTTGAATTGATACAAAGGCAGTCTAAGAATAATGAAAACCACACATTCCGAATAAAAGAATTTATTAGAACGTCATTTTTCATCCTCTTAAAAAACCCGACGATTCGGAGGGTCGACCCTACTTTTTCAGTGTTTAAAAGGGTCAACGAAAGAACCTTCGTGTATATTATTATTATTATTATTTTTAATAGTTTAAAACTTAGTGCACATGCCTTCCTTGATGTTGGTCCAAAGCGGTTCAAAACATTGGCAAAAAAAAATTAAATTGTATTTCAATGTTATATAAAATAAAAAATAATATTAATAAATCACTTTTTAACTAAAGCAAAAAATTATGGTTCAGGTACTATCTATTATTTACGCACCATATCAACTAAGCGAACGCCTTAGATATAGTCAACCGACCATACGCACACTAAAGTTTTGTACCTAAACGTTCAAGATATCAACATTATCTCATTATATTAAAAAGATGTCAAAAATTCTGCCCTTCGTATAAAATAGTAAGTATTGTCATTGGGAATGTCTTGAATTCAAATTTAACCATTTTGAAATGAGGTGATTTTATGGTATTTTTTGACATCTTCAGGGGTCAATTACCCCTAAAAAGATTCGATTTGGCGAGTAAGAATTTGACTTTCGGGGCGTGTGCTGATCACACTACAGTATGGAATATATATTATTAGGATTCTAAAATCATCTTCCAAAATGGTCAGTAGCTCTCGGTCTAAAACATTTAAACATAAGAACGAACTTTCCACAACTTTTCGATCTTATCGTGTATGTGAATTCAGACAATGATTTTTCTCCACATTTCAGACATTTGTAAGACAAATGAGCAAAAGAAAAATTTAAAAATTTTCGAGATAATTCAATAGTGAATAATTAAAACTTTCTAACATAAAATTGGGCACAATTTTTCTCGTTGATGAACAGATCATTTTCTCCGAAACGTTTGATGTTCTATTAAAGCAGTTTACTGATTGTAAAAAAGAAAGTATAAATTGTTTTCAATAAGTAGGTTATAATGAAAAATAGTCCATAAATTATTTAAATTTTATTCAATTTCCGACGTTTCGGAGACTTTTTCTCTCTACTTCTTCAGGGTATTGAATAGTTATTGATGGGTGAGTATAAGTCGGTTCCCATTATTAGATAACCAAGTACACTTATGGTATAATGTTGGAAAATATTGTAATATTGTTGCTATCACTGAAAGGAGAGACAAATGGGAACCGAGTTGTACTCAGCCATCAATAACTATTCAATGCCCTGAAGAAGGAGAAAAAAGTCTCGAAACGTCGGAAATGGAATAAAATTTAAATAATTTATTGACTGCCTTTCATTATAAATAAATAAATTTTTATTCTTCGACCTGCTTAGAGGTACAAGACCTCGGTGGCTAGGTCCTTCAAACATCAATACAATCTAGCTACAATATATTAACAAACATGAATATTAATTAACTACAACAATTTGGGGGGGTCAGATAGGCTAGTCGGTAGCGCATCATCCTGCTAACCAAGTGGACCCGGGTTCGAATCCGACTCGAGGCATCCGGCTAAAATCTGACCCCCGGGATAGGGACAAATTTAAAAATATATAGTATCGTAAAATGGCTTATGGTTAGAAAGGCCGAAAAGCCAAAAAAAAAAAAAAAAAAAAAAAAAAAAAAAAAAACTACAACAATTTAACAAATAATAAACAAGTAAAAAAAAAAAAAAAATAAAAAATAGAAATGTATGCTCATTAGCAAATAAAATGAGCATAGATTTCCATCAAAAGATAAAAAGTAATTTAAAAATTCCGCATAAAAACCCGATACCAGGAGCAGCCGACGCATTTGCCATAAGTTGTTAAGGAAACCTAATCAAAACCTTAACAAGGATGGTGTGACCTCTCTCTACCTCACCTAATCTATAATTGTAAGAACTAAATAAAATTTTTTATAAATCTAGGACATGAGAACTTGACAAACTTTATAATTGATTTAATCATACTATAATCCCAAATAGTAATAAATAGACTGTTCCACAAATCAATGCCAGATCCTACAAATGAATCCAAAGATACATATTACTATCTGAATTAACTAACTTGTAGGAACCAGACCTATTTAAATTAATACCATTCTTCCCTATATATCATTATAATCTAAATAACCATCTGAATCATCCTCATAACAAAAACCACCACTGGTTTCACCACCTATACTTCTAGTCCCAACCCTGGATAGACTACCCCTTTCAACCATATTATCTATAAAAATAAACTGCAACGGATCGTTGCTAAACTTTATCCAAATTCATTTGAAATATTAATATGTTTGTTCCTTTATTATTAATCAGATATCACTTGCAATTTGTAGTTCATATTGACATTAATTCAAAAATAATTCTCATTTAATAGTTGAGGAATAACCATTCTACATTTGATTTTTTGACATTTCGGTTATTATTGTAACCATTGCTGAAGACATGGAGGAATCGACTTAAAATCAAAAATAGCCATCGATTCTCATCTAATACTTGAGGAATAACAATTCTACATTAGGTTTTTGACGTTTCGATTATTATTGGTAACCATTGCTGAAGGCATGGAGGAATCGACTTAAAATCAAAAATAACGATCGATTCTCATCTAATACTAGAGGAATAACCTTATTGCATTCCATTTTTGATGTTTTGACTATTAATGGCAACCTCTACTGAAAACGTGGAAGAATAGACTTAAAATCAAAAAGACTAAAATCTTTTTGGTAAACAACTCAAGCTTGAGTTGTTTGCCATAAAAGATATTTAGTCTTTTTGATTTTAAGTCTATTCTTCCACGTTTTCAGTAGATGTTGCCATTAATAGTCAGATATATATATATATATATATATATATATATATATATATATATATATATATATATATATATATATATATAGGAAAATTAGATATCATATAAAGTTGATAATTATCTACTGTCGGTTTGTCTTTCCTTATAACAACTCTCCCAGTGTATGTGGAGGTGTAAAGGAGAATGGCGAGACTGTCTTCGAGGTGAAAGTCAATTCGAGACCAACTTGGAGACAATACAACTGGAAGCTTTAGAAGACCTAAGCCCTTGTGCGGCCTAATCAATCAAGTTGGTCTGCCTGTCGCCATAAACAGCTTGCTTTGACAATTCGATTCGAACCACTTACAAAGGCGAATGCCGATTGTACTTTCGTTATGCTATTAGAATACCGACGCGGAGCTTCATCTAGCGACTAGTAAGCAGTAGAGAGTAAAACAAAAGTCATTTGTAAAAATGATGGAGAAAAATGAAAACCTTTTCACGACTCTCTAGACAAATAAAAAAACAACTTAAAAATTCATTTTTTTCACAAAATGTAACAAAAAGATTGAAAAAAATCTTAATAAAAATGAATTTGAATGAAAACTAAAGACCAATAAAAATCCTTAAAGAGTAAAAATATTTTAAGAATTTTAAGGATACTATGCAAAAATAAAACGGAACTTTAATACATAGTGTCAGTACAATGTCTGCAGCCCCGACAAAACATCCCTGACCGCACAAAATATACAAAAGGAAAAAATATCCCGGGGACAAAATATGCCGGCACAATATCTTCCGGCAAAATATTCCCCAGTGTAAAGGAGAATACAAAAGAGACACCCTGCCCGACGATTTGGCTGTTCGGTTTTCAATGTGTGTTTGATTAGAAAAAAAATGAGAGTCCGAAACACACCCCTCCGGACTAAACTTTCGGAGGTTCGGTTAATGTATATTCAGTTCGGATCGGTTTGGGTTCAGCACGTAAGCTCCTTTCAGGGCTGGTTTTTAGAACAGTTCGGTTAGCGTCTAAATGCCAAGCCCGAAAAGGAGCTTCTACTGAGCTAACCGAAGCCGAGCTGTATCTTATATTAACCGAACCGGAAGTCGAGTTTGCATCACTCATAAGATTCACGCTGGGAAGGGTTATTTTGTCATGAGATATTTGTGTGAAGGATATTTTGTCGGGGATATTTTGTCTTGGGAAATTTTGTCGGGGGATATTTTTCGGGAGATGTTTTGTCGGGGATATTTTGTCGGGGCTGAAATGTCGCGGAATCGTATAATTGCCATACTTGTCGGTCGTAAAAGCTAATGGAAAGTAGCTTTTAATATACAAATTATATTTTTTGTTAAGGGAAAATGTTGTAGGTTCTTGGCGAAACATATTAAATAAAGTAAAGAAACCTACCTAGTATTTTATATTTAAAATTTTAAAAAGTTTCTAAAAATATTTGCAAAAATTTTCTTTACTTTATTAAAATTATATGTATTTATTTTGCTTGAAATACAAAATCCTATTAAAATTTTTGATCGGATGGTTATTTTGGAGGAGCTGAGGTCAAATTTTTGTGAGTCAGACATTCTAATTTGTACCTAATAAGTAGGTAAATATAAATAATTATTCTAAGTCCAAAGGGTAATGAAATTATATAATAAAGTAAAGAAAATTTTTCTAGAAACTTTAAAAAATTTTAAATATAAAATACTAGGTAGGTTTCACATAAATAAAAAGCTTGTTAAGCACGACTCTATATATATTTTGGGGTATAAGCCCATCTTCAGGAGTTCACAAAGTACACTTTCTGATGGGCTTATACCCGAAATATATATAGAGTCGTGCTTAACAAGCTTTTATATTATGTGAAACATACCTATTATTTTATATTTTAAACTTTAAAAAGTTCCTATAAAAAATTTTTACTTTACTTACTTTACTTACTTTATTTAATATGTTTCTCCAAGAACCTACACTATTCTCCCTTAACAAAAAATATAATTTGTGAATTAAAAAGTTACTTTCCATTAGCTTGCGACCGACAATTATACAACAGACATTGTACTGACACTATGTATTGAAGTTCCGTTTTTATTTTTGCATAGAATCCTTAAAATCCTTAAAATATTTTTACTTGTTAAGGATTTTTATTCGTCTTTACTGTCCAGTTTTCATTCAAATTAATTTTTATTAAGATTTTTTCAATCACTTTTGTTACATTTTGAAAGAGAAAAAACTGAATTTTTAAAGTTGTTTTTTCCCGTATACCTATAAATAAATAAAATGGAGATACTACAATAAAAACATCAAAGGCGAAGAGAGAGCTTCTCTTTTTTGTTTCCTAATCTAATGCAAACAAATTCAAATTTTAATATATATCATGTTTGTTAAGAAGTATTTTCTCCTTTGGAAGAACGGACTGAGTACAGAACTTTAATGGAGATGGAGGTGAGGCCCAATGGAGGTAAAATTAGGGAAAAAATTATTTTGATGCTTCTGTTAAAAAACAACAAATTTCGAGAACTAATGGAGCAGAGAAGAAAGTATCCTATATGTTTTCTTTATTGGCCCTTTTAAACGCTGAAGAAGGAGGAGATCTCCGAAACGTCAGTTTTACAAGAATAGAAAAATAACTTTCAATAAATTTATTTTATTGGGAATTGTATTTTTCAATATCTTGGGGTGCATTCCAATAATTCTCCATTTATACTAGCAATTTTAAAATAATTCGTTCACAAAAATGTAGATACTTTTTTTACATAAAAATTGTATAAAAATGTATATTATTCGTTATCTCAATCGCTAAAAAAAATTGTGCAATGATTTATATGGGTAAGAATTGACATTTTTATGGGGTCAGTATCGCGTGGATATTGAAAATTGTTCTTCTCTACTCACCACGAAGCCAGTAAAGATTGAACAAGCGTGACTTGACTCACGGGACTTTTGGAAAAGTAATTCACTATAAATTCAATTATGTTGTATAGCTTTACTGCTAAATGACTATTTAGATAAAACATAAAACATCAATTGGACGATCCCGTCACCATTAAAATTAAAATCCAATATCACTTTCAAATTAGGTCTGAGAAGGAAATTACAAGAGGTTAAAATAATGATATAATATTTCCTGTTTTATAGTATTTGTTTTACTCTCATTATATTATTAAGTGGATTTGAAATGGGGTCAAATAAAAAAACACATTTCAAATTTTAGCCGAAATTTAAGTTTGAGTCCCCTGAATACTACCAAGATGGATGAATACTAGGGTGATCACAAGAAATCCATCTTCGGTGTGGACCACAAAGCCATTTGTCAATCGCCTAGAAGAAGGGTGGTAAAGTTTCATCTTAATTAGAATATATATATAGGAGACTGGGACTGGTTGTCTCATTATATGGTTTTTAATTTTTGAAGAGGCAGTGTTTAAAGTTTCAATTTCTCTCATTAGTGTATCTCGTAATATGTTTCCTTGGCTATATTTTCTCCACAAATTCGAGTCGATAGCAGCATTTTGGTTTTTCAGAAAAAAAAGTTCTACCGAGTAAATTTTTGATGCCAACCTGCCCCGACTTCCGGTTGGTTGTCAACAGGCATTGGGGTTGGCTGTCACAGGGTATGTAAAATGAGGAAAAAAAGAAAAATTTGTATTAAGAATAGAAAAATCAAACAATGATATTGATAAGCACTAGCCCATATTTAAGACCAATTTAGACACTAAAATAGTAATTTAAGTAAATATTGAAGAAAATGCACTATATTAGCCTAATAAAGATAAGAGTAAATAAATATTTTATTTAATATGGATTTACTATGAGTTAAGGATACTAGGTCACTTATTTCACATTAAAATTAAAAAATTAAAAGATATAAATTTTTTTCTTTTTCAATATATATATATTCGGGCTATCAACCCATCTTCAGGAAATACAGAAAGTAACTGTTACTTTCGTATTTCTAGTGTAGAAATATATATTGAAAAAGAAAAAAATTTTATATCTTTTAATTTTTTAATTTAATGTGAAATACGTAATATCCAACTCATAGTAAATCCATATTAAATAAAATATTTATTTACTCTTATCTTTATTAAAGATGTTTCACCTTGCACCAACACCTGACAATCTCTACTGATTATATTAGCCTAGTCACTTTCGAGCGCAATCTCACAATTTTAACATGTATAAATGTTATTTGGTTCAGGGGTACATAATTCGTGAGCCCACTTCTTACAATTTATGCATTGGATCTATTTTTACTTAGGTTTGCATGTGACAACCATCCCCGGAATTTTTGAGACAACCAACCCCGAACAGACATTTCAGACAAAAACCGAGCTGGAAAAACAGACATTGAAACCTAACCTCGATGTTGATACAGAATAACATTGTGCAACTGTTATAAAATAATAGAAAATAGTTGAAATATTGACTTCATTGTATACAGAGTGAATAATGATAGTTAATTATATCAATAAAAAAATGTACATATGCAAAAACACCAATAGAATTCAGAACTGTTGTCAGAACTAGAAAGCACCGATACACCCTAATCAGAATATTGTTATCGTACTGTGGTTTGAGTTTAGACCACCAAGAAGCAGCAGCAATCGCGAACTGAGACCTGTGACAACCACCCCAGTCTCCCTTACCTAATAATATATTTAAAAAAGCCAAATTATCAAAATTTGAAGAAAACGTAACGCACCTAAATTTTACTTTCTCCTCTAATAAAGAGTAAACAAATTATCGATGTTTTGAAAACCTAAACATTGTGGAAAGCATTACAATTTTTTTCCAACATAGCTGGATCGAATCCAAAAGAATCTCTCAGATCTTCTTATATTACTTTTTTCCTTTGGGTAGGTAAATTTTGAAAATGCTTTTTATTTACTTTTTATTTAAAATATATATATGTGTATTTATTTGTTTATTAAATTCCACAAGATGAAACTCTTTTCACTTGGGTAGGGTTGCTATAAAAAAGGCTTCCTCCTCAAAAGTTTGTTTTATTTTTTTTCTCCACTTTTTTCTGAATTTTATTTTATTACATAATTTTTTTTCTTTTTATTTTTAACATTTATATATAAGGTATATATATATTCTAATAATTTTCAAAAGATTCTTGAAAAGAGACTTCAAACAATCTGCAGGGAGCCACACGCTCAGTTAATCCAACATTACATTCACTTCTCTCATCTTGTACATCGTTTTTTTTTAAGCCAGAAATTCTCATCACGTATTCTTCAAAGTTTTTTTTCATGAAGGATTCATAAGACTTGGGCCCTCTCGTAACATAATAAGTATTTCACACTATAGAGCTCTCTCGTTCTTTTCCTTTCTCAACTGTCGTTTTCGTCGTTTTTATCATTTTCAATTTAATTAGATTGATTACACTTTAATTAAGAGCTGTTATCAGTGAGAGGGAAGAAATTAAAGGGCAGCAGATCACGAGTTTATTACTTTTTTTCTTAAATATAAGATAAAGGGTTTGTATCTCTTTTAATAAAGTGATTTAAACTCTACACCAGCGAATGTTAAAACTTTTAATAATGGGTACCACCACTACCAAATTAAATCAACTGGTGTGGGCACCACACGACATTCCACATTATGTTTCTTTCTTATTTAAAATAATCATACCAATTTTTTTAATTCAAATTACTTTAATTTGGGTTTTGAGAAAACCGGAAAAAAGACGAAATTGAAAAATACCAAAAATCTTCAAGTAAACATCAACTTCCGGTTTTTCGATTTTAGCCAAAATGTCGAGGTAATCCTTCTAGCCTCTAGATAGATTATGATTCAAATCTCTGCAACTTACCGTAGAAGAGTATGAACGATTAAAATATTCATTTTGCGACACTCCTATAATTTACACCCTCTTCATTCAGATTTAAATTTATACACTACTCATATATCATAACTTATAATAAGTACACTAATTTAAAAAAAAATCGTAGAGTCGTTTTTGAGAAAATAAAAAAAAATATTTCATGTACCATACTTAAATGTCAACTTTCTATGTTCCGATTTCAATTGACTGATTTATTGGGCCACGCGGGCGGCAGTGGGGGCAGCCCTTTACAAAAAAAAACAGATTTTTTTACAGATCAGAGTGCAACTTCTCATCAGCCGTCCAAATAATAATGCCAGATGTTGTGGCTATTTATGATTAAAGTACATATACGGGCGACTATGACACAAATCTAGAACCGAGGCCAGAGTGTTGGGAGCGCAAAAAGCGCCCCACAACTGTGCAATGCTATTAATAAAGAAATAAATAAATATTACAAACAAAAAAACAAAACAAAAAAATATCTATAAATAAAATTTAACATTAAATGCTAAGAAATCATTAAAATTAGTTTAAAATGGACTGGCCACTTCAGAAAGATCATTTGTCGAAGATGGCCAGCCCAGCAATGCACATAAATCTAAAGTTATATTTGTATTCAATTAAGGCCGGGGCCCGTCCTGAAAGTCCGAAAAGCTTACTGTACTGCTAGTAGCCTATATCGAGCTTAAGTTTCGAATTTCGTAGCTATGAGACTTATGGTTTCCAAACGCACTAGGGTACATAAGTACGTTGGTCACCTTTTGATTTCTGGGGACCACACTATCCGGCTTCAAACTATTAAGGGCATCGATCGCTTCTACCTAGAAGTCACAAAATTAAATTAACATGTTTCATCTCTAAGATAGAAACTCTGAAAGAGTCACAATCCGGGCAGGCGATTTCAATACTTCAAAATATATCCTAAATCCATCCACAAAATTAACCCTTGCATGGTGGCGGAAATAGAATACCTTAAATCGGAAGAGGATACAATTTTTGAATTGATTGAATTATAAAATATAAATAAATAACTGTACTAATTAAAATCTCTAAAGTGTAGTCTGAATTTGAACTTGTTTTATGACGTTGGTGCTCCTGTATTTAGGCAACAAATTGCGCACAGAAGAATGAAAGCTGCGTAAGAACTAGGCGAGTCCAGTCGTTCATGGAATGCTCCAGAGAGCTTATGACCTGTAAACCATCACGTCAACACGTATTTATGAAAGGATAATTTTTACATAAGCTTTAAATAGGTAGAGAATAGAAAAGGTAGAACCATTTAAACATTCGAATATTCCCGATTTGCTGCCTCAGTTTCAATTTATTGATGAGATTTTGCTTTTTACTTTATCCATTGGAATAAGTCTCGTGGCAAAAGCGAATTCAAAGGCTCGTCAGATAAAGACTACGGAGCCCATGATCTCGAACAAAGTCATACATTGTAGTATTGAATCAGGTTGAATTTTAGCCCTTAACGGTTTTGGCAAAAATACATGGGGTCTCGTATCAAAAATGGAATGTAATAAGGTTATTCCTCTAGTGTTAGATAAGAATCCATCGTTATTTTTGATTTTAAGTCAACATGGACTTCAAATAGCCAGTATATCTGATTATTAATAAAGAAATAAATATATTAATATTTCAAATGACTTTGGATAAAGTCTAGCAACAATCCGTTGCAGTTTATTTTTGTGTGTGACTGTCACTAATAAGGCACGTAAGTAATTTTATGAAAATGCACATCGCTTTGATCTTGGATTATGAAACTGTTTTCTGGTGCTTTATTATATATTTCATATTTGATAATTTGATTTTCCACCTTCGGGGTTGGATTTGACTGAATTTTAGCTCCTGTCAAAACAAGACACCCCAACTCCCGTTATCCGCACAGCGTGTCGAATTCCAAGCGTATCTAGAGCGTAAAGCATGATCCTCGAAGTCACTTTAAGAATAGTTTTATTAAAACTTTATTTTACTTTTTTCGTTATCTTTTAAAAGAAAATAAAGAAAGAAGAGAGAGAGAAAGGAAGAAAAATTAAACTAAGATAATTACAGTTGGAAAGAATTAAGATTAAAACAATAATAATAATCTAAAATTATGACTTGGTAGAACAAACACGCCTTTCTCTCTAATTGCTTTAATCTCATTATTTTTTCATATTTCTAAAATAAATATGGGATCGGATTATATTTCACAAAATATAGCTCTATTCAAGGGAATTTAATTGATGCAATATGTACATAAACGAATCTGGCTTAATGTCAGCTTATTTCATGCACTCAAAGTTTTTGATGATCTCTAGCCTTCAGCCCGAAATTGCAACAAGAGGCTAGTTTATCACCGGAAAAGTTTACCTGAAGAGACACCGCATTGAGTTGCATATCCTACATAGTAATCGTAATGTGGTGGTTTCCCTTACAAAGCAAAATGCTGAGTCCGTCATCCCATTCAGGGAAGTTTAGGATTTAAAAGAGGAAATAGTATAGATGGTTGGAACATAGCAAAATGTTGAAAGGGGCCGCTATCCCATTCAGGGAAAGATTTGTAAAGAGAAGCTAGTATTGATGGTTGGAACATAGCAAAATACTGAAAGAATCCGTCATCCCATTCAGGGAATTTTAGGATTTAAAAGAGCAACTAGTATAGATAGACTCACATAGCAAAATGCTGAAAGGGGCCACTATCACACTCAGGGAAGCTTAGGATTTAAAAGAGCAACTAGTATAGATGGACTCACATAGCAAAATGCTGAAAAGGGGCCACTATCCCATTCGGGGAAGTTTAGTATTTAAAAGAGAAACTAGTTTAGATGGACCCACATAGCAAAATGCTGAAAGAGGGTACTATCCCATTCGAGAAAGTTTAGTATTTAAAATAAACTATTTTAGATGGACTCACATAGCAAAATGCTGAAAGGGGCCACTATCCCATTCGGGGAAGTTTAGTATTTAAAAGAGAAACTATTTTAGATGGACTCACATAGCAAAATGCTGAAAGGGGCCACTATCCCATTCGATGAAGTTTAGTATTTAAAAGAGAAACTATTTTAGATGGACTCACATAGCAAAATGCTGAAAGGGGCCACTATCCCATTCGGGAAAGTTTAGTATTTAAAAGAGAAACTAGTTTAGATGGACTCACATAGCAAAATTCTGAAAGGGGCCCCTATACCATTCGGGGAAAGATTAGGATTTAAAAGGGAAACTAGTATAGATGGTTGAAACATACATCCCTCAATAATACGAATAAAATGTGAAATGAGTAGGGGCTCAAACAAGTAGGGTCGTGGTTCTTTTAGTCTTTAATTGATCTCTACTTAACCAGAATCATAAAAGAGTGCTCATTTGCTACGAGAGAATAGATCTATGAAAAGGAAAGAAATGGAAATATAACTTATTAGAAAATCATAAGATGGTGTGATCTATTAAATCCGATGGAATGGAATATTTTTAATTATATGTCAGAGGGGTTGTTTTTCACCCCTCGGGAATCGAACCCGAGTGCCAGTAACAGCAATTTGACAGCAAAACAACCCCTCTGACATATAATTAAAAATATTCCATTCCATCGGATTTAATAGATGACACCATCTTATGATTTTCTAATAAATTTGAATCTATTACCATCGGCAAATTAATATCTTTCATATTAAATTAGGAAATATAACATTAGAAGTGAGATTTTAGAGTAAAATGAGAATCTATAGAATATGCGGTAACGTAGGATTACGACGTATTTCCTAGTTTGAAAACTAGTATTCAGGGCTTTTTTTACACTATCAAAATAAAAAGTATTTGATGTACCGATGCCTTAATAGAATACTCAAAATTTGTAACAATTGTATGAACAAATTTGGAATTTATGTAATAAGTAAGCCTGCTTGCTGTATGAGTATTTTCAATTTTTTTTACTCATTGTGGTTAAAACTGTCTAAAACGTGGAGATAAATTATTTTCAAGCATTACTTATTCTGTCTGTTTGTTTGAATTTAGATACCCATGATAAAATAAGAACGAAATGTCTTAGAAAGTTCGTTCTTATGCTAAAATATTTGTATTTCTATTGCGAATAACATTATATTTTAGAATTTCTAGCTTTAAAGCTTTGGTTATAAAACGCATGATTTTATTGAGATTTTGACGTTATGCTATTATAATATAGGCATAAATTAAAAATGTATTTTATATTTAAGTTTATTATTAATTATTTTTAAGGGCCCATCTAGGGTAAATCAATTTTAACCTATTTTTATTATTTAACAAATGTGTGGATGAGTGGAAGAATCTGATCGAGAAAAATGATAGAATAATCTCTCTTCCTTTACTTTATAACTAAGGGATGGCAAATACAAGCCCAGGCTTATTTCAGACTAGTAGAGATTAATTTCTTAATTTTTATTATTTTAGGAAAGGCCTTGTGACTCTAAGTAAGACAATATTAAATCGAAATGAATATCAGATTTAGATATTTCCCTTTTAAAAAATTCACCGAAGCATACCGAGACTTGAAAACGTTTTCCAATCATATAAATGTAATGCTGGATTTGTTTTATTGACAAGTGGTTTTTGTCTTGTATATGTTCTTTAATAAATAAATAAATAATTATTATAATGATGGCTTGAAGTTGAAGCTATATGTGAAAGAATAAAAGATTTTAGATTCGGGAAAGTTGAAAGCTCGATGAAAATTCTAGTCTACTAATTGAGGCATTAGTACTCAGGTTGTTGAGCTAGAAAATTGTTAGATAAATAATTTATGGAGAAATTAATTATATTGGTTAAAATTCAATTGATTGTTCTGGAGGGTTTGGCCTTTTCTCAATCTATTTTCATTTGATGATAAATAATTACCTATAAAATAATAGTTTTATAAATTATTATAATTCAATATTTCATCAAAAGTGGATATAACTTGTTAATTTAACCTGATTAAAAAAATAAAGTTTATAAAAAGATGCTTAAGTGAATAAATAAATAAAAGAAAGAATAGAATTTTCCCTGAAAATAAATCAAACTTATGTTCCTATATATGCAGGGGATGTGGATTATTAATTAGTACCTACTTTACTTGGAAATTTGATGTGTGTTATTTGTACTATATTTTTATAGTACGTGTTTGGTGTTTCTCAATTGAATTTTTTATTATTATTATTATTATTCAGAGTCATTACAATCTATTCAATAAAGAAGATCAATTAATAATTTATTTCTTATATAATAGTACACTCCCTAAAACTAAGATTTCACTCCCTAGCCTTGTGTTCTAATATGTACACTACACTAAGTTTTATTATTATTTCACTAACTCAAAAGGTTTTCTTCTTTAGAGTCTTCTTATCATATTTGTCTTGTCCAGGAGCTGGATGGCCTCAAAGTTTGGTTAAGTAGCCTTTGTTCGTGGCTAATGGCAAATTTAGTAATTGTTTGATTTATAGTGTCCATTTGTAGGTCCCGATGGATGTCGCTGCTTCGGCAGTACCGGTGAATCGATGATGTCCATTAATACTTTATTCTGGAATCGCTGGATTATTTGAATATTGCTTTTACTGGCACTACCCTAGAGCTGAATGCCATAAGTCCAAATAGGTTTTAGTATTTGGTTATAAAGAAGAAGCTTGTTGTCTATAAAAAGCTTGGATTTTTACCCAAGCAGCCAGTACAATTTTTACTTTACCATACATGGTATGGTCAAGTATTGTAATCGTTCATGAAAAAATTTTCTTTGCTTCTTTTTTTCGAAATATCTCAAAAACGGCTGAAATTATTTTGATTAAAAAAAATTGAGCGAAACCATGGCATTTCGCTCTACAAAAAAGCGCAAATAAGTGAACATCAAAAAAATTATATTTTTCGAGATAATAATTGATTTGTCAAAATGTCTGTTAGTTAATCTGTTTGTCTGTTAGTTAGTCTGTTCGTTACCACAATTTTGTGGGCTAGCTAGCTCAAAAACTAGTGTGAATATCGAAACCAAATTTCACACGTAGTTTTGGTCCATTGAGATTAAGAGCTGATTAGATTTTGGTGCATATCGACACAAAATTAAGGGGGTGGAGAGGGGTTAAAAATTAAAAATCTTGGCCATTTACCAAGCTCAACCAAATTTTGAATACATAATCAGTGGGACCTCCGAAGTCTAAAAATGCAAAAACTAACCGCCCAAATTGGAAAGGGGCGTATAGTCAAAAAATGAAAATATAGGCTCTTGTACCAAACTCAACCAAATTTTGCATACATAATCAGTGGGCCAGAAGTCTCAAAATGCAAAAACTAACCACTCCCTCTACATGATTATAAATAATTTTATTAAATATAATTGAGGGGCCAGGTTGTATGGTAAAGTCAAGTGGATGCCCACATCAGAACACGTCAGCTTATTTCAATTTGATCTCAATTGAATTGAGACCTAAAAAATAATTTCAAAAGTTGCAATTCAAATCGGCACTGGGGATGTATAGGAGGATTTTATAATCAATTTATTATTAAAAAGATAATTTTGAAAAAAATTTCTAAAACTTTTTACAAAGCTTTTATTAATATGCATTCTGTTCATTTGTATGTTTCATGCTCAAATCTTATAATCGAAATTTTTAACTTTTTCTGACTAGCTGAAGATCGAAAATTTCGCAAATATGCAAAGGTTTAGTGATAATACAATGATAAAAAAATATCTTTAATTCAAACTTCTCTTGCTAAATTAATAACTTACTCGTCAATCACCAATATGGATTGAATGGGGGGGGGGCTTTAGTGATAGTGGGGGTAATTTTTTGAATAGTATATTTTTTTATGTACAGTTTAATAACAATTTCAGTAATTTGGGTACTAAGATTGGAAGGTTGTTATTAGCTTCCTGACTTGTGAACTAAAAGTGCAATAAACTAACCATTGCTGAAGACATGGAAAAGATCGAGCTAAAATCCAAAATAATTATTGATTCTCGTAATACTGGAGGAATGACCTTTTCTTAAAACTTTGTTATTTGTTAAAAACGAATTTCCATTTTGGTAACAACACCAGTTAATCTTTTAATTATATTTATATATCCATCGACGTTGATGAATTAAAATGTAAATTTCAAAATTAGCATAGAAAAGGGGAAGGATATCAAAATATGATTTATTTGAGAAACAGTGTTGTAACCTATTGGTGTAGAAAATTTAATAATTTAATATTCACCTGGAGAGAAAGGGAGAAATTTTAGCAAAAACATCGACGATCAAATTCAGAACCCTTGATAACTACCCCATGCCCTGTGAATGTGATTTTAATCCTATCTTTAAGATTAAAATTGGAATGTTTGTGATAGTAGGTAATTTTGAAATTTACATTATGATGTCGATAGAAGTGAAATTTGAAAATTCATTTAGTTCAATTAATACTAATATAGCAATGTTAGTGATATTCACACTAAAAAACATCAAAGTTCCGCTAAAACTGATAAATAAAATATTTTTTTGAAGTTGAATCAATTGTGTGACGTCACAGGTCTACTTAGAGGCAAGTGTTGGTAATCAATGCACCATTTTAAACATGTTTTACTTACATTCACATTATATAATGTCTATAGAATATAGTAATGTGAAGTATTTTTATATTTTCATTTATAAAATTCCAATAACGATACAAATGCTGAAAAAAGAGTCCTCTGACGTCACGTCATTGATTCGATTTCAAAAAATGAATTAATTTATCCTTTTAGTGCATATATTTTTTTAACTTTTTTTTCTTTAAAAAAGTTTATTCGTTTTTAATTTTTCGTTACGTTTGATATCTACTTTTATGTTTCTGTTATTATTATTATTATTAAATTTGATTTGAAATTAAGCCACTTCACAGATTCCTTTATATATATATATATATATCTAACAACTCTCTATTAAGGCAATATCATTTCTCTCTCTTTGATTGTCTCTTATAATTATTGAATTTATCACGGCTCTAGTAATAACTTTAAATAAAATTTTTCCCTTCTCCAATTTTGTTCCCCGAATAAAATAATTATTTTCTTTTTTATTATAGGACCCTTTTATAGTAAATTTCATTTTTTTTTAAGGAGGTCCTTTTGCGCCAATGAAAATATTTAAGGACACTCCTTAAGTTTGTAAACTTTATAATTTTGATTTTTTGAGGAACCCCTTTTCTAATTTTTAATTCGATTTCAACCAAAATCTCTTAATTTCAATATAAATCATCTACAAGTGAAATGTTGTTTTGATATTCGCTCTAGTTTTTGAGTTAGAGCTACACAAAATTTGGTAACGTACTAACAGGCATTTGTAAAAGTAATATCTCGTAAAATATAATTATTTCGATGTTTACTTTGAGGAGCTTTTTGTATAGCAAACCATTTAGGGGTGTATTCAATTTTTTTTATCAAAATAGTTTCACCCGTTGTTGAGATATTAATTTTCATGCATAATTACTCTACAATACTTGACCATAGCCTGTGTATGGTAAAGAAAAATTATATTTTCTAAATTTTTGAACTGGAAGTCTAAATCTACAAAGCCCTAAATATAATCATTTCCGCATCATGAAATTTCGCCTGCTAGTAAAGTTTGTGACACAAACAAAGAAAAAATTCAAAAAATCCAATCTTTCTATCTTTCAACCCCTTCAAAATGAAGTGAAAATTCTATCCCGTTGGACCAAACTCAACCAAATTTTGTATACATATTCTGTGGGCTCCCTGAATGCTAGAAATGTAAAAACTAACTACTGAAAATGGGGGGGGGGATCAGAAACAAAAATTTTAGCCCGTTGGACCAAACCCAACCAAATTTTGTACATATACTGTGGCCTCCCAGACGGCTATAAATGCAAAAACTAACCACCCAAAATGGGAGGAGAGGTCAAAAATATAAACTCTAGCTCTTTGGACCAACCTACTCATAGCTTACAAAAGAAGTGAAATCTCAGCCAAAACATTCTGTGAAAAATAGGCCACGTTCGAAAAAGAAGAGAAATCTAGTGTGTAGCCAAGTTAAATTCGCCAAGAATAATTAAGTTGAGAAAATAGTAGATCTATCGACTCATCAATTCTTGCCGAATTAACTTAGCTACACACTAGATTTCTTCTTTTTCGAACTTGCCTGTTTTTTCACAGAATAATTTGACTGAAATAAAATTTACGAAAAGTAAAATTAGAAACTCACTATGAGCTAAAATAAATATGAAAGAAAAATAATAAAGTTCTTATTTATACATTATTAACTATCTTTTTGGGAGTCGGGTTAGCCGATCTGGCTAACGCTAGCCCCGCTTCGGCATCGATCATGACGATGTTGGATCGGAAGGCCGGGGTTCGATCCTGGCTGGTATATAAAATTTCGCCTCGAGATGTGATTATTAGCTGTCACGTAATTATATGTTTTGAAAAAAAATATTTTTTTGAATAATGAATATTGATCAAAGAAAGATGAAAAAATATCATTAAATGCTTTATAAATACTTTATTAGAGCATGCAACCATTTCTCTCGAAGTTCCCGATCGGTTGGAAACCTATTTCTTTTAATAATACATTTCAATATTTAAATTTATCTAAAAAGTGTCTCTAAATTAATTATATATAATAATTTTAAAATTAATTTATCTACTAAAATTTCAAATGACCCGCCCAGTAATAAATTAAGAATTAATATCATTATCCCATTAAAACTTATATTATAAATTAAATATATAATATATATATATATATATTAAAAAATTAATTTCTCTACTAAAATTTTAAAAAATTTATATTTTTCTTAAATTCAAAAAAAAAAAATAATAATTTTCGCGGTATGAATTATTTCCGAAAAATTAAATATACATTAATATAAAATATATTTAAAATTAATAAATTTGTCTACTAAAATTTCAAAATGAGACACGCCGTAAATCTAATATTCTAAGCTATATAGAGGAATATATTAATATATAGAGATATTATAGATATATAATATAGAAAATTAGAGATGTTTTATTTGTAAAATTTGACAATATAACAACTGTCATTGAATATTTGTTGCTTTTTCTCCCACGTGTTCACCTTGCTGCGCCACGGGTACTGTCTGACAATGGCTTATATATAAACATATATATATATAGATATAATATTTTATCCGCGGTCCGAGACAATTTTTTTTCTTCAAATGTGTTCCGTGTAAAGAAAAAGGATGGACACCCCTGATCTAGGTCATCTAGATTTCGGATACAAATATTTTCCTTCATATATTATATATTTTATCTTCGTTACGTCGTTTTTTTAATTGCTATTTATACAGTTTAACGAGATGCACAACTTTCTTAAAAGATTAAAAGAAATTTAACGAGCTCCTCTTTCTTCTCCCTCTTTTGGGTCTTAATAAAAAGAAAAATGTCTTTTAATTTAATAAATTGACTATGTTTTTATTTTCCGGATCCCACTCGCTTTGAATTACATTTGATTCTAATTAATTTGACTATTTCAGTCATCACACGAGGCGTGTTAGAATTTGAAAAAAAAGTTTGGTTCGAAATAGTATAAATGAAGAGAAAAGGAAAGGGAAGGGTTGGCCTGGAAAATTGGCCCCGAAACGTGACCCGAATGAAAAACCAGTTCCACCCACGACAGGTGTCTTTTTGGTGAAAACACTCACCTCTTGGCTAAGCAAAAGAAAAACTGAATTTTATACCCAGTCTAGTAATCAAGGGAGTGTTGTCGACAACTCTACAACTAGCCCCTACGTTCGAGGAAATACAAAGCAACGTTCCGAGTTACGCTTTTCCATTCAATGTCATGTTTAACTTTGTGAACGCCCTCAAGCTAATATTCGACATCCATATAATATACAGAGAAGTATTTTTGGTAGAAAAATATTCTTTTTTTTATAAGGTTCAGTCTTTCATCTTTGCAAATTGTATTTTTTTCTTTCTGTTGTCACGTTTAGAGAAGGTAAGAAAGTGAAAGTGAATCATTTGATCAATGAGAATACGAACAAGAGTAGCGAAATAAAGTTTCAATGTCAGTACATATTTTTTAAGTTAGTTCTTTCACAAATGGAAAAATTCAAAAGTCTTCGAAAATTGGAATATAAGTCATTGAAAGAATAATAAACACACTGTTAAAATTTGAAGACGATTTACCACACGAAACATGAAATAATTGCGATTAAAAATGAAATTTTTTACATATGGTCGATTGAAAAAGGGTGGGAAAATGATCATTATTTTATTTTTTTCATTGGGACTTTCACTATCTTTATGAAAAACTAATATTTGTTAGAATAATATAGTCGGAGTAACTTAAAAATAAAAGTGAAATTATTTACCACGGAGTTTTGATAAAAAAATAAAAACCCAAACCGAATAGAGGGTGTGGCAGGTGCCCTTAGGTTGGGTGAACAATACCGCTCTCAGTAGACACCATGCCGTGGTCAGGTGAGCAACGGGGCATTGTTGCAGACGTTTTTTAAAAACGGGGAAAGCTTTGTGAAGACGCAAAGGAGAATTTTCGTTACTGGGCATTTGAAAACCCTTGTAAACTGCATCAAAGAACTCTTCACAGCCCCAAAGTAACAGTTTGGTGCGCTGTTCCCTCTATAAGAATTATTGGGTCTTATTTTTTGAATCCAAAAGGATTAACTGTTACCGTGAAATTCGGATCGCTATTGTGGCATGTTGGAGAGCATTTTTGCACCCCAAAATGGAAAAGTATGAAACACGAAGCCTTCTGGATTCAACAAGATGGTTTACGCAAAAAATTTTGCAAGAGCTCTTTCCCGGTCGCCTGATCTCTTTCTGGGGGGATGTTCCATGGCCCCCTCGCTCCCCCGATTTGACCCCGAGTGACTTTTTTCTGTGGGGATACGTCAAAGCTGAGGTATACAAAGTTCAACCTCGAACCCTTGAAGCTCTGAAGGAGGAGGTTGTGAGCGTCATCGCTGGAATTTCGCAAGATATACTGGGAAGAGTGGCCGAAAACTTCTTGAAAGGCTCAATATGTGCATTGCTCGCCAAGGCAACCACTTGGGCGATATCATTTTGAAAAACGGAATTATATGTACTTTTGAACAAGAAAAACCTTTTTATGTATCTTGAACCGTTTTCTTACAATAAACTCCTTCAAATCAGGGAGTGCATTCTGCCCCACCCTGTATAAATGAAAAAAAAATTTGAGTGAATTCAAAACATGTATCAACCCAGAATGCCATACTTAGATAAATTAAATCTATTTAATTAAATATCTAAGTTATAGATCCACGTTTCGAATATTTCAATAGCCATATCAAGTTTATATAACTCTGTATAGAGCTAATGTAATTTTTGTAGAGCCATATAGAGGCAAGAGACATATGCAAGTTGGAATTATCCGAATTCTATAGGAGATTTCACAGATCTCTAATAATAATCAATGACTGGCCAACCGGCTTTATTAACTGCATATTCAATTTCATAAGCATTCTTATCTTCCGAGAGATAAATTTAATATGATTTCCTTTTCCCTTGCCTCTAATGGGTTTCTACTAAATCTCTTTCTTTCATTCTCTTTAACACTTATCTTAATAAAAACATCGAGTAGAAGTAGATTTCTTTTATTCATTAAAAGTACAATTTATTAGTATTTAAAGATTTAAATTCGGCTTGCGTACTTCTCATACATCACCGCCCTTTAAACCTCAACTCTCATTAGACACGAATGATGTCTAATATAAATGCTCAAAAGAGAGTGTGGAAATCAAGAAATAAAAAATAGACTCATAAATTTACACTCATAATTAGAGACCGGATTCCTATGCAATTGCATATTTTGTTCTTCGACACATACGACCCAGGAGATCAATTATCTATCCGAATCATGCATCTAGGATACTGTGGTTTAAATTTTATACTGCATATTTTTGCATATTTAGTAATATGGAAAATGCATATTTGAAATGTTGCATAAAATTGCATATTTGAAGAATATTGCATAAAATTGCATATTTGAAGGATTTTTTTGTCAAATATTGCACATTTTGTGCCAAATATAGATGTTTTAAAAGTAAATTTTCGGCGAAAGAATGAAAAAGAAGAAGAAATAAAACAGGAGGACACTTGTAAACATAAATTATTCACAATTACAATCAAATTTTAATTATTTTTTAGATCATTTATTAATTATTTCTTTGTTTATTTTTTTAACTGCCTTCGGGAACCATAGCCAATTTTGGACATTGAGTGTTCGTGTGTGTGTGTAAATTAGTGTAGGGATCACATTATTATAGCCGGTCAAATATTTGCATTATTTTATTAGTATATTATTTGTACTACGTCAATAAGAAAAGCTTGTTAATATAAAAAAATAAAAGCAATACAATCTTGTCTGTTAAATAAAACTACCCCCGTATTTTTTTTTTGTTTCCATTTTTGAAATATTATTATATTTATTATTTTGATTTTATTCAAGAGCACCTAATATTTCTTTGGGTTTTAAGAATATATTAAATATAATGAGAATTTTGTGAAATTTTTTACTCAATAAAAGTACATATTTGACACTTGGTGTCTATAGTTTACTTTATCATTTTATTTATTTCATAGCACTCCTTCAAATATATAGTCTTTTTGTATTCAATTTTAATTTTTTTAGTGCATAAAATTTTTATATATATTTGGATATTTCAACGTATTTATTTTGGCATTTTTTATTGCATAAAAGATCCGGTCTCTACTCATAATATACGTAGATGAATAATAAGTTGAATTAAAAAAAAATTCGTTTAAATCCCCGCCAGCTTAAGCTTAAAATCCGGATAAACTAAGAATAAGATAAAATAAGTGAAACGTTTATTTCATTTATTTATTATATTTTATTATATACCTATAAAAAAGCGTTAAACTACTTTCTCGTTTCAATGAAAAATAAGAAATAGAAAAAATAAAAATCCATTTTTTTTTCTTTCATTTGAACAATTTCATTTTCATCTTTAATTTTTCGTTCTGGACGAGCGAAGGGAAGAAATGAAAGAAAAAAACAAAACAAAGCTAACAAGTGAAATAGCATGAAAATATCAAAGGTAGGGAAAAAATTACAAGCACAATTTTTGTTCCTTCAGCTTATAAAGAAAAAAATTGAATTTAGTCATAAAAAAAAATATTAAATTTAATAAATTTAAGCTTTTTCTTTTAAAGAATATTATGGATTTTTGCACCACATCGTACGCATTGGATAAAATAAAAATATTAATTGATTGTTTTATAATTAAAATAAAAAACAATTATTTTAATAAACAAATTACAAAAAAGTTGCTTTTTAAATTTTAGAAAAAGCAACTTTTTTCAAGCTTGAGTTGTTTATCATAAAAGAATTTAGTCTTTTTGATTTTAAGTCTATTCTTCCACGTTTTCAGTAGAGGTTGCCATCAATAGTCAAAACATCATAAATGGAATCCAATAATAAATTGGAAAAAGTTTTTTGCCGAGAGAAGCAGAATTTTTATATATTGAAGGAGACAATAAAAGAGTGTGTCTTCTGCTGGAATTATAAATTTCACTTATTTATAACGAGACTATAGTTTCGAGGGCTTTGCCCCCTTCATCAGTCTATTACAATGTATTCACAGGAATTAATTTATGAATGAGAAGGTTTACATTTTTCATGTGGTAAGGTTATAAATTACATAGAATCCAATAAGGTCATTCCTCTAAGTAGTAGATAAGAATCGATCTTTATTTTTGATTTTAAGTCGATTCTTCCACGTTTTCATCATAGGTTGCCATTAATAGTCAAAACATCAAAAACATCCAACAGTGAATTAGCATAATTTTATTTAAAAAGAAATAATATTGGTGGGCCAATTGAGATGGGACGGGGCTCGTATATATAATCGGATTCTCGAAAACGGCTCTAACGATTTTGCTAAAAATTGGTGTATTTATCAAGTCTCATCTGTTATTGGTCGTGTATAAATTTTAATCCGAAATAAAGGAAGGGAGTGTCGCAAAATAAATAATTTAATCGTTCATATCTCATCTTCGCAAAGTCGCAGAGACTTGAAATTTGAAACTTAAGCTATCTAGAGGCTACAAGAAGTACCATAAGATTTTGGCTAAAATAGAAGTACCGGAAGTTGATGTTTACGTACGTAAGAATGTACCCCTCTGCGTTTCGCAACCATAAATCTCAGAGCTACGAAATTCCAAATTTAATTTAATATAGGCTAGAAGGAGTTCAGAAAGCTTTTCTTGAAATCGAAGCATCGTAAGTCGAGATTTACATGAAAGATTTTTAGTTTTTTTTTATTTTCTTAAAAATGACAATAACGATCTAGCTAAAAATGTGTGTACTTATCACGTGTCATGAGTTATTAGTCAGTCGTGTATAGATTTTAATCCGATTGAAATAAAGGAAGGGGGTGTAAATTAGGAGTGACGTAACATAAATATTTTAATCATTCACATATAGTCTTCGGTAAATCGCAGAGCCTTTAAATTTGAAATTTAATCTATTTAGAGGCATAGAATTACCGAGCATCACTCGGTGCTCCAGGCACTAATTAATTATGTAATGATTTAACTAAAAATTCAACTTTTAATATTTATCAGTGATTAAAGTGAATATAAGTGAAAGTGATGTGTGTACACACCCTACTTATTTCATTCTATTATTTATCCGTTCTCCAATTTGTGATTTCATCTCAAATCACAATTACACACTAATTCTGAATTATTTATTTCAACTTGAAAGCTTACTATATTTACAAACTTAAAGCATATTAAATAATTAATTTCAATCTTTGAATGAACCGAGTCTCGCCTTTCATTATTAATCTATCTCTTGCTGTCAATTTGTCGTTAGCGTCCCCCACTTAAGCCAGAGAGAGAATCATGTGTGTCGATTTACGTCCCCCTTGTTCTCTGCTCCACCCACAGACACATCGACCCAGAAAGCAGAGGAATCCCTCAAGGCTTTGACATTGTCAGAGAAGTCGCATTTTCTTTCTTCCGTCACCAACACACACACACACACACAGATCTATTCAACCAAAGACAAGTGCTCAGTCTCTTTTCACACTTGTAGTGTTTTAACTAGAAGAAGATTGAATAGTCCTTGGTGACTTTGTTCCACAAGAGTCACAGGAAACATTTATAATACTTGCTTGCTACGAGTATTGATTAACGAGTCTAATTATACTTCTTCACTTTTCAGTCGTTCTAATGAAGAAAAATTCGCCTACTCTACTACATTCATTAAAGGAAATAAGATTGTATACAAATTTTAATGTCGAAATCTTGAAAATAGTAATTGAAAGCTTAGTTTATTTAATATAAAATATTATTTAAAACCTCTCCAAACACACTGAGAAATTATTAATTATTATAAACTTAAAAATTTTGAGTGGTAAATTTCCCGATGATATTATAAGTGGTTCTTGGCCTTACGCAGTCTCGTAGACCAAAAATATAACTAAAACTACTCGGGTCAGCCGTTCAACTATAAATCATTCCAAGAATAATTTCTCAAAAATTGAGATGCTCGAAGAATATTTAAATAAAACACTCAATATTGCATAAAAATAGTCAACATGAAACTGATAAATTTCTTTTTTTTTACTTTACCATACCATGTTATGGTCAAGCTATTAAGAGTTTTTGCTAGCTTTTTTTCGAAATATCCCAAAAAACGGGCTGAAACTATTTTGATTAAAAAAATTAAGCGAAACCATGGTCTACAAAAAAGCTCCACTAAGTGAACATCGAAAAAATTATATTTTTCGAGATAATAACTGTTTTAATTGAAAAGTTTTTGTTTTGCCGAGAGTAGCAGAGTTAGCTAATTCACTCAAAGAGAAACAAAAATATTAAATCGCTTGATGCAAATAAAACATATACACATATATATCAAGATGATATATCTGTATATATATATTATTTATTTGTTTGAGACTATAGCTTCCGAGTTCATCAGTCTTTTCTAAATTATAAATGTTTTTCATGGAGTCAATATCCATATGATATTGACTCCATGAAAACATTTATAATTGAAGAAAGACTGATGATGAAGACCAAGTCTTCGAAACTATGTCTCAAACAAATAAATAATATATATACAGATATATCATCTTGATATATATGTGTATATGTTTATTTGCATCAAGCAGAGGACAACCTCTTTGTTTCTCTTTGCGAATAACTGTTTTATCAAAATGTCTGTTAGTCTGTGGGTTACTAAATTTTGTAGGACGAGCTAGATCAAAATCCAGTGTGAATATCAAAACCAAATTTCACACGTAGTTTTTATGCATTGATTTTTCGTTTATTGGGCTACGCAGATGGGGGCCTCCACTAAAAAGAAATATTTAGACAGTCGGCGAATTTAATTATAGTGAGTATTTACATAATTATAGGAACATTTACATAATATATTTATAATTTTTTTTCTTTTTTCTTTCTATATACAATTCCTAGCGCATGGCGATTTCCCTATAAGTTCTCCTGTTGGAAAATTTCCAGGGCGACAAGGGGAGGCACCGTTTTATGCCACCACACTCCCTTCCACGAGAGTGTGATGGCTTCAACTCTCAACCCGAGCCCACCCCAAACCTTGCCGTAATGTTGCTCACCAGACTGGAGTTGCCCTTATAATAAT
This sequence comes from Forficula auricularia, assembly GCA_024734495.1. Classification (NCBI taxonomy): domain Eukaryota; kingdom Metazoa; phylum Arthropoda; class Insecta; order Dermaptera; family Forficulidae; genus Forficula; species Forficula auricularia. Next base: position 6,191,016 of record JALMQS010000153.1, on the reverse strand, counting down.
TGATTTTGTTTCTGTGGGCAACTCCCAGTCCGAGGAGCGCTGATTAGATTTTGGTGCATATCGACCAAAAAATTAAGGGGGTGAGGGAGGGTTAAATTTAAAATTATAATATTTTCAAACTAAAAAACAAAACAAAACCTATAATAACGAAAATATTATTCCGGCGCCAAATTAGGAGGGGGTCAAAAATAAAAATCTTAGTCATTTGAGCAAACTCAACCATATTTTGTATCACAAAATCAGTGGGCTCCCAGAACACTAAAATGCAAAAACAAACCGCCCAAAATCGGGGGGGGGGGCTGGGTCGTAAAATGAAAATCTAGGCCCTTGTACCAAACTCAACCAGAAGTGTATGGTAAACTCAAGTGGATGGTCACATCAGAACGTGTCAATTTATTTTAAATAAGTTTCTTTATACAATAAAAATAAATATGACCCGAATGTGTTAGTTCTTATTTTGAGTACCAGTCAGCGCCGTTAACAACGGACAGTAGAGTGACTCTATAGGGTCACTGTGACGGACAGATACCAATAGTGGTGGCAATTAGACAAACAACAATGGAAATAGATAAAAATGTTTTAAGAACTGTAAAAGAAATATTATTTTAAAGTTTTTAGTAACTATAAATAATATTTGTATAAAAATTATCTGTGAAACTGATGATGGCACAATGTTGTCGAAATCTCTCAATGACAATAAAGTTTTCACATGTAGTTTTTATGCATTGGGATTAAGAGCTGATTAGATTTTGGTGCACATCGACCAAAAATTAAGGGGGTGAGGGAGGGTTAAAATTTAAAATTATAATATTTTCAAACTAAAAAAAAACAAAAAAAAAATGAAAGATAAAATGAACCTATAATAACGAAAATATTTTTATTCTGGCGCCAAAATTAGGGGGAGGGGGTCAAAAATAAAAATCTAAGTCAGTTACCGTTCTTAAAACATTTTTATCTATTTCCATTGTTGTTTGTCTAATTGCCACCACTATTGGTATCTGTCCGTTACAGTGACCCTATAGAGTCACTCTACTGTACGTTGGTTAACGGCGCTAACTGGTACTCAAAATAAGAACTAACACATTCAGGTCATATATATTTTTATTGTATAAAGAAACTTATTTAAAATAAATTGACACGTTCTGATGTGTGAAATCTCTCAATGACAATAAAGAAAATTTTGAAAATTGATATTTATCAAGAAGACTTGATTACCACTACACCTATAGGTGTATCATCAAGAAATTTACCACTCGAAATTTTAACTTTATAATAGAAAATTTATTTTTTGCTTAAAAATGTTAAAATCAACAGCTCTGAGGATGTCCTAACAAGATCCTAAACTTCAGTTTATTAAATAATAAATTAAAAAATATGTGCATCCATCCATCATAGCCTCCTTTTCAATTAAAACATGAATAGTGGTCAAATTACCATATATCAATACTATTTAAGTGTTTTAAATCGTTTCTAAGTGCTACTCCTCCCGAAGAATGTTATAGAAACAATATTTTTCTCAATTTCTTACAATAAAAATGCCAATTTCTCCAATCTTTCTTCGGTATTTTAAATTGAACTAGTCTAATTATATTTCACTTCTCTTTAAAGAGGATTAACATTTTGGCAATCGTTCAAATGGAGAAAATTCGCCCACCCATGGAATCTAGAATTATAATCATAGGTCAAATTGCATCGCTTTGGCATCATACCCTATATACTCATATATCTATATATCCATCCAATCCATTAAAAAACTTCTATAGAAATCATTTCCCATCTAAATCCATTCTAAATTTAATTTTATTAAATTAATCCAATAATCATAAATAATTTTTATAGCTTCGAGAATAGATAGTGAAGGAAAAAAAGTAAATTATAATGTGGGATGAAATTCTAGAGACGTTTTATAGGATATAGAAAAGGGAAAAGAGTAGGCTCTAAATGTTACATAGGGATTAAATAGAAAATCCTTCTTACCATAAAAAGATCTATAGAAAGAAATTGGAATAGAGAATACATAAAATAAGGTAATCCAATGGGATTTAGCGCGAAGACGAGAAAATTAGGTCTTAACAGCTTATTCAATTCGGGTATTTATCGTAATATCCTGTTGGATGTTGGAATATTATACTAGATATACTAGAAACAGTCATTTACGATCAACTTATAGATGATATAAAATGTAAGCTCTTTCAAAGAAAACCCTCTTTTACTTTTAACTAATTTGTGACTAAATTTTAATGATTAAAAACGAGGGGTGATCCGGGATCGGAAGTAGGTATACACCTCTTTGGAAGTACTTGGAAATATTTGGAATTATTTGGAAGTACTTGGAAATATTTGAAGGTGCTTGGAAATATTTGGAAGTACTTAGGAATATTTGGAAGTACTTGGAAATATTTGGAAGTGCTTGGAAATATTTGGAAGTGCTTGGAAATATTTGGAAGTGCTTGGAAATATTTGGAAGTACTTGGAAATATTTGAAAATATTTGGAATTACTTGGAAATATTTTGAAGTACTTGGAAATATTTGGAATTATTTGCAAGTACTTGGAAATATTTGAAAGTGCTTGAAAATATTTGGAAGTACTTAGGAATATTTGGAAGTACTTGAAAATATTTGGAAGTACTTGGAAATATTTGGAATTACTTGGAAATATTTGGAAGTACTTGGAAATATTTGGAAGTACTTGCAAATATTTGGAAGTACAAGTGGAAGTAGGTGTACAGCATATTAGGTTTCGGTTCACCCCTCGATTAAAAATGTTGTTGTATATGCTTAATTACACTGCCCGATTAAAAAATTTGACTCATGGGTTCATTATCGATTTATTTCAACTAGAAAAATTTTTACAAAACATTAATATACAGTAATAAATAAATAATAATAATTAATTTTTAATTTTTTATACAAATTAACTTTTAAACTTTTAGTTTTAATTTTTTTCTTAAAGCAATTTGAACTGCGATAGTTAAATAATATGTTCATTAATTTCTTATGTTAATTCTACATTTAGAAAATTATTTGATTATTTTTTGATGTTTTTTTGAAAAGGAAAAATAAATTGAGCATCCGACCGGACTCGGTGTCTCTCTCCTTTACGCGAAGAGCGGCTTTCCAACTAGCCCACGGATCCTCCCGCCGAATAAGTTCTTTAGATTGAAAAATAAAATAATTTTCTAAATGTAGAATTAACATAAGAAATTATTGATAATTGTTTATCAAATTAATTTTGTCAACATCTCAACGAATTTTTAATTGAATTTCGCCCCTTCTGACATGCAAAAAAGTATATACAACACCAGTCTTGATATGTCATTTGGTCGTTAAATTATTTTTTTTAATTTTAAGAATTTAAAGACCGAATTAATTATATTTTTAGATGTGTTTTATTTCATGATACCCCCTGAGAAATTGAACCCAAGTGCCAAGATTTGGGCAATTGGTTTAACCCGAGGGGTGAACCGCGACCTAATATCGTGTACACCTACTTCCATTTTCACTTTCATTTCCAAGTAGAAGACAATAGATTAAGAGGCATTATCTAATTAATTCTAAAATAATTCTACATAATTCCAAAAAAGTGTACACCTAATTCCAATCGCGGTTCACCCCTCGGTTTAACCCTAAAGACGAAAATACTACCTCTAGTGATACTAATATTCACTACGGTTTTAGACTGAAAATCTCAAGTCACTAGTAAAATTTTGCATTCGAGTTTTCTATTTTACGTAACTAAAATTCTAGCTGAGTAAATATCTACATGTCAGAAGGGTTTGATTTCCAGGCTTAAGCCAACTTTGGTACTTAGGTTCGAATCTCGAGGAGGGGGGGCATGAAATATTTATCATAAGATCTTTGATTGTTGTACTATATTTATCTATCTATCAATGTGACTTTTGTTCTGTTAAATTCCACAAACATTTCTCTATAAAAATAATTGTTTACCTACTCAATTTATTTATTTTTATTTATTTTTTTGTCTTTTCGGCTCTTCTAGCCATCAGTCAATTTACGATACTAATATTAAATTAAGACTTCTATGCAGGGATCAGATTTTTAGTCGGTTGCCTCGAGTCAGATTCGAACCCGGGTCCACTTGATTAACAGGCTGGTACGCTAACCCCTCGGCTAACCCGACCCCTACTAAATTTAAATGAAATTATATAAAAATAAAAACATTTCATTCTATTAAATTCCTCAAACTATTCAATATAAAAATATTTAAAACTAAAAAGTAAACAAATAAATTATCATTTAAAAAACTAAAGAACACGCTTTTGTCAGTAATTCTCTAAAAAGTACAAGATAATGTAATAAACATAAAGTCAAAAAGCGTGGTGCGCAGAAGCATGTAGTTTTAATTAATTTCGACAAAGTGCCCCAAGCTTTTTGACTTTATATTTATTAGTTTATTAGATAATTTTGCACTTTTTATAGAATTACTGACAAAAGCCTGTTTTTTCAAATTATAATTTTTTATATTCGACTTCACAAAAATATGAGTTTCCCTCAAAATAATCCTCCGATTAAATTTGTAATACGATTTCGATTTCAGAAAAAATATAAATACATTTAACTTGTAAATTTCAAGTTTGTATCTTATTTAGTAATTGGTATACGAGCTACAATGATCTGACAGGTGATAGACAGAGAGATAGGCATTGTACTGACACTAATAGGATTCCGTTTTACTTAAATACCTAGTTAACCCAAGCAAGGCTTTTTAAAAAACAAGTTTTTATTTTCAAAATGCATTAAAATTAAATAATTCTTCAGTAAATACCCGGAAATTTCCACTCTAAAAATAAATTAAAACATGGTCGCTTATTCCAATTAAATTTCAAGTTTCAATCGTCAAGTGTTTATTTTTAATCGTTTAAGCTTCTTTTATATTGGAGAATTATTTATTTTCTTCTTTTTTGTTCACATTGTAATAAAGGCATTTATTTATGGGAAAATAGTAAAACGGGCCTTAAATGTTTAAATTACATTTGTTAAAGATTAATTATAATTTTCTCTAATAATTTCTGGGATTGGTGGAATATTGTATTAATAATTAATAGGGATTGGTGAAACATTAATTAATAATAGTTAATTAAATTTATACAAGGTGAGTTTCAGAAAAATATTATTAATTATTATTTGTGAAGCTTACCTTGTTTGAATTTAATTAACTATTATTGAAAATTATATTGTAAACGCAAATATATATGTGTGGGAAATTTTAAGGAAGTTGCCTTGTTAGAAGTCAATCGAAATTTATTAACGAAATTCTACCCAGTCAAACAGACAGACATATAAACCACGTTAAATATACGGATGTATAAAAATAAAACGTTGGATGCATTTTTGAGTTTGAAAACATGAATAATGGAGTAGGTAGTTTGGACAAGCTTTAAGATGGCTATAAAATCTTCAATCAGCAGCTAGTTAAGTTTGAAATTGGTATTAAGATAATATTCCAATCAAATAGTAACCAATTTCTCAAATTTGTCTTAATGAATTAAGAAAACTTAAAATCATGTTAGAAAAAAGTTTATCTTCGGAAAGAGACGAACTGGAAGAAATTTAATTGATAAGTGATGGAAAGGCAGCCCAAGAATAGTTAAAAAAAATTTCGCATAAAATAGATTTATTGGATTTTTATTTTTTTTTATCACTCATAAACCAACGTTTCGAGAATTTTCCTTCCTTCAGGTTCTACAATTCAAAATACAAATTCAAATATTAAATTGTAGATCCTGAAGAAATAGGGAAAATCCTGGTTCAATTTTTTTTTTTTTTTTTTTAATGCAATCGAATGCAAGAAGGGGTGCACCAGTAAAGATGCAGCCCCTATGGATCTCGAAAGACCCTTGCATTACCGAAGAGAAGAGAAAGTTGATTAAGTGAGAGGGTGTAGACGTAGGTGTCTATGCACTCCGGTTTTGAAGGTTTGAAGATTATAGGTGCTGGGAAAGATAGAGGCTGGAAGAGAGTTCCAGTTCCTTGAAGTCATGGGGATATATGTATTCGCGAATGAAGTGGTCCGGCACTTTTCTAATTTGACCGCTAGAGAGTGTTGGGAGTCGGCAAAACGCGTGCTACGTGCAAAGCATGCTTTGGGGGGAATTATTGATTTTATTTCATCAGAGCACCTGCCGTGATAGTATCTATAGAAAAGGGAAAGGGCAGAGACATTTCTTCGATGAGCCAGCGAGTCGAGGGAGTCGGTGAGGGTAGAATCGTCAATTAGCCTGACGGCTCGTTTCTGAATTGCATCCAGGGTAGCAAGAGAATATTTTGAGGCTCCTCTCCATAGATGAGAGCCGTATTCGAGACAGGGGCGGATTTGGGCCTTGTAGATGGTGAGAAGTTGTGGGGGTTTGTAAAATCGCTTGGACCTGAATAAGAAGCCAATCTTCCTTGCTGCCGATTTCGCCACAGAGGAGATGTGTTCATTCCAAGACAGGTCAGATGCGACAGAGACGCCCAGCATGGATAGGCTATCACACATTTTTAGGGTATTCGAATCGAAGTGAATATCAGGGAAATCTTTATTTTCGCGCCTAGAAATTAGACAACATTGAGTCTTGTTTGAATTGAAGTTAACTAAATTTTGAGAGCCCCATTTATTCAGTTTGTTCAGGTCGAGAGTAATTGAGGAGGCAACATTGATTCGATTATTCGGGAGTGAGGGTTTGCCGTGTAGAGTGCTATCGTCGGCGTAACAATGAGTGGGGTTTGCCGTTTGATCGAAAAGGTCGTTTATATTTATTATATTTTTATTAATTGAATGAAGAATCTCAAAAGATCCTTAAGGATGATTAATGAAAAAGTCACTTAATTTTATTCAAAATGTTATTAGAAAACTAAAATTAAAATTTAGGTTCAATTTGGATGAAGAATGTCAAAAGGTCCTTTAAGGATAATTAATGAAAAAGTCACTTAAGTAGACCCTGAAGAAATAGGTAAAATCCCCAAAACGTTGGTTTTTGAGTGATGAAAAAATGAATATCCAATAAAACTATTTTATTCGAAAATAAATCACTATCCTTGGTCTGCCTTTAAATGACTTATCAATTAAAATCATATTTTTCCTGTAATAATGTGAATCCCATTTTTTGTGCTCTTTGTAATAAAACATATGAAAACTACACGAAAAAAACGGGTCAAGTTACATTTCATAGATTTTTCAGGAGAGCAAATTTAAATTTTCAATATTAAAATAAAATATAGTGTAAGCAATATAATATGAATCCAAATTTAATTGTTATAAAGAAAAGAAATGTGTGAGCCTCATCCAGATAAGGTCAGTGACACTTTAATTTTAAATTCACACTTGTATTTTGCCACGATTCTACAACCCAGTAAATAACGTCTTTTATTGTAACTTTCTTCAGCTTCTCTAGGATAGAAAGAGAACCAGTTTCTTCAATAAGATATCCAAACAACCAGCTGCGGCAAATCCGAACAGGCTACAGCCCCAATTAGTTCGGATTTGAGGGAAAGTTCTCTCTGTTTCCACTCACTAAAAATAAAAACATCTCTATCTAAGTAACTTACAGCTTTATTAATTCAAACTTGCCTGTAGTGATGATAACGGGACATCAGAATTGGATATAAGCTCATTTCCGAAAAATATGGACTTAACCCGTTCTTTCCTTGAGGTCTTCATATATGTAAGTGGAGTAATAAATCCTTGAAACAACATGAGAAAGAAAAAGAGATTGCTCCTTCAACTCTATTATGTAGGAGATATATAGGAGAATAATGGCCTACGGAACGTCCAGCATCAAGTAGAAGATAAAAGAAGCGTTAAAGAAATGAATGCAAGTTTATTTATTTATAAGAGTTCTATCTCTCAGTGGCAAACTCTTTATAGCAGAGAATTTGGATCTTATAATTCGTCGCTTTATCTCTGAGAGACTAGTTTAAACCCATATTTCGAGTAAAGCAAAAATATTACATTCAGTCCTAGTTTTTCGGGTTGAAATAAAAATATAGCGCTGCGAGAGTTAACGAGTATCGATATATAGTGATATTTTCAAAATAACTTATTTGGGTTATTGAAAAGATTATTTTTGCCGAGAGTAGCATATATGAAATATCCAAATTATAGAAATTTTAGTATATTTGGGATCAAAGGGGTCATAGAGAATTGAAAAAATATATTTTATTGGAAAAAAAATTCTGTAAAAAATACAAAAAAATGGCAAGGATATAGACTTGTGAAATTTCTGATTTTCACTAAAAATTTAAAATATCCAATTTATAGAAATTTTACTATATTTGGGATCAGACGGTCCTAGAGAATTGAAAAAATATATTTTATTTGAAATATCTCGAAAAAAAAAATTGTTGAAAAAAGAAAAAATGGCAAGGTCTTGTGAAATTTCTGATTTTAACAACAAATTTGAACTATCCAAATTAGAGAAATTTTAGTATATTTGGGATCCTAGAGAATGGAAAAAATATATTTTATTTGAAATATCTCAAAAAAAAAAAATGTCGAAAAAAGTTGTTGAATCATAAAGCAAAAAGAGGTTCTCCTCTGCTTGATGCAAATAAACATAGGTACACATAAATATGTCAAACATAAATATGTATAAGTATATATAATATATATAGTATGTATAATTTATTTGTTTGAGACTATAGTTTCGAAGGTTTGGCTTTCATCATCAATCTTTTAATTATAAATATTTTATCTATTATTTCTGATCTAAGTGGATATTGAAAATTTGTTTTCATTGCAATCTAGCTACTCAAACACTGTGTTGAAGGCCAAGCCTTCGCAACTATAGTCTCGAACTAATAAATTATGTATACACCAGTGGAGTGCGGTTCATGGATGCTGTGGATGCGGCGTATCCTTAGAATTTCAAAGTAATTTCATAAATATATAAGGTCGACTTCAAAATTTCAGGAGGATCTTTAAATTTTCAAATTATTATTTTCAAATATTTCTATAAAAAAGATGTTTTGTTTTGAAAAATGTATTGGTTCTCGAAATGAAATAAAATTGTTGCATAGTTCAACAATTAAAATGAATGATTTTTCCGAAAAGGGTCCGGATAGAAGGTTCCAAGTCCCTGTCTGGTATATCTACCAGTTCAGCATGTCAAAGACAAGTTCAGACGAGTTTTAGTCAAATAAAAATTGTTCTCGCTGAGGAATTATTAAAATAGAAATAATACAAAAAATAAATAAATAAAGATGATCTCGAGAATCTTTGGAATAATCCATTTCTAAGAACTCTCAAAATACATATAAGATCTAAAATAACTAAGATTGCTATAGACGAGGCATAGCTTGCTTATAGCAATAGAATTAGGGAACATTCAAGATTTTCTTATAGGACATGTGATTCTGGAAAATTGTCGATTTCCATCTCAGATGTGGAATTTAAGTCAGAATATTTAATTTCTGAAACATACCCTCACTCACACAAAAGCAGTATCCGTTTGGGGCGAAGACTCCAAAAATATATTTATTTTAAAAAATGTTAAATTTGAAAAATAACGAAAATGATGCTGTATTCGATGAAATTTGCAAAAAAATTTCAAAAAATAAAGGGTACTTTTTGGACAGCATCCCCTGATTGAAAACTCACCAACCGCCACTGATATATACATATATATATATATGTGTGTGTTTTAATTGCATCAAGCAGAGGTTTTTCTTTTTAATTGGCTTATCCTTTGAGTGAAATTTTCAAACTATGAGTATTGCTAAATGTTGGGATGATTTTCTTATAAGAACCCCCGAATTGAAATTTTCGACACTTGGGCTCGATTCCTGGAGAGGCCTTTTCTACAACAGTGAAATCAAACTTATTGTAAAATAACTTGTAAACTTTTTTAATATATTACGGAGACGATTTAGGTACTATCTTTTAATGAATGTCGTCGATAAGTTTTGTTTAGGATTCAATAATGTTTTCTTTATCTCTTTCAAAACCATTCTTTCGTATATAATGTACAAGCGAAAAAAATTCAATTCTTCGTGATATAGGGTAAAACTTTTTATTCAATAGAAGGATGTTAATCGAGTTAAGTTAGTTCTCTAAAGAGGAAGTTCAGAGATTAGATCGGGGTAAAAATATTCATTAAGTAGGGCTTGAAGCGATTGAAGATTGTAGAATTCGTGGAAATTGTAATCAAGATAAAAAAGCTCCAGTCTCTTTAGTTCTTAGAAACAAACGAAATAACCTTATATTTTGTGTTCTATTTGTTTTGCTTAGAGGTGTTATATGCTAGAAAATTATTTTGATAACTTACATTTGAAGTAGATAATAAATTGAAGTGATTTTGTAGATCTTACCTGAAACAAAAGAAAAAGAAATTAATTTACAAAAATATATGATTTTAATCAATAACATTTAAAAAGTGTCATGGTCTAATTGTGCTACGATATTGCCGACGAGGAGGTTAACCTTAAAAGTAAATTTTGTATGAACTTTTGTTTTGCATTTTCTTTTCGATGATTTCATGTGTTTGTAATTATTTTGTAGATTGTCTGAAGAAGTCAAAATAAACTATGGAACGTTGCAACTTTTAAAAATTTAACATCCAATTATTTCCAAAGTCCAAGATCTAAAGAAACCAACCATATAAAAAAATTATTTTTCCAGATCAAGCAGCTTCCACGACTGCCAGACCTTTGTTATTTTATGAGAGCCGAAAAGTTTTTCTGTGCATGTCCCCCCTATACAGGTAAGAACGACCAGCGACTATAGAGTTTGGGCTGTGGTTACTTTTGGCAGGTAACAGGTAATAAAGGTGTATAAAATAGTACTTTAAATTCGTTAAAGTATAAAGCTCAATTTTTTTATATTTTCTTCGGATAACTTTAGAAATCTCGTCATCCATTGCCGGACACTTATGACAGTTGCTACCCCCTGCCAGACACCCCTAAACTTTAATAAATTATAATTATACTTTCGTTATAATATAAAAGATAAATTTTATATATGTTACTTGGCGACCTATAAAAAAATGTTACCTCAATAGGCGGACAGTTTTAATGGTTTTTACATAGATTTTTGACATTTCGGTTATTATTGATAACCATTGGTGAAGACATGGAGGAATCGACTTAAAATCAAAAATAACCATCGATTCTTATCTAATACTAGAGGAATAACCTTATTGCATTCCATTTTTGTTGTTTTGACTATTAATGGCAACCTCTACTGAAAACGTGGAAGAATCGACTTAAAATCAAAAAGAAAGTTTAGGGGTGTCTGGCAGGGGGTAGCAACTGTCATAAGTGTCCGGCAATGGATGACGAGATTTCTAAAGTTATCCCGAAGAAAAATATAAAAAAATTGAGCTTTATACTTTAACGAATTTAAAGTACTTTTTTATACACATTTATTACCTGTTACCTGCCAAAGTAACCACAACCCAAACTCTATAGTCGCTGGTCGTTCTTACCTGTATAGGGGACATGCACAGAAAAACTTTCAGCTTTTATAAAATAACGAAGGGTCTGGCAGCCGTGGGCTCTTGGGCTATAACAACAAATTAAATTGAAGTAAGTAAGTATATTTGAATATAATATTTTAAAGAAACTTTACATTTAATTATGTAAATATTTAATTGCGAGTTCGTGTGTGGAATGCCTGTGATTTTAATAAGGGACAATACTCATTAGGTATTGTAAGCAGCTAATGTTTTTAGATTTTCTATCTATTTGTCAATAATTTGGTGGATTATACCTAAATACTGTCAGGATATTTCACCATTAAAATTATTTAAATCTAATTAATTGGGTAGATCTATTATGTATAGTTTTCATTCAGATAGATATTTGAGAATAAAATATAATCCGATCACTCTGCATTAGGTATATCATATTTATATCATATCATATACCTATCATAAAATAATACAAAAATCAAATAATTAGAAAAATGATTAAAGGTTCTGCCAAAAATTTAATTTAATTTAATTTCAATTGGGAATTGTAAGTATATTTTTTAGCCAAATTACTCTATAAAAAAATAATAATATAAGAAAATCAACTGGTGTGTTGACCACACTACTTTCACATTTTCATTTATTTGAAACGAGCTTTTTGTGCGTGCCTTCGGCACGCCCTCGAAGCTCGGCCCTACCGGGGTGAAGCCCTGGCGGGCGGCGTCTCGGTCTAAAAATGTTATTCCTCTTAAAACACCACACTCCAAATGTATACCTACCTGTAAACTCCCGAAAATACATAGTCTCTTAAAAGTTTCGCCTCATTTTCGTCCTAAGAATAACAAAATTTAGATTTTTAAAGAATTATAAAAAGTGGCAAATTATTAAAAAATAATCAAATAATATATAAAATATAAATCAAATAAGATGTGATTAATTTATTTTTCTGTGCGCAAAGAAAAGCGAATTGAATATTTAATTTTTGAGTGGTGGGGGGGGGGGGGAGGAATAATTATCAATATATTTAATGTTTCTTAATTTAAAATCAATTGGAGTCTTTCATTTCAAATTACAATTGCAATTATATTTCAAATTTGCCGCAAATATACCGCAAATATACCAACGGCATCAGCGCTCCCTGTCGGCACCATTCTCTGAGTGTTGTTACAAATTAATCTAGGCTCTTATATATAGTATTATTATTGCGACACTACTAATTTACACCCTGTTCCTTTATTTCGTTTTATTTTATTTTCTCAAAAACGGCTCTAACGCTTTTTAAAAATCGTTAGAGCCGTTTTTGGGAAAATAAAAAAAAACGTAAAAATCTTTCATGTAAATGTCCACTTCCGGTTTACAGATTTCAACCAAAAAGCTTGCTGTACTTCTTCTAACCTGTATCGAGCTTAAGTTTCGAATTTCATAGCTCTGAGACTTAATATGGTTACAAAACCCAAGGGGGGGGGTACATACGTATGTATATACGTGCATACATAAGTACGCACTGACCAATGGATTTTTGGCCGCTTTTGGGTCTCTGGGGACAACAATATCCGGTTTTATGTCTCAAATCCGGTTTCCAACTATTAAGGGCATCGATTCCTTCAGGTACTAGTACTGCCTCCAGGTACTAGTTATAATATCATTAGCATCTTATATAATAATGAACCGTTTGAGATTTTTCAATTTTCGAAATTTTTTTAAAAAATTTAATTTTAGAATCTTTAAAAAAAATTTATTGAGATTGAGGTGTACTTTTCGAATAACAAAATCATTTTTTTTTAATTGTAAAATACTCACATCCTTAAAACCTTAAATAATAAAGTTTTTACTTTAATTTATTTGCGTTTTTATTTAAAAAATAAGGCTAATTAAAAATCATCATGTGGTGAATTTTGTAAATTATAGACGTTTTCTTATTAATATTCTAATGTAAATGACTAGCCATCCGTATAGCTGGCTGGTTAATATCCAAATAAGGTTGTTAGTGCAGCAGCGTATGATCAATGAAGGCTGATTATGAAATACTACGATTATACAACTGATTGCAATGCATGAAGTGTACGGAATGCATTGACGCATGCAATCTCTCCCCCTCTGTAGTGGATATAACGAACGTATCTCTCGTAAATGGCTCATGACATAAACGAGAAGGCATGATCCCATCTGGCCCATTGAGGAATGGGCTGGCCCAAGAGCAAAGAGGAAGGGTTGTCTGTCGGGAATGCTTACCTAAAATGAAACTCAGCTAGCCATTAACCGACAACAGAATATTAATAAAACGATCAATGAACTCGAAAGGACAGTCGGATGTCCACTTCAATCATCCCATATCATAATAGTTAACAGCTGACTCTCATTTATATTCCACTTGGATTTTTTACTCTATCATAAAAATCAGGTTTGGTCTATGGTAAACATGCAGATTTTTTCAGATCGTTATGCTTCAACCATCATTCTTATTGCTTATTAACTTATTATATACCGTCCAAGTTAGAAGAAGCCAAAGATAGGCTTTTTCGTCACTCACTCACTGACTGACTGACTGACTCATCAAAATTTTTTCAGATCGATATGCTTCAACCAGAACTCCTATTGCTTATTAACTTATTATATACCTCTCGTTAAATTGAAGGGTTGGTTTTGTCACAAATATAATAAAACAATAATTTCAATAACTATTTGAATTATTTAATTGATAACTATACAGTTTCGGTCACCACTGGTCGACCATCCTCGGTAGTTATCTCGTTCAAGAACCGGAATTTGTCATTTCACATGAAACATTCATTCCTAAATCTTCAATATAGATACATCACACAATTCATTACAATCACACACATACATATATATAGCAACAATTTATAAAAACGTTTATCACTGAACTAGAAACTATTTTGAATTCACTCGAATTCACTTGAATTTTATTATATACCGTCCAAGTTAGAAGAAGCCAAAGATAGGCTTTTTCGTCACTCACTCACTGACTGACTGATTGATTCATCAAATTTTTTCAGTTCGATATGCTTCAACTCCTATTGCTTATTAACTTATTATATACCTTCCAAGTTAGAAGAAGCAAAAGATAGGCTTTTTCGTCACTCACTCACTCACTGACTGACTGACTGATTGATTCATCAAAATATTTTCAGATCGTTATGCTTCAACCAGCATTCCTATTGCTTATTATATACCGTCCAAATTAGAAGAAGGCAAAATAGGCTTTTTCATCACTCACTCACTGACTGACTGACTGATTCATCAAAATCTTTTCAGATCTTTATGCTTCAACCAGCACTCCTATTGTTTATTATATACCGTCCAAGTTAGAAGAAGCTAAAAATAGGCTTTTTCATCACTCACTGACTGACTGATTCAAAAAAAATCAGATCGTTATGCTTCAAATAGCCCTCCTATTGCTTATACCAGTGATGGCGAACCTTTTGAGTTTGGTGTGTCAACATTCAGAAAAAACCTGACTTAACTCGGCTGGTGTGTCACACCTAGAAATATTCAAAATTTTGTGATAGTTGCAGCCCTAGTATATTTTTTATATATCTATTTATTCAAAATCAAAACCTAATTATTCTAATATTTAGTAAATTAAGCGCAACCTCCTTTGAATCTTCTTGAGCGAAGATCGTCTGTAAAATTATGTGTGTCACCCAAAATGTCTTAACGTGTCACCATTGACACGCGCGTGTCATAGGTTCGCCATCGTTGGCCAAGAAAATGGCTGTCCAAGTTAGAAGAAGCCAAAGATAGGATTTTTCGTAACTCACTGACTGACTGATTCATCAAAATTCTAGAGTACTTCCGCTGAACCTAGAATGCTGATATTTGACATAGTGGTAGAGTTTGGAGGTACAATTAAAGGAAAAATCGAAAAAGCGATTATATATATGCTGAAGTACTGCATTCCACTCCCGAGGTTTTGACACTTATGGGATTATTTTTCCAAACTAATGTCACTTTTTCACTCCAGGTAAAAGTAAAAGATGCCATTGAAAAGATTTTGTTTGCAGAGTTGTTGATTTACAAAGAGAAATCATTCAGGTTGTCCTCGGCTTGATACAAATAAACATTTATACGAGTATGTAATACCAAATATAAATATGTATAGTTATTTAGTACGTACGTTACCAAATTTTGTGTACTTTCTAGCTCAAAAATTTTCGAACAAAAATCGAAGAAAGCTGATATTCCTAATAAAATAGTTTCATAATTAAAAGGAGATATTCATTGCTAATGGTCTAATATTAAAGAGGGGTCTGTCGGATATAATTATAAATTACTTTATTAAAAATTAAATATAAGAGAGGGGCCAGGTGTATTGTGAAGTTATGTGGATGGCCACATAAGTTTATTTATAAGTAAATTAAGACTAAATTTTCTTATTTATTTATTATCTTTTGCATTTAAGAGCTGATTAGATTTCGATTTCGGTGTTCCTACCATACGGTTAAATTTTTTTCCAAAAAAAAGCTCACCGGGCAGCTCTAAATTGATTCACTGTTTTCAAATATCTTTTACTTCTTTCTAACATGCAGTGAGACCGTATCAATGCCAGTGCGTCTAAATTTCTAAAACCAAAAACTAAATATATTTTTGAGCTTTCAGGCTCAAAAATTCAAGATGAAAAGATGCGGGCTTTATTCTCCTTAATGGGCTAGTTCATGCATAGTTTTTTACATAGCTTGGAAATGCACCAATTTAGGTTTGACTTTTCTAACTAAAACCTTGCCAAAATTTGCAAAGAATATATCCAGTTTTGAAAAAGTTTTATTTTTTTAACCCAATTTTCAATAATAAATAATGTATTTGATTTTTTAGTAATAGTAAACAAATTTTAATAATATCCGAAAGAGCCGAGAGTAAAGTGCATTAATGTACTGTGCTTAGATCACATCAGATTTGTTTTTTATTTTTAATAATTTAAAATATTTAAAACATTACGAGTTTAATATATTTTTTATTTAATTTTTACTATTATTATTTAGATATTAACGCGTACCGTTCCTCCCTATCATACGATGACAATTCTAATTAGTTAAATTCTCACTTTGATGTCAAATATGTTTTTATGAATATTATTTAAGTAAATAATATATTTTTCATGAATATTATTTACATTTTTGATATTAATATAAACAGAACAGAATGAATATAATTTTTATTTTTTTAAAAATGTAACGCAGATATTATATAGATAATTAGCTAATTTCCATTTTTATAAAAATAAATAATATATTTAATCCCTTGAAATGTATATTGGAATAATCATTTATAACATATTTATAGAAATAAAGAGATTTATTGAGTATGTGTAAAGTGCGGAAAACACGATATTCCCTATATCTGGTATTCATAGGGTTAATTCATGAGCATTGAATTAATTTAAATTTTTATTTTGCTTATTTTAGATGCCTGGAATGAGGATAAAAATCATTTTTAAACATGATTTGTTTTCTGTCGGCGTGCCTGGATTCTGATAAACATGATAACTCATAAACGAAGAGTCGAAGAACGTTTGTTCTGGTGTCAAAGTGTGTATATTTCCAATGTAAAAAAACAAATTAGATTATTTGTTCTTTAGCTTCAGGACTTCCTAATTAAAAATTTGGAAAATAATTTGATCCTCTATCATCACTTTATTTCAGCATACTTATGGCATTCTATAAAATTCTCCTCATATTGCTTGATGATAGGCTAACACTTGAAGTAAGTTAAGCACTCAAAGAAGATCTCTCCAGTCAGTTGTATGTCCGTTGGTAAACTCTTTTTAAATGTTGACAAAGGGTAAAGCCTTAGAATTCACCTTGTGCCTGATGGGATGGCCAATCAGGTGAAAGTGCATATCATCTGATTGGCCATCCCGCCGGCCACAAGGTGAATTATAAGGTTTTACGCTTTGTCAACGTTTAAAAAGAGTTTACCAAATGACATACAACTGGCCCTTAGATGGTCAAATATTTCACAATATTAGTTGAATAAAAGATTTCACTGTCGATGGTAACAGAATTGTTTTTATTTTAGGTTAAAAATAAAATAAAATGAGAGAGTCTTCTGTTTTTTAAATAAAATAATTTTTAATTATTTCTAGAGACTATAGTTTCGAGGGCATTGCCTTCATCATCAGTCTATCACAAATATTTCAAATTAGTTACAAATTAAGATTTATACATAGAAAATTTTGAAAAATATATAATGTCTTTTTCTTCATGTTTCCTTTGGGAGATTAGAATATAACTATATTTCTAATCTCCCAAGAGGAAACATGAAGAAAAAAGACATTATATATTTTTCAAAATTTTCTATGTATAAATCTTAATTTGTAACTAATTTGAAATATTTGTGATAGACTGATGATGAAGGCAATGCCTTCGAAACTATAGTCTCTAGAAATAATTAAAAATTATTTTATTTAAAAAACAGAAGACTCTCTCATTTTATTTAATTTTTAACCTAAAATTTCACAATATATTTAAAAATCTTAAAAATTAATTAAAATGGTAAGAAATTTTAGTATTTAAGCTTATTAATAATTACTAGAGCAGCTCTAGTGTATACCGAGTCTTGAAAAAGTTTTCACTTTTTTATTATTTAATGTGTGGGTGAGCGATTCTTTCATTAGAATCTGATAGGTGAAAATAACTACAAAGTGTACGGATAGAATAATATATCTTTCTTTAGAGCTAAGGTGTATTGCAATGATGATAAATACAAGTTCAAACCTGACCAAATACAAGTTAAGACCTGTTTCAGACTATTTGAGATTAATTTTTTAATTTCTATTATTCTAAGAATGGCCTTTTGCACTCGGACCAAAACGATACTCGAGAGAAAGTATATTCAATTGGACTTCATCAAAGCAAATACTTTTGGCCAAACATTTTTTAATTCCTCTTTCAGGAATAATTTTTTTAATGCAATTTATAGATTTTAAATGAAAGTCATGGAACGAGTACATGTAAATTAATTCACTTTTTATCCTCATAAAATCAAAGTATTTTCCACAAGACAGCTGAAGTGATTAAAATAAGAAATCTGGACTATTTTTTCATATTCTTTAAATTTGTTAGGATTAAAAAGCTCCGTAAATTTTAAATTTTATATAATTTTAAATGAATTATTTGTATAGTATTTTTCAAAGTAGTTTTTAAAATTTTACAAATTTTCAAATATAACACGGATGAAAATACTCTTGACATTTGCGGGATGCGCCGCATCCACAGCATCCATGGACCGCACGCTGCTGATATATATATACCGTACAATTGTTCAAATTAAAATGTCTTTTAATTCAAAACAAAAATTGTTAGGTTCTCAATTAAATTAAAGAGAGAGGAAGCTTTTGAAATGTCGTGTTATATGAGAATGGTGAAGATTAAAGGGTGTCGTTATTCAAGTAACTAACTAAGGTCAATTGCTCCTCAGCAGGGCGCGGCCTATCTCTCACACCATTATAATTGAAATATTTAATTGAGTATTTTATATAGAGATAAAAAAATAAAATTTCATTAAAATATCTTGTTACACGCTTCGACAAGAGAGAAAACTTTACAAAGACCCCCCACTAATACCGTCTTTTAGCCAAACCCCTATATTTTTATATATTTTTTTGCTTGAACGCATTGAGCGCTCCCTCCCTCGTACAGCAGGGGATGCGGGGGCGTTATTTACGCCAATGTATGGATAAAATTTCACATGAGAAAGTTCTAAAAAAGATCAGAGGAAATAGAACATCGTAGAAGAATCTGTGGAAGAGAAGATTTCAAATGAAATAGCACATTTTGTAACACAGGAGATCGCTTAGGAGAATATTTTAGAAATGAAGGTGCGGAAAAAAGACAGGAAGAAGATCAAGATAGGAATATTTTCCCCATATAATATGGGATTTAGGATTTTTAAAAAAGTGAAAAAGTTTAGATGGGATAGATTTGAATGGAGACTGGTAGTTGCGACAAACCAGTCTTAGAATTGTATATGTAACTAGCTGCAAGGCCCGCCTTCGGCGGCCCTCTTGCTAGCCAGGGGCACACCCCCTGGACCCCCAGCCCTCGAACCCCATCCTCACCCAGCACCCCCACCCCCCGCACCATGCCCAACCCCCTGCCCCCACACCACCACCCCAACACTCCATTCCGCACCCTAACCCACTAACCCCCCTCACCCCCACCCACGCACCATGCACCCGTTCCCAACCCCCGCCCTCAAACCACCAGCCACACACCACCCACCTCGGGCCCCGCACCCCATCCACCCCGGACCCCACCCCGTGCCCTCCAACCCTGCGCACCACACCCCCGCCTAGCCCCCTGGACTCCCCACCCTCCCACGCACCACCCCTGCACCCCCACCCTACTCCGCCTCACTCCTCACCCCACCCCATTCCACCCCCGCACCCACCCTCCGCACCCAGTTTTTGCATTTCTAGCCTTCTAGTGACCCACAGATTATGTATACAAAATTTGGTTGAGTTTGGCCCAAGAGAAAGAATTTTCATTTTTTGACCCTCCCCCCCCATTTTGGGTGGTTAGTTTTTGCATTTCTAGCTCTCTAGAGGCCCAGAGATTATGTATACAAAATTTGGTTGAGTTTGCTCCAAGGGCAAGAATTTACATTTTTTCACCCTCCTCCCTTTTTGGGTGGTTTTTGGGGAAATTTTTTAAACAAAAGTTGTCAGAAATCACATCCCCTACAACTTTGTCTATTATAAAATTTGCCGTTAATAATTAATAGGGTTAATAGTTTAGGAGTTATTTGATAATTTTCATTCGTGCGCTCCCCCCCCCCCCCAAAACTCCCTTCTGGGGTCAAAATATCAAAACGTTATATAGCTAAAAACGTAAGTTAGAAGACATCTGATGTAAATATGAAATTTCATAATAATCCCTTCAGCCGTTTTTACGTGAATCGTGAGCAAACCACTGAAACAGAAAGACATACATACATACATACAGACAGACAGGAATTTTGTTGAGGGTTCATAACTTTGCTTGAAACGTGTGCAACCAAAATTTGGCGTAATTTGGAGCAATGTACAGACAAAACTTAATTTTATATATATATATATAGATACTATATAACAGAGCTTCTTTTAAACTGTGGATCGAAACCCTTAAAGGGGCCTCTTAACTAATTGTGTAAAAATTAGGATATATCTCCTCAATCAGTGTGCAGAGAATACTTTGACTTCATAGCATCAGTAGAGTAGAGAGTATATAACTCTCTAACATTGAGTGAGGAGACAGGAAGGAAGGGTTTTATGTACTTCCTTCATTTCCTTCGCTGAGGAAGGAGGGAGAATCCTCCGAAACGTCGGTTTCAAAACATCACAAAAACTTTTCTAATAAATGATATTTTGTTTGATATATTTCTTTTGTTTATTTCAGACTGCCCTTAGCCGAATCCTGAAATTATTCATAACAACAAAAATTCAGTAAAATACACCCTTGTGATTTTCCTATAGCAAATTTAGTCTCAGTTCTTTTTTCTTTCACTGATTTAACCTCCAAGGTCAATATTTTTTGTTCAAACAAAAGATTGCTCTCATTATGTTCAAAAAACCCTTTGAGCCTTTTTGTTAAAATTCAACATATTTTTGTTAAATCTTATAAAATGTAATTTGATCAAAAAACCTTTTACAAAAAATAGCAAGTTTCGAATTTTATAGAGAGAACATTTAATCATTTAAAGCTACCCTATATACCATCAAGACGAAGAGGTCACGAGGTTTATTTGCCTGTTTATTTTCGGTAGTAAAGTTTCTACATAAATTTTGATTAAATATAAAATAAAATAGTGTGCCAGGTAGAGCGAAGTGTACGGGGGTTCAATTAAGACAGCCAGCCAATAATGATTTCCCCAAGAGACGAGGCGAACCTCGAAAAGGAACTCTCTCTGATGACCTTACCTATTATTATTATAATTATTATTTGAATGGGGTATAATTTGTAGTATTAATTAATTAATTAATTAAATCAAAAGTGTAAGAAGAAAAAGCTTCCAAAAATCTTATTTTTGTTGAGAATTATATTTTTATATATCCTTGGACTGTCTTCCATTCTCTCCTCATTCTTATATTTAGCAGTCTGAGAAAAACATATTTATATTAATAAATAGGATTAATATTTATTGAGTCTTTTAGATAGATTTGCAAGAAAATGACATTGGAAAATACTGTTTAATATTTTCTAATTAATTTTTCATCATTATAGAGCAGGGGTTCTTACACTTTTGTCATTCGCCCTTTTAGGCAACCCCCAGATATCTCTATATATAAAATTAAGGTTTCGTCTGTACATTGGTCCAAATCACGCCAAATTTTGGTTGCACACGTTTCAAGCAAAGTTATGAACGAAAACACCCTCAACAAAATTCCTGTCTGTCTGTATGTATGTTTCCGTGGGTTCCGCGAAAAGTTGCTCACGATTCACGTCAAAACGGCTGAAGGGATTATTATGAAATTTCATATTTGTATCAGATGTCTTCTAACTTACGTTTTTAGCTATATAACGTTTTGATATTTTGACCCCAGAAGGGGGTTTGGGGGGCGCATGAATGAAAATTATCAAATAACTCCTAAACTATTAACTCTACGGCAAATTTTATAATGAGCAAAGTTGTAGGGGATGTGATTTTTGACAGCGTTTGTTTAAAAGAATTTCCCCAAAAAACCACCAAAAAGGGGGAGGGTGAAAAAATGTAAATTCCTGTCCTTGGAGCAAACTCAACCAAATTTTGTATACATAATCTGTGGGCCTCTATAGAGCTAGAAATGCACAAACTAACCGAGGCTTTGTTCCCGGTGACATTAAATAAATTAAAAAAAAAAAACACCCAAAGGGATAAACAACAACATGTTCAATTTTTTGAATAAAACTAGTTTGATTCAACTGACCGAGAAAATTAAATTATTCGACCTACATGGCAAACAGGCTGGAGAAAATTTCTGCTTTTTTAATGGTTAATTATTATTTCTATTTATTTATTTTGTTTATTTTGTGTATCTAGACCTCATCAACTTATGACACATTTATAAATTTATCATATATCAATAGGATTTTCAATTTAGATTTAGAGATAAGTTACAAAACTTGAGATCTTGTAATTAATAACTTCAGACGCGAGAGTGAAGATAATGAACATGAACTCCATCCGCCTCTTAAGCCATGTTTCAAGATGGTTAGATTACACAGAACTCACAATGTTATAATTACCAATCCTCACCCCCAACTTTCTCTCTCTGATTGAGGCCTATTCTTTCCTGGACTCGTCCTCCAATATCGATCAACTTTTATTTCTCTCTAAAGTTTTGGCTCCGTATCCAAAGCAAGGTATCACTTGAGTTCACTTTGGCATAATTTTTTGACATTATCGATTTCCAATCTCACTTTCATTCTTTTCATTTTTCTTTTCAACTTATATTTTAGGACTTTTTCAATATCTCTTCTACAATTTTGAGTTGTTTTTTCATTGCTTGATCGAATAATAAATTTAATATTATTTTAAAATTAAAACCAGCAGAAAACGTGAGTTTATCATTAATTAGAAATGTTCATTAGGAACAAAAATTGTCTCAGGAGTTTTTAACAAAATCAGTTAAGATTATATTAGACAAATGATTTATGAAATCAAAACAGATCTTAACTCAGATTGTAAACAAAAAACGCTCACTTCAAGTGAGTCAGACTCGCATATCCAAAGTTCATAGAAATTTATATCTTCCAAAATGATTGATATAGATGGTAGAAGGAAAGAATGATGGAATTTCGTGGAATTATTTCATAATTTTATGTTAAGCCTCTCTCAGATTCAAAAATCACCTAAAAAGTGTCCCTTTAAAACTCTCTCACTCTGATATTTTTAAAATGATTTAGTTTTAAAAATTATAACCTAATTCTAATTAATCTGATCTGTAGATACCCCACACTTAATGATTAAAATATCCCCTAAGTTTCAAGCCTCTATCTCAATTTTAACCTGTGCCGCACAGCTAGGCAATTTCCCATCTAAATAACATGGAGTTTTTGGCATTGAACGATTAATTTTTTATTCCGGCCAAAGCAATAGTTCACAAAATTTGAAACTCTGTAGACTTTATCCTTATAATAGTAGATATTATTAAGAATTTTTACAGATTTTTGCTATTATTATTTTGGAGTTAGAGGTAGATAAAATATTGCTATATGTTAGTATTAGTAAGTTATAGAGTCGATACAATTTTGATGGCTGTATATGTATATAATTAAGTAATGGAGAGGATTCAGCCAATGGGTAGCCTCTGCTGAATAAAAAACTCCCCAATTATAGAAAACGTTTCGGCTTTAATTAAATAATGCCATCATCAGTTCCTAAGAGTTGATGAGTCCCTGAAGACGAGCGCCATATTTGTGTATAAGGTGTCCGAGCATGATGATATTCCTCAATGGTTATAAAGCAGAGTCCAAAATTATAACAGCTAAAAATTTGTAAAATTCTTAAGGAAGAGCTACTATTATAAGAATAAAGTCTACAGAGACTGAAATTTTTGAACCCATTATTTTGGCCGGAATAAAAAAATTGATAGTTCAATGCCAAAAACCCCGTGTTATTTAGATGGGAAATCCTGCATCGCCGTAGGCACAGGTTAAAACCGAGATAGAGACTTGAAAATTGAGGAATATCTTTTTTTTTTTATTTATTCCGAAACATATAAGCATCTGGGAGCATAAAAATTCGAAAATACTCAAAATAAGGACCACCCTAGTGCACATAGTAATATAGTTTTTAAAGCTTTACTTTTGCACAAAATAATCTGTCAGAAGTTTTTGTTGTTTCGAGATAAAACACCTCTTTACTTGAGAATGAAGTGCAGGAAGACAACGGATAAACGAGAGTTTACTGTACTGGAGAATATGTTTGTTTGGTCACAAGCTCTTTAAACTTATTTTATAGTGGAAACGGTTCTGCTCTTTCCTTTTTAATAATATTACTATAGCATGTGTTCAAATGAAATTCAATCAATAATCCTCCAAAGATATCTTTAACATTACACCCGATTCGCTTACATACCAGTTGAATTTCAGCCCCTGTAGGGTAGGCATTCGATGCACAAAGCTTCGATTTGAATGCATAACTCTCAAGGCTCGCTCAATTCTCGTTAAAGTTTTGCTGTACGTTCGTTTGACGCCCTTCTCGAAAGCATACGAAATAATTGAAATTTCGAGAAAACTATTCTATTTAATTATTTGTATTAAATACTTCAAAAGACAAGGCCGTATTTATGGCTGTGGCAAAGGGCACCATGGACCTTAAAGAAAAAAACAAAGAAACTGAAAAAGAAAAGTATTTTTTTTAATTATTATATGTAGTATAAATTAATAACAAAATTATATACCGAAATGATTAAATTACAATTATTAATAAGTAAGTAGGTATATAATTTTCGATTTAAAATTTCCATATTGATACCAACTTCCAAACTTTTTCATAAAATTTATTTAATATCATTATTTCAAGTTAGAAATATATAACTTCAAATATTATTTTCACTCAATATTTGACAAAAATTCCACATTAGATCTATGATTGAATCAAATGTAGAAAACATTCAATAAACTTTTTCATTTCGCACGGGTCAAATGTAGAAATCGCTCTGACTACAGAGAGACATTTTAAAACAATTAATTTATTTATTTATCTGTGTGCCTATCTGGTGGTTTTTAGTGTCGAATTAGTATTTTCTATCTCGTTAGTCAATATTATAACTTGTCTATCATCATCGATCGGCCACCATGAAAGCTTTCAACTTTATCGGATGGGAAAAACAACCAAAATAATACAATAGAATCACGAAGTTAACGAGAACAACCCCTGTGAAAACTTCCCGAGGAAAATACCACAATCCAGAGTATAATCGGCAGACTCTCGGAATCGAGTATGGCGCTTGAAGAAGTACAAACTTTTATACAAAAAAGTGCTGATTTTTTTCCCATACACTGACCCTAACTTCACTTGTATTTATTATAAAACAATGGGTATTTCTGATTATATCCAAAATTCGAATTAAAAAGTTGTTAGAGCTCTATTTTATAAAAAAATTTGATAAGTAGAAAATGGAATGTTTTTCACATTCAATAAGTACTATATTTTATAACTTTTTATATCAGCACAGGGGGGTAAAATTTTAATATGTTTATATCAGTGGCGTGTGGTCCACGTACTCAAAATCTCAAACATTTAGAGTATTTTCATAAATATATAAGGTCGACCTCAAAATTTCAGGAGGATCTTTAAAATTTTCAAATTATTATCCGTTATTTCAAATATTTCTATAAAAAACATTTTTATTTTGAAAAGTATATTTGTTATCGAAATGAAATAAAATTGTTGCATAGTTACAGGGGGCAATTAAAAGGAACGGTTTTTCCGGAAAGGGCGCTGATATAAGGTTTGGAGTCCCTGCCTGGTATACGTATCTACCAGTTCAAGCATGTCAAGAACATGTCTAGACGAGTTTGAGTCGAATAAAATTGTTCTCTCTGAGGAACTATTAAAATAGGAATAATACAAAAAAGGAATAAATAAAAAGTCACGCCCATTAAAAAAAACTCTGTTTTTTATTTATTTTCCGATTCCCTACTATTCCTGTTTTAATTGTTATTTAATATGGATTCGAATGATGCAACATTATTAAAACTATTTCAGGAGAAGTGTTTTTCAAATTTTCGGTCCAGGAGCAGTTAAGGATGTCCTTTCGCTCCAGTTGAGTCAAAAGAAGTGTAGTATCTAATATTTAATAAAATAAGTTAAAAATACAAATGAAAAATAATAGATTTAAAAAATAAATAGTATGAAAGCCGTAAATGTTTGAAATAAAAACAATTATAAAAAAATTAAATAAAAAATAAATATTAGATATTATACTTCTTTTGTGTTTATTTTTACTTAGGGAAAGTGGTGAAGATTTTAGGTGAAACATGATATTAATTAATAAAGTAAAGGGAGTGTAGTAAACTTCCTTTACATTTATTAATTAACACTTCTTTTGACTCATCTGGAGCGAAAGGACCTCCTTAAATACAAAAGTTAGTTTGATTTATTAAAATCAGCTGATAATATCTCTTGTATGGTTTGGCAATGCGTTGCATTAATACTGCATAAGTTTACGCATTTATGTGATTTTTTTAAGTAAATTTCTTAGTAAATTCTTTGGTCAATAATATATATTTTATTGCAAAAAAAGAAACCTGCATGTTTCAAAAAGCTAATTTTTAGTTTTTTTTTAACTTTATCTATTCAACTAATAGTAGTATAATTCAAGAGAAAGTGTCAAGATCTTAATTTTCCATAAGACTCTTAAAGAAAATCTTTACATTTAAAAAAATTTTATTTTCCAAAATTTTCTCGGTAATGTGTGATTCAAACTTCACCAAAGCATAGATAGAGACTTAAACTATTATAAAAAATTAAGTTATAGTTATTATCTAATATTCTTTATTTAACATTGACCGCGACCTCCGTAAATCCTCAAAAAGTTTGCTTTATTATACCTAGTATAGCCGCCGTGTTGAATTCCCAATTTTACTTTACCATACAGGGTATAGTCAAGTATTGTAATCGTGCATGAAAAAAGAGTTTTTTTCCTTCTTTTTTTCGAAATATCTCAAAAACGGCTGAAACTATTTTGATTAAAAAAATTTAGCTAAACCATGGCATTTCGCTCTTCAAAAAAGCTCTAATAAGTGAACATCGAAAAAATTATATTTTTCCAGATAATAATTGTTTTGTTAAAATGTCTGTTAGTTAGTTAAACCAAATTTCACACGTAGTTTTGGTCCATTGAGATTAATAGCTGATTAGGTTTTGGTGCATATCGACTCAAAATTAAGGGGGGTGGAGGGGGGTTAAAAATTAAAAATCTAGGCCGTTTGAGAAAACTCAACCAAATTCTGTATACATAATCCGTGGGATCACAGAAGTCTAAAAATGCAAAAACTAACAGCCCAAAATGAAGAGAGAGGGGGATGTATGGTCAAAAAATGAAAATCTTGGCCATTTACCAAACTCAACCAAATTTTGTATACATAATCAGTGAGACCCCAGAAGTCCAAAAATGCAAAAACTAACCGCCCAAAATGGGGAGGGGGGGTCAAAAATTGAAATTCTGGCCATTTACCAAACTCAACCAAATTTTGTATACTTAATCAGTGGGCCCCCAGGAGTCTAAAAATGCAAAAACTAACCCCCCTCCCCTACATGATTATAAATAATTTTATTAAATATAAGTGAGGGGGCCAGGTTGTATGGTAAAGTATGGCCACATCAGAACACGTCAGCTTATTTTTGTTGTTTTTTTCAATAAAATATCATTTATCTTTCACAATGCCATAATTAGTATATTTCAACGCTGACATTATGTCATGCCGAGTTCGCTTTTGTAGCTACTTAATAAGAAAGTGGAATTTTTATGGTGATAAAAAAGAGAATGAATTTTTGTCTGTTTGAATGACAATTTATATTATTTTCTACTCAACACCATTCATCCGTTTTCACTTTGAATTACATCCGCAATACATTATATAGATTGGAAGTGACTAAAATGACATAAAAAAAAATACAAAAAATATTTCCCTAGAGAGACAAGAGTGTACATATAATAGAAGAATGCACTGACAAATTGCAAACTGAAAGTTTACAGCTTCAAAGCAAAAAGAGTTCAAAGGACAATTTTTTAATATTATTGGTAAAAAAATATATCTAAAACAAATATAGGATTCAAGCAAGAGAAGAAAATATTTTAAACTATAGCAATTAAAAAAATCGATAGTTACTTCATCTACAAGTTGACAAGAGGCCCCGACTAGCCAAAGTGAATTTTTAAACGTTAAAACAATTAACATGAAAAATCGGTTAACACAAAATAATAATGCCAATCCGGTCCCGCAAAATACTAGGTATTTTTATACATTATTTTTTCTTTTAACACGAAACAAAAATCCCTTAACACGAATGAACAAAATATGTTATTTTCCAAAAAATCAATAAATTTTTATTTGTTTTTATAAAAAAATTTTTAAATTACATATATATTAAAGTTTATTAAGTTTTTATTAGAATGTTTATTAATTTTACTGTTTTTTATTAAGTTTCTTAAACCACTCTGCATTCTTTTTAATCATTCTCTGAGAGATGACGTTTTACCTGAAATATGGAAGACAACGTTTATAACTCCCATATTCAAGAGTGGTGCTCGTAACAACGTAAGCAACTACAGGCCTGTGGCAATAATAAGTGCGATACCGAAAATATTGGATAAACTTATTTATAACAGAATGTTGAGATTTTGCTTAAATTTTCTTTCAGAAAAACAACATGGTTTTGTTCCTGGTCGTTCGACAATCACCAACTTAACTTTATTCACAAACTCAATTTTTTCTAGCTTTGATAGAAATAATCAACTAGATGCAATATACTTAGATTTCAAGAAGTCTTTCGATTTAATTAATCACAAAATTCTACTATTAAAACTTAAACATTATAAATTTTCATCCAATATGATTAAATGGCTTGAAAACTATTTATCTAATAGAAATTCTTATGTACAAATAAAAGGAACCAATTTTATAGTTCCATCAGGAGTTCCACAAGGAAGTCACATTGGTCCTTTACTATTTTTATTGTTTATTAACGACTTGCAACATATAATTGAATTTTGTGACATTCTACTATTTGCAGATGACATTAAACTGTTTTTGGAAATTTCAAAGAAAGAAGATTGCCTAAAGATGCAATCTGATTTGAATAAAATTATGAATTGGTGTAACATGAACTTGCTGTTCCTCAACATCGATAAATGTCTCACTATTACCTTTTCAAGAGGTATTAATCACATTACTTTTGATTATTTACTCTCGACTAACATAAACTGCAGTAGAGTCGACACTATTAAAGATTTGGGAGTAATTTTTAACTCGAAACTCACATTCAGCGATCACCTGGCCTACATTGTAGGTAAAGCTAATCGGAGCTGGGGATTTGTATTTCGAAACACGAAATCATTTAAAAATCCTAATACAATTAAATATTTATATTTGACTCGAATCAAATCTTTGCTAATGTATAGCATCAACAGTCTGGAGGCCAATCGGAAAGAATAACATGGACAGACTGGAGAGAATTCAGCACAACGTGTAAGACATCTAGCATTTCGAGATATAACCATGATTACACTTCAACTGCTGAAACTTTCTGTCTTGATTCTGTTACATCTTCCATGATTGCCTCCGATGTTATATTTGTGTACAAGATTAAGTCCAACCAGGTGAATTGTCCTGATCTTCAAAACCTGTTTCCAATTCATAACTCAAATTATGTACTTAGAAATAGACTACCTTTTTATCGAGAAGTACCATCCACCCGGCACTCTGAAGCTAATCCAATATTCAGATTAAGTAGATTATATAACGATTTATCTAAACAACTAGAAAACCCCTTGGACTTCTCATTTGAACATTAATAGAGTCGCAGTCTTGTTCAAAATGTTGACCCTAGTCTACAAGTAACTATTCTATTATTATATTTCATCACATTACTATATTTTCTTATATTATATTTGTATATTTTTATATTATTATTTAACATATACTCTATCATTATTATATTAATTTAATAGTATTATTTTGTCTATTATTATTAATTTTGTTATATTCAATAATTATTGTATTATATTAATGTATTAGGCATTTAATAATAAATAAATAAATAAATACATTCATACAAAAATTGCAATTTTTCAAAACTTCAACCTCATCGCGGCACGGCTTACCATTATCCAAATATGACGAAACTTGGTTTGAATTGTAATAAATTTAATCTAGTTTAAAAATGTATATAGACGAAAATGTGCTCCTTCATGATCAAAATGTGAAAAAATCGAAAAAAGGTTTTGGGATTTGCGGAAACAAAAAAAAAAATACACCAATTTTCAAATAGCGCCTTGAGCCCTAACGGTTGGTCAGAGAAAAAACCTAAATAAGGAAATTTATAGGAAATTTTATGAACTTTCATTTTGAAAAGGAAGATAATTTACAAATTTTCGAGTTATAAGCAAAAAACAGCCAAAAAATGAGATTTTTTACCATGTTCCGCCATGAAATTTTGTTAACAAACCTCAGATTTGGATTCAGTACACCAAAAAATATATAGGATCGAGAAATCAAAACTACCCCAAAACTTTCCCACGAGGGGCCCTTTAGAGAACTATTTAACTGGTCTGAAAAGGTATTTCAAAAAATTAAAAAAGAACATAATTCTTGATTAAACATATGAAATATATTTAATTACTGTTAGTTTGCCATAATAAACGGTTTGTCTGAACCCCTGCCCTCAGGGTTCTGACCTCCGTGGCTACGCCTCTATATGTATGTACAAAAAGTATAATGCAAATGTGTCGTATCTAATTTGATGTACTCTAATAAATGTAATTTTGATGAGTATTCAAAATTTATTTTTACTTTCACATGTATATTCTATAGAATAAAGTAATGTATTTTTTTTTTTGGAATGTAAAATGTTTAACACGAATAAATAGTTCGGTCCCCTCAGTTTTGTGTTAAGCGATTTCCACTGTATAGGTATATTATATTATGTTTAACTTGGGGGCCTTAAACCCCCCCCCCCACCGGTTCCGGTTTTTATATAAAAGGCACTGTTACTGGTATCTTCACCCTAAATAAAGTCATATATCTTTAAAATACAAATATCTGTAAAATTAATTTAAAAAGTTGAATTAATTTATTAAAAGCAAACATAAAACAAATTATTATTTAAAAAAATAATAATAAAGGTAATAATAATTTTATTAAGTTTTCTAGTTGTTATTAGGAGTTTCTTATTTTAGAGACTTCTAGATATTTTTTTAATTCTCTTTTTCTTTTTCACTGTAGAAGTAAAACTTTTTTCATAAGGAACAAATGTCCATGAAGTCCCATATTGGACTAGACGTCACATGCTATTGATATAAAATTAATTAAATTTTCTATTTGATTCACGAGGTTTTGATTTTTATATTTACGTAGCGGATATTAAAAGTTGTTTGTAAATTTGAACCAGATTCTAATAGAGAATATATAATAAGTAATTCAATTTGAAAGCCTTTTCTCGAAGAAGTTAATAAAAATGTCAGAAATGTATAATAGGTATTTAACTAATTTGTTAAGATTTTTCCATCGAAATATAAATAAATAAATATTTTAAGCGAGCATTGATCAAACCACCAATGGTGAAATATTAAAACCTGCGCGATGTGCCTTGCTTGTATTTCTACAGGTATAATTTCTGGTAAATAACACATATTATGTAATTTAGGTTCTTATCGTTATCAATCCATTTCTCGCAATGAATTCACAACCACTTAAAAAACTACTCTATAGTTAGATGTCAAAAGGTTGACCATTCTAGCTATTCATTTAATTAAAAATGTCTAATCTAGGGTGATTTTACAAGATACATCTACATATTTTGGTTAGAGACTTTAGCTTTTGGAATATGAATTATTAATTATCTACTCTTATTAAACGAGCAAAAATTGTATATTTATTTATTTATATATATATTTATTTATTTATTTATATATTTGTATCTTGGTTCTATTTTGAAAACGGCCCTACCGATTTTGATGAAACAAAATCTATTAACAAGTTTTGAGGATGAAAAAACGATTTGGCTAGGTCTGGACCTCATCAAAATTCATCTTAATTGATTTTTTCTGATTTTAAAGTAATTATTGATAGATGATTGAAAAATGACTTCTTAAATAATAAAAATCCGTAAATGATTATAAAAATGAATTTATTAAATATTAAATAATAGAGACTACATGCCAGGTGTATGGGAAAGTCATGTGAAATGGGGGGGGGACAAAAACTGAAAATCTAGGCCCTTGAGCCAAACTCAACCAAATTTTGTATACATAATCTGTGGGCCCCTAGAAAACTAAAAAATGCAAAAACTAACCCCTAAAACGGAGGGAGGGGTCCAAATAAATTTATATAAATTACTAGTTCTTAAATTGAAAGTTTCTTTTTGCAGGGAGTAAAATAATTTTTATAAATTGAAGGAGACAATAAAAGAGTGTGTCTTCTGCTGGAAAAATAAATAGACTGATGAAAAGGGCGAAGCCTCATTATACATAAATTAAAAATCTATTTTTTCAGCAGAAGACACACTTCTTTTATTGTCTTCTTCAATAGTACTTCTTAAATAATAAAAATCCGTAAATGATTATAAAAATGAGGGACTATAGGCCAGGTGTATGGTAAAGTCATGTGGATGGGAACATCAGTTTAATTTTTAACAAATTGTATATTCACGGGCAAAATATAAAGACATTTGTTAGTACATCCAATAATACCTAAGTAAAAAGGAATGGCTGGCTGGTGTGCTGCATGTAATGGGATGTCGAGGGGTGATCGTTAAGATAAAACGACATCTCGAGTACATGCCAGATAATAATCTCCCTCTCTCTCTATTTCTTCTAATATATAATGTAAGGTTCCATTTGTCGTCTTTTAACAAAAAAAAACCCTCTAATAAAATCCTATAGAACGAATCGGAATGCTAGTGAATAAAAGCCCCTTGGCATTTGTTCTGCGTATCTATGACTTCATTCCTGCCATTTTAATTTTAGTCAATGATGCCATTCTTCCTTCCTCTCTTTTACCCCTTCTGTCCCTCTCTTTTACTAGAAATATTTAATATTCATGTTATTATTATTTGTAAAAGAAAAATTTAACAAACTGCCCATTTATCTATTGAGAAATAAAATTCTTTTAAGAATGAATAACATGAATTTAAAATGAAAAATGTGATCATCTTTTTACTTGGAAACATTTATTAGATATTTTTATTTAACTTGATTCATCTTTCTGTCTAGGTAGAATTTTGAAATTGAATTTCGACTTACTTTTACTGAGTAAAATTTCTTGGGATTTCGCCAACATATCTATTTCCGTTAATATTATGTACAATAATTATTTCATCAATTTTCTTTGAATAGAGATTACAAAAGTTTTATTAGAGCAGCGGTCGGGGAACCGGGGTAAATTACCCCAAATGGGGTAACAATGAAACTATCAGGTGTAATAAGGACATTTTTAAAATTTTCTATTTTATAAACTATTATTTCACTTTGCATTTCCAGGAATTCAAAATCGCAAAATTAATAAAAGTTAAAAAAAAATACTTCGACTTTATTAAATGTAAAAACGAAGAACAGAAATCGGTTGAATGCCGACAGGACTGTATTCAAATTGCGCTCACGTCAAAAAGCTCTAATTTTGAAGTCATTTTAGCGAAAATGAAACATCAATTTTCTATAATGTAATAGCGTTTGAATTATGTTAAAGTTTACAATTTTTACTTACTTACAAATAGTTTTCATGTAAATTCCAATTAATTCAATAAATAATCTATATAAATAAAAATGTACTGTTACGCTTAAATGGTACGTTGAAGGATCTCCGAAAGTTCTTCACCTATTTCTTTGAAATTTTTACACAACATTCCATTCAAATACACGAGTGTTTTTATAGATATCAAACCTGTGGCATGTAAAAAAATATTTTTTCGAGGAAACAACGCCAGCGCCTCTCTGGGAGGTTAAAGCAAACAAACAAGATGGCCGATAATAGCTTTTTGGAAATCTTTCAACTGTCAATATTATTTTTGGTTAAGGGAACAATTTTGACAGGTAATATATAATTCATTTGTTTTAATACCTATTCTATAATTATTTGCATTTTCAATTTATTTTCAAAACTATTATTATTTTTTAAATATATTTAAAAAATCGGGTCAGCTATTATCTATATAAATTTTAACCATAAAACGAGACGCTCCCCGCCAGGGGCTAGGTGACGCCGGGCCGAAGGCCCGGGCGTCAGCTAATAACTAGTATGCATTTATCTTTCTTTTTTTTGCTTATAAGAATATATGGGGTAAGAGCGACCTACGCAAAAATATTTTGGGGTAATGGCTAAAAAAGTTCCCCGACCTCTGTATTAGAGGATCAAAGATTATTAGCCCACAAAAGTACTTTTCGAAATTTCACAATACAGTAAAATTAAAAATTAAAAACAAAAATAATCAATGAAAAAAATAAAAATAAAAAATCATTAATTATACTCGTATTTAGAGGAAAGCTTTTCAAGACCAGGTATGCTCTCTTATTAGAGTCCACAAAGAATAATAATAAACTATTAAAAATTGTAGAGATAACAAAATTTTCAAGCATCAAATCGGTAAAATTAAAAATTTATTTTTTAGCAAGAATTTAAAGGGCGAGATCAAAGATCGTATTATGTTTGATTTATGCATGTAAGAAGGCATTGGTCCTTCAGGAGTCGAACCCAAGTGCCAAACTTGATTACCGGGCAGTTGGCTTAACCTTAGAGACAAAATGGATATGTGCCATATAAAATTTTTTATTCAATATTATCAATATATAGGATTTTTAAGAAAACGCCATTGTTTTAAAAATTAAAGGCATTCGATTTAAATATATTTTTTTTAATTTAATTAAATTTATATAAATTAAATTTTATTCTATAATAACCTATTACCTAGTGAGTTTTAAAATAAATAATTTAATAATTTTAAAAATTTTTATTATAATAAGATTCTTCCAAAACTTAAGTGACTTAATTTTTTTAAATTATTTTAAAATTGAAAGGTTTTTTAGTCATAAAAACTAATAAAAGACAATAATTTCAGTTAATTATTATTATTTATTTTATTGATTCACCAAACAGTTTCGGTCAGAATTTTGAAATCGAATATCGACTAACTTTTACTGAGTAAAATTTCTTGGCTTTTCGCCCACATATCTATTTCAGTTAATATTACAATACTTATTTCATCAATGTTCTTTGAATGAATTAAAAAAGTTTTATAAACGGAATCAAACATTATTAGCCCACAACTACTTTTCAAAATTTTACAATAAGATAAAAAATAAATGATTTAGAAACAATTTATGTCACCATCCAGTACTTACAATTAAAAATTAAAAACAAAAAAAATCACAATCAAAACAAGTAAAAAATCAATTAAATTTAGAAGAAAGTGTAAAAGCTTTTCAAGACCAGATATGCTCTTTGATTAGAGTCCTCTAGATATAATAATAAACTATTAAAAA
Organism: Forficula auricularia; assembly: GCA_024734495.1. Lineage (NCBI taxonomy): Eukaryota > Metazoa > Arthropoda > Insecta > Dermaptera > Forficulidae > Forficula > Forficula auricularia. The sequence continues at coordinate 6,155,426 of JALMQS010000153.1, read as the reverse complement.
TTGTAGATTGTAGAGATAAAAAAATTTGCAAGTATCAAATCAGCAAAATTAAAAATTAATTTTTTATCACGAATTTAAAGGGCGAGATCAAAGATCGTATTATATTTGTTTTATGCATGTAAAAAAGAATTGGTCCTTCAGGAGTCGAACCCTAGTGCCAAACTTGATTACCGGGCAGTTGGATTAACCTTAGAAACAAAATCCTTCTCATACATAGATATGTGCCATATAAAAATTTATTATTCAATTTTATGTTGGATTTTTAAGAAAACACCATTGTTTTAAAAATTAAAGTCATTTAAATATATATTTTTTTTAATTTAATTAATTTGATATAAATTAGTTAAATTTATTAATTAATTTTATTTTGTAATAAGCTATTACCTAGTGACTTTTCAAATAATTAATTTAATAATTTTAGAATCTCTTGATTGGATGAAGGCAGTCCAGAAATAAAGAAGACTTACTATCAACAAATAATATTTATTGGAAATATTTTTCCCTTATAATATTGTTTCAAAACCGACGTTTCGAAGGATCTTTTTTGAGGTACCTCAGGGTTCAAAAGGGTCAATGAAAGAGGGAAGAAAACGAAACGTCGGTTTCCAATAAATACTTATTTGTTGTAAGTATATATATAGTCTCTTGTTTATTTTCGGACTGCCTTCAATCCAATCCTGTGATACAAAAATATCAATCCGTCTTCGAAAAAAAATAATTAAATAAATTATAAAGTATAATAATTTTTAAATTGTTTATTAATTTATGTCTAAGTTATGAGAACGCGTTTAAATTTCAATAAAATTATTCAAAAAAATATTGTTTTTGCATTTTTGAACCTGAATTTCTATAGTCAGGAGATCGAAATTCAATAAGTTCGGCGTATATGAAATACGATAATTTAGGATCAGAACGAAATTTCTACGACGTTTCGTTCTAGAACTAGTAGTAAATAAATAGACAGAAACAAAATAATGGTTGAAAATTATTTTCTTCCACTATTAAAATATCTTCAAACAAAAAAAAAGCCATTTAATTAAATACTAGAGGTGTCTGGCAGGCAGGCTTCAGCTGCCTCCTGAGGCATACCGAATAAAAAAGAAGATTACAAGTGTTAACATTAATTAAGTCAAGTGTTGAGGCAGGAGACTGAGATTCTAACTTCTTAGCAAAAGCTTTTAGAATGCTAGTCGTTCTTATATAGGCCGGGAGTTCATTCCACTTAACGCACCCTGAACGATCTATTTTATAAGGTCAACCTATATTTGGGCACCTTCAGGTTCAGAGAACTTATCCCCGATCGGACATATCCCCCCAAAAAGTCTTAATTTTTAAAATCTTCCATTCAATTTTCAAATATGATACTGTTTCAATCTGCTCCAATCAAAGCTATATGTGAAAGACTCGGAGATGTAGTCAAATTTCTCAAGATAGATAGATAGATAGATAGAGTTAGTTTTTTTTTTTTTTTTTTTATTAAAATCTTAGAAAAAGTAAATTCGTAAAAATTCAAGAGTTTTATAAATTTAATTTAATTTATTTTTCTAAAAGACAGACTGGTAAGCTAAATAAGTATGTTATAATGAAAGGCAGTCCATAAATTATTTAATTTTATTCAATTTCCGACGTTTCGAGACTTTCTTTCTCTCCTTCTTCGTGGTAGTGAATAGTTATTGATGGTGAATATAACTAGGTTCCCATTTGTCTTCTCTTTCACACATATAAATAATCTATATATATATATATATATATGTGCAGTCCATGGATGCTGTAGATGCAGCGCAATCCTTAAAATTTCAAACATTTAGAGTATTTTCAAATAACCACTTCGAAATTTCAGGAGGATTTTTAAATTTTCAAATTATCCTTATTTCAAATATTTCTATAAAAATCATTTTTTGTTTTGAAAAGTAAATTGGTTCTCGAAATGAAATAAAATTGTTGCATAGTTTCAAGGGGCAATTAAAACGAATGATTTCTCCGAAAAGGAAAAAGTTTTTGATAGAAAGTTTTAAAGCCTCGCCTTAATATATCATCCAGTTCAAGCATGTCAATGATGTCCAGAATTAGCCGAACAACAAAATTGTTCTCGCTGAAAAACTAT